>JACEFZ010023473.1:0-40000 GCA_014155875.1 Cepaea nemoralis
CTGTTAAACACAATTGTAAGTAAAAGTGCATCAATCCTTAACACATTGTTCCAACAGAACTCACATGTCTGAAGGACAAACACGATTCTGACTCTATGTTTGGTAAATAAATATCTGGAAGCATTCTTGCACCTACATGTTCTTTCAAGCACCCAGTTCGTTATTGTTTTCATTATCGTTGGTACAATGTTCATATTTGTGGAACTATACAAACTGGCAATCATATGTTATGGCCGTCAGTTCTCATCGCTGTTGCCACCCTGTTGGTCTTATATTGGTCTGCACTCTTTATTGTATGCCTTGATGAGGGTCAAGTAAGCAGCTAACTAAAATTATTTACTGAATTTTTCACATTTGCTCTCTATTTTTCCTTCTACAGCTAGGACAATAGTAGATTTGTTAACAGTATAGTAAAGTTAATTAGTTTGAAACAAATTACAGTAACATTTATGAGAACAAACACCTTTCATGTGGCAACATGTGGATGTGAGTCTTGGAACATTTCAAAATCACTAAAATAAGGACTTTTGAACTTAATTATTACAGAAAAATTCTTAGAATTATGTGGACCAAGATGAAGAAAAATACTGGCATTCTACCAGATTTGAACAACAAGTAAACTAGTTCATGAACAGCATTAGTGTCTGGGAAACTGAAACACTTTGGCCATATTAAATGTCACAGTGGTTTGGAAAGAACAGTGATGGAAGGCATGGCTCCTACAAGAAGAGGAAAGGGTCATCCAGCATGAAGATGGACTCGTACATTGCAGACACTTATGGCATGAAAATGCATGTGGCAAGAGAAGTAAGACATTTTCCCGCAGGCCATAATAAGAGTGACATTCTGCAAAGAACCTGCTATATATTGATGAAGTGCTGTTTATGTGTTGTTATAAACTTATTATGTAAAATTCTTGCAGTTCTAGTCACTTAAGCAGCATTTCTGCATTTCTTGCATACCCATATGCATTGCTGCACTTCATGGCTATCCATAAGTTCTCAGTTTCCCTCGTGAATGTAAAATAGTGTAAATATTAATTGTTCCTACAGTGTCTTGAAGAGAATGAATGGACCCTAGAAGAAAATTTGACCCAAAAACACCAGCTTCATTTTTGTACCAGGATACGTGGATGTAAGAGGAAATTAAAAAGCTGATAGGCTTTGTTGGCAAATCTACTGTGAGAAAATGGACAAATAATGGGTACAGCTGATATACTGAGTGCCCTCATAGAGACAGGATGATTAAATGAATGAAGTGATGATGGTAATCTGCAACTTTGATCAGACTGCAAGAATATCAAGTCAAACTAAGTAAAGCCAGACAAGAGTGCTGTTCAGGGGACCAAAGAAGAATGTTAAACCATAACAGAACTGGTATCATCAGCTGCATTGTGCTGAAAGAGATCATGAGGAGGGAAACTGTACACATATGGATTGAATTATTTGACGTGTAGTGAGGTTATTTCGACCAGTGCACTGTCTCTACAATGCATTGATTATGTATTCATCTGCAACAGCATCTCAGCTGATCATTTCTACCATTGCCATTCATGATTCCTAATTCCACATTCTAGCAGTCATTCACTTGTTGTTTCACTAGTGTCAATCATATTTGTGTTGTTTCCTATCTCTTTTGTAGCTGTCTGTCATACTTTCATGATGTTATACATTTACACATCATTCATGTGTTCAAAATATTGTTTATGGTCTATTTGTACTGTTGTACAAATTCACGAATGAAACTTTTAAAACCGGATAAATTCATGTTGTACGTGGAATTGCATCTAGTCATACAAAAAATAAGAGCCAAGGTGGCGTAGTGGTTAGATGCTACCCCAACAGCCCAGTGGTCATAGGATTAAATTCACAGCGAGGCAGATTTTTAAAATTGACCTTGGCTTACAGGCTGACCCAGCCTAAAATGTGTACCAGGAAACACCTTGGGAAGTAAACCTGGCTAGTGTGATGTTGACCACATCATCCCTGGAATGCTGACTGGTCTATTTCAAATATGGATCTAGCACCATATTTCCAGTAAGCCTTAAGAGATACTTTACCTAATATACAAAAATAGCTAGTGTGCCAATGTAAATAATACTGAATAATTTTATATTTTTCTTTTGATGTCTTATGTTTAGTTGTGCAGCTTTAATGTCTCCTATGTTTATGTCTTGGTGTATATCACATGACTCTTGGTTTTGTCATCAGTAATTTACAGCTTTCATTTCAGCTTTATTATGCGTTTATTTCATTTTATGACTGATGTTTCAAATTTAACTGTGATTTCATTTAAGTACATTGCAACTAGTCAGAATAATCTTTGTTAATAGTTGTTATAGTAATTTCAATTATAGGAGTTTATAAGTGAAATTAAATAGTAACAATGGCCAGTAATTCTTAACAGTGTAATAGAAAAGTGAAATTACAATATATTTCAGTTTTCTCTTCAGGTGAAAATATATATTTGCTTTACAGCATTTTAACTATGAGTTGTCTTTATGTATCAAAGATCAAATTAAATTAACTTTCTAACTCTTTCAGTGTTAACATGTTAAATATGTCAAAATTAAAATTAAGCCAAATGAGAGCTTTCTTGTTCTTTCACCTGCTTCCTCTCTGAAATAATCTTGCAGTTTATCAACAGCTGCAATTTCTTGCAGAAAAAAGGATGTCACTTTAGTAGAACAGGTCTAAATCATCTACTTCAGTGGCTTTTAACCTTTATGAGTCCATGGTTTCCTTGAGCAATTACACTCTGTATCTCTTATGTGGGATAACTTGGAAACTATTTTACTTGGGAAAGCTCTTTAAAACCAACACTTTTTAATGTAATTAAAAAAACGGTAACTGAATACTGTGTTTAAAAAATACACTGCACAAAAATATTGTACATTCTAACTTTGGAAAACAATTAAGACAACATAGATTACGTAATCTTTAGTTTACATCTAAAAAAGAAAAATATCTGTGAGAGCTTATTGTCTTCATGATCACGAGTTCATGATCACCTGGGAAGCACAGGGAAAAGCAATGCACAAGTTCAAAACCACTATTACATTACGCTTCTTTTCAATGTGGTTATTTAGTTTATTGCGTCTTTTTAACATCTTATCGCTGGTTTGGCCGGCTCCATGGTGATGGATTTGTGGACGCAGTTCGTGACCCTGCTTACCTGTGTTTGAAACACAGCTGTGCACCATTTGGCTGCAAACCGCGTTGCGTTGGTTTTTAATGAAATAGTATGGGCGCCGGTTGTTCAGAAAGCAATGGAAAACTACTGAATGTAAACTTGCTAACAAATCACAACAGCAAAAAACCCTGGTGTTAACTGCAACATCCTGTAAAGGATATGCAACTAACTAATCACTGGCTTTATAGTTTCAAAGAGCAGTAAGTAAATCAGACTATTTACCAGTCAATATAACATTTACATGTCAGTAAAACATTCACATGTTAAAAAGACATTTACATGCCAATAAGACATTTAGGGAATGTACTTGTTAAGGTCATATTTACCATGAGCAAATGGCTGATCATCATCATCATCAAGTCCTTTGCCAACTAGTGTGGGTGATCATGCATCTCCACACCTTGTGATCTCTAGCAACATGTATCAGTCTGTGTGCTGACACCTTTCCATGCCATGACAAAAGATTGTCAAGACTCTTTCCCTCTATCTGTTTTCTCACAAACCTTTCCAGTTGCCACAACTTGCTCCAGTTTTTATTTTCTCACGGTGGGGCCCAAAAAAATGATCAGTTGCTTTTTTCTGATGTTTGTAATAAGTTGTTTTTATGTCTTAGCTGCTTTCAAATATTTGGATTATTCATTTTGGCTGTCACGGAATTTTCATCAATCTCTTGTCAAAGAAAAATTCATCTCTGAGGTCTCAATGGAATTTATTTTCTTGTTAACAAATTGATCGGGATTCACAGCTTAACAGCTCACAGTGTGTACTGTGGTCAGTAATTTGTTGCCTGCATTGAATTTCCTAAGAAAATATGTGGTACTCATTGTCAGAGGTTGAGGTTAGTTCAGAACCACCTTGATCAGAAACAAAATGAAACTCTGATTAACAGGGATTGAGCCCAGGGTTGTTGCATTGGTAGATGAGTGTGTTAACCACTACACCACCAAAGTATCTTCTTCTTTCATCCTTTGTCCCCCATTGGGCCCTCAACCCACTCATGCCAAGTTGTTCTGTCTTTTGCTGTCTCCCGCAGGTACATCTATGTTCTGCCTATATTATTCGTTATTGTATTTAATTATTTTCTCCTGGTGTGTTCTTGGCTCATCCACTATTTCATTTGCCCTGTGCGTTCCAGATATGTGACTTTCCAGTTATACTGTCCTCATGTTTTCTCAATATAAAACAAAGTAATGCAGCTTTACAGAACAGAATTATGAAAAACACATACAAGTACATACACAAAACACAACATATAATCACAGAGAAGACCCTCCAGTGACTACAAAAAAAAGATAGCTAGTAACTAGTTGGAAAAAGCAAATAAGTCTAATACATGGATAAAAATATATACTGTTTAAAAGGAGGAGACAGTATACATAGTTGCAGTTGTAAACATAGTTAAAGTATGAATAACATTAGTGGAACTGCGGTAACAGCTGTGGAAATGTAAACAATATAAAATAACACAGAAGTAATGCAGCTTTACAGAACAGAATTACGAAAAACACAGGACTCTGCGGTGACTAGCCTTCATCAGCAAAAAAATACATACACAATTGTACCTCTTGATTCACTGGAATTTGTTTGGTTCTCTCCATGAGTCCTACACTGGGGATTTTACCTTACCATTTTATGTCTTATTTGCTGTGCAAGTACCAGTTAAGGAATACTTTCTAGTTTATTTGTTCTTTTAATCATACTCCATGTTTCTGATCCATACAGTATCACTGATTTAACATTAGAGTTAAATACTCTAAGTTTGGTGCTAAGTCTAATTTCCTTCCTAGTGCTATGAAAGCTTCTCTTGTCTTTTTGTATTCTTATTTAAATATTCTATGCCTTCCCCCACCCCCCCCCCCTCCTCCTCCTCCTCCCAATCCCTCTCTTTGTCTATATTGTTACCTAAATAAAATATGGTTCCTTACTTTCCAATAATATTTTTAATTTAATAATTCAAAAGCAGATGAACTTATTAATACTCAGTCTATAAACTTTTGATCCGATAATTTTATAGTAAAATCTAACAATACCAATACCACGTCTTCAGTTGTCTTTTGTTACTTGACACTTATGTTATTTTTATATATTGTAAGCACAAGATGGCTATATTTACTCAGGAAGTTAGCACTGACCTTTCATTGCTTTGACAATTTATACATTTATTTTGCAGCTGTTCTTCTGGATGTTTGTAGGCAGTGTATTTGTTGATTATTATTTGCTAATTTGTTTCATTTCTGCAGTGCAAATCCCATTTTTCTTGAGAAGATTATGTTGGAATATCAGGAAGATGGGTAGGTTATGTCAATATGAACTGTAATTTAGTTACAACAGTCAAAAATGAAGTTCAATTTAGCTAGGACAGAAAGAATATTTGGGAGATAACTTCTATTATGATATACAATGTAAGAATGTTATACTTTATATTGCTATATCCTGCTGCAGTCTCTACCTTTCCATTATACTATGATAGTTATGTAACATATTTATTTTAGTACTGTGGATAATGTAAATATATTTTAGTAGTGTGGATAATAGATAGTAATTAATAGTTTGGATAATAGATAGTTATTAATAGTGTGAATAATACAACAGCATGACATGTATGGCGAATAGTGTCACTTTATTATTGGATAAACAGTAATAATTATGGTAATAAATTTATAATTAAAGACGTCAGTTCAGCAGAATTAATTAAATAAAATATGGCTTTTAAAGTTAAGCAGCACACTCTTGGGAAGGGACTTGAGCAGTTGGCTTGTAAATTGCTTGCATGCTTTTGTTGTTTTCTCTACCTCCTTTTATCCTTTTATGGTTTTTTTTTTTAGTGCATGTTTTTATTGGATGTTTATTATACTGAAGGCTTATATGGTTTTAGATTTGCATTATAACATTATGATCGTGAAATATTAGTTCATTGAAGTTAGCAAAGTTCATGTTTTCAACCTGCTAGTTAGTAAAGTTTACAATGAATAACAATTATAGATGTGATATAAATGTATTTTTAACATATAATGTTGAGTATATATGTTTGTATTGTAACTATTTCTTAACTGTAACATTACAGAACTAAATCTAAGGTTTGATAACTCTTTTTGATAATAGATAATTACTTGATAAAAAATAAGTATCACTTAATATTTTTTGATAAATGTCTTTAAAGCAATAGACAATACATTAAATTAGCTACTTTATATAGGTATTTTACAAGCATGTATAAATCCAACCTATATATATATATATATATATATATATATATATATATATATATATATATATATAATATATATATATATATATATATATATATATATATATATATATATATATATAGGTATATTATAAGCATGTACTAATCCAACTTTAGATTTTGGCAGGGCATTTTCTAAGTAGCTGTAAACAAACATTTCAATATTGCAGCATGTTTATCAGATTTTTCTGAAGTATTTGTTTCATTATTTTCTGTACAGATTTCAACAACACAATTTTAAAACATTTTTTTCATGCATATCTTAGGGACTCGACAGCTGCATGAATGCATGAAGGTAGGGGTTTGATATTTGTGAATGTCGCTTGCATTAATCATGTCTTCTTACAGCTGCTCCATGCCTACAGATTTTATAATTTTTATGTGAAAATATAGTAACTCTTAAAGGACAGGAATGCTCGCTTTGAACTCAAATGTAGTTCATACACAAGCAACTACTTCTAGTGCACTGAACTGATTTTTGCAGTGTCCCTTGCCATCAGGAAAACCCACTCCGACTTCATAGGTACGTGTAATTTATGTCCCCAAGTCAAGGGCAAGAAGTCAACATTTTAGTCCAACTGAGCAGTGTAGGAGTTGAACCCATTACCCCGGAATCAGCACAGCGGATATTTAAGAACAAGTGCTCTTATCCATTCAGTCATGCTGACCTCTAGACATAATTTAGTATTCATTGCTAGGTCTCCTTGGCAACAGGATTTAGAATTCATTGCTGGGTCTCCACGGCAACAGGATTTAGTATTTCTTGCTAGGTCTCCATGGCAACAGCATTTAGTATTCATTGCTAGGTCTGTGTGTACAGTATACATTGTTGACATGCAATTTGTATTTTATGAAAATAAAAGAATAAACTTTCAAATTACTATATGGTTAATATGTAATACATTTCATAACACTGGGCAGAATTGCAGATGCTCTGTCTCTCTCAGCAAATGTTGTAGGGTGCAGATGCTGATCGTTCCATTAACACACTAGTGGTAAACACATTAGATACATCCCCTCTTACCCCCCTCTCTTGTGGGAACAACAGGATTTAGCATTCATTACTAGGTCTCCAAGGCAACAGGATTTAGTATTCATTGCTAGTTCTTCATGGCTACAGGATTTAGTCTTCATTGCTAGGTCTCCACAGCAACAGGATTTAGTCTTCATTGCTAGGTCCCTATGACAACAGGATTTAGAATTCATTGCTGGGTCTCCACGGCAACAGGATTTAGTCTTCATTGCTAGGTCCCTATGACAACAGGATTTAGCATTCATTGCTTGGTATCCATGGCAACAGGATTTAGCACTCATTGCTAGGTCTCCGTGGCAACAGGATTTAGTATTCATTGCTAGGTCTCCGTGGCAAAGAGGTTAAGCTGTCTGCCTCATGAAAGTTGTAGGTTCATTTTTCAGACTACATTGTTCAGACCATGAATGCAATTAGTCCAGAGACCTCTGGGGGTCATTTCTGTAGCTACATGTTTTGTTCTTTGTGCAATGCTTTCGGCAGGCGGCATGCCATTTTTCTGACACAGACTTTAAACCTCTTTAAATTATTTGTTCTTATCATTTGCATAAACCTTTATGACGACAACAGAGACGAACACTACGATGTTCAAAATAATAATGAAGGACCAGCAATCTTGAAGATGGAGGTTCAGAATGCACTTAACCATATGAAATCTGGCAAGACCCCTGGTTCAGACAGCGTCACAACAGAAATGATTAATGCTTTAGAATAATATGGAATAGATAAAGTTACCAGTCTGCTTAATACACTATATGATACTGGAAATATACCTCATGAATTATGTAATTCTGTATTTATTGCAATCCCAAAGAAATCAGGAGCCTTGGAATGTGATCAACATCGAACAATTAGTATAATGAGTCACATCACGAAAGATTTTGCTAAGAATTATCATGCAAAGAATTAGGAGGAAAATACAACCTGAAATAGGAGAAGAACAATGTGGGTTTGTAGAAGGAAAGGGTACAGTAAATGCTGTGTATTTACTGAGAACCGTAATCGAACGATTCTATAGAAGTAAACAAAGATCTACACCTTTGCTTTATTGACTACACAAAGGCTTCCGATAAAGTGAGACATGCCGACATGATAAAGATGCTTGAAGATCTACAAATTGATGGAAAAGACCTTAGAATTGTAAAAAAAAAACTATATTTGAAACAACAAGCTGCCGTAAGAGTTGATAATGAAGTAGGCCAATATCAGCCTATTAAGAGAGGTGTGAGACAGGGATGTGTAATGTCTCCAGATCTGTTTTCCCTGTACAGTGAAAGTATTTTCAGAAATATTGAAGATATGGAAGGAATCAACATTGGGGGACGATGCATCAATAACATTAGATATGCAGATGATACAGTCTTGATTGCAGACAATGAACAGGACCTGCAACATTTAGTAGATGCAGTTGTTACACACAGTGAACAACGAGGGTTAGAATTAAATTGTAAAAAGACACAGGTTATGGTCGTCACTAGGAAGAACGAAATACCACAATGTAATATACAAGTAAATGGGAATATTCTTCAACAAGTGAATAGGTACAATTATCTCGGAACAGTAATAACATCTGATGGGAGATGCCTTGAAGAGATTAGAACAAGAATCGCCATGTCAAAGGTAGCCTTTAGCAAGATGAAAAACATACTGACCAATAAAAAGATGTCAATTGAAACGAGAAAAAGAGTGTTGAGGTGCTACATAGAACCTGTACTTTTATATGGATGTGAAGCTTGGACAATGAGCAGTCAAGCTGAAAAACATCTGATAGGCTGTAGAAATGTGGTTTCTGAGGAAAATGCAAAGAATACCATGGACAGCCAGAAAGACCAATGAACAGGCCTTCAAGAAACAAACGAAGATCGTAAACTGATTAGAGACATTAGACGCAGACAGTCAAAATTATTTGGGCATGTTATGAGAAGAAATGGAATTGGAGAACTTGGTGACAACTGGCAAGATCGAAGGGAACAGACCAAGAGGAAGACCTAGAAGCAAATACCTGGATGGCTTGGCACATGGCATGGTCGAGACAGGAACACAGAAGCTGATCCACGACTCTGGTGATCGAGTGAGATAGGCAAAACATGACCTGCCCACACTTACCGGCATGGCACATGATGGATGGATAGATCATTTGCTGATGCATCACACTAGATGACATTCATGTTTACTTTCTTTGTTTTTGTTGTGGTTCTTAATGTTGCTGTCTGTTATTATTCTGGAACTCACTACATTCCACCCTGTAGTGCTTTCTCTGCATCGTTTGATAACATTGGGCCACTCCTTTACTGTGTGAGACATTTTCCTATGCCCAAGAACAGTAATATTTCAGAATTACAAGTTATTTGCCTGTTCCATTCAGTCTTGTTTTGCACAACCCATATTGCCAATCTTATAATATTTCATTTCCCCTACCTACTACTTGCACTGTCTTTCCCAGTTCATGCATAGTTCTAACATTCCCGATGCCAATACAGGAGATTTTCCTTGATAAAAGAAGGATCTTTATTCACATGTGTATGGTAATTTTCTATTATGCTCTGTTCTGTTTGTGTTTAACTGATTCAGTGCCAAACAAAATAGTAAGTTTTGACCAAACATGGTGCACAATCAAATGAACAAGCATTAGAATGTAAATTTCCATTCACTGAACAGTTAAAATTGTGGAAGATAACTCAACATGAAACAAATAAAACAGTGACCCTCACATCCGGAAAAAAAATCCGGATGAACGCAGAAGAAAAAACAGTGACCCTAGTATGGCAGTATATCACCCTTCTGTCCAAATGGGAGGTCACATTTGGTGGTATATTATCCGTCGGCACTGAATCAGTTAATCTTGCCTTTTATTCCCACTGAAAATGCCCAGCCATATTTCCTACCATGAAGCACTAAACCATCAGTTCATACTACTGCATAATTATTTCCCTATTTCTCATCAAACATTTAATTAGTTCAATATATAATCATCTTTAGAAAAACCATTTTCATTAATTTTTAAAGGAGAATCAAGTATGACTTTCTGTTTTCAATCAATCATTCATGTGCCATGCCGGAAAGCATGGGCGGTCATGACACGTGCCATTTCACTCAATCACCAGAGTCGTGGATCAGCTCAGTGTTCCTGTCTCGTCCATGCCATGTAGCCAAGCCATCCAGGTATTTTCCTCTCGGTCTTCCTTTTGGTCTATTCCCTTCAATCTTGCCAGTTGTCACTAAGTTCTCCAATCCATTTCTTCTCATAACATGTCCAAAAAATTTTGACTGTCTACGTCTAATTTCTGTAATCAATTTACGATTGTCATTTGTCTCCTGTAGTACTTGGTCATTGGTTTTTCTGTCTGTCCATGGTATTCTTTGCATTTTCCTGCAGAAACCACATTTCTGCAGCCATCAGGATGTTTTTCAGCTTGACTGCTCATTGTCCAAGTTTCACATCCATACAAAAGAACAAGCTCTATGTATCCCCTCAACACTCTTTTTCTCGTTTCAATTGACATCTTTTTATTGGTCAGAATGTTTTTCATTTCGCTAAAGGCTACTTTCGCCATAGGGATTCTTGTTCTAATCTCTTCAAGGCATCTCCCATCAGATGTTATGACTGTTCTGAGATAATTGTACCAATTCACTTGTTGAAGAATAGTCCCATTTACTTGCTATATTACATTGTGGTATTTCAGTTCTTCCTAGTGACTACCATAACCTGTGTCTTTTTACAATTTAATTCTAACCCCAGTTGCTCACTGTGTACAACAACCACGTCTACTAATTGTTGCAGATCCTGCGCATTGTCTGCAATCAATACTGTATCATCTGCATATCTAATGTTATTGATGTTTCGTCTTCCAATGCTGATTCCATTTATATCTTCTACATTTCTGAAAATATTTTGACTGTATAGGGAAAAAAGATCTGGAGACATTACACATCCCTGCCTAACACCTCTTTAATAGGTTGATATTGTCCCACTTCATTATCAATCCTTATGGCAGCTTGTTGTTTCCAATATATGTTTTTTATAAGTCTAATGTCTTTCCCATCAATTTGTAGATCTGCAAGCATATCCACCATGTTGACATGTCGAACTCTATCAAAAGCCTTTGTGTAGTCAATAAAGCAAAGATGAATATCCTTGTTTGTTTACTTCTATAGCATGTTCAATAACTGTTTGCAGCATATACACAGCATTTACTGTACCCTTTCCTTCTACAAACTCACATTGTTCTTCCCCTATTTCAGGTTGTATGTTCTTTCTTACTCTTTGCATGATAATTCGTAGCAAAATCTTTGTGATGTGACTCATTATACTAATTGTTCTATGTTGATCACATTCCAAGGCTCCTGATTTCTTTGGGATTGCAATAAATACAGAGTTACATAATTGAGAAGGTATATCTCCAGTATCATATAATGTGTTCAGCAGTCAGGTGACTTGATCTATTCTCTACGTTTTGCAGGGTATACATTATTTAAAACTCATGCCTGTCCATAAAATAATGACATTACCAACTGTTTTAAAGAAACACTTTCTTTCCTATTGTTCCATTTTAACTGACATAAAATAAAATAATAAATTTGTTCGGAAGCAGTTTCCTGCTACAAGTCTGCGATGTGATAGCACCATCGCAATTTGTAGGCCTAAGAGCAAGGAGGAATAGATGGACAATATTTCCCTCAATTTTGGCAAACGATGAGTCAAGGCATCGAACCCGTGTCCTATCGTACTCATGACATTACCAGCACAGTTCACTATCAACTTCAGTAATGCACTTGCTTTATCTGACGTGCCTTGGGGTTTCAGTTGTTTTTTTTCTTAGTAAAGTTTGTTAAGCGACAACAAGAGCCAGAAAATAAATAAAAGTAAATAGTTTAAAACGTTTTTTTCCTTCTGTAAATCTTGAACATATTGTAATCACTCAAGAAGAAAACAGCAGAAGCTGTTATAGCAAATATGAATACCACATCTGAATTACTTCTTCTTCTTCTTCTTCAGCGTTCCGAGCCATTGAGGTTCTTTGCTGTAAATACAATCCGTCTCCATTCGTCTCTCTGGTGGACCTTCTCTTGCCAGTCGTTGATTCGAAGTGCTTGTAGGTCTGTATATATATTATCTCTCCACCGTCTTCTTGATCTACCTCAGGGTCTACGGTCATTTATTTCCTGAGTGTAAGCGAGTTTTGTTTCCCTATTATCTTCCATTCTTTCTATATGCCCCAGCCATTGTAGTCTATTAGCCTTCATGATACCAGTGATTAGCGGGGACTTATACAGATCATAAATGTCTTTGTTACTTCTTCTTTTCCACTCTCCACATTATATTTGATGGAGTCATGGAGGACAAAGAAATACCAGCAGACTTGAGAGAAAGATATCTGGTGAAGCTGCCAAAGAAAGGGACCTGCAGGAGTGTGAAAAATATAGAGGAATGATGTTGCTGTCAAAAAATATTAATCATAATCATTCTGGAGAAATAAAGAGATGCCATTGACAAACAACTAAGGGATGAACCAATAAGCTTTTGATAAAGAAAATTCTTCACTGACCAAATAGTCTTGTTACACATTATAATAGAACAAGGTGTTGAAATGAACTTTCCACTCAGTATTGGATTTGTAGACTAAAGGCCTGTGACATTACTGATAGGAAATCTCTGTGGAGTTTTTTATGAAGCAAAACTAACATTCATTTGAAATACAAAACACACAGAAATGTAACAGGGATGTCGTTTGTTGCATTTATTATTCTTACTGACTACAGACTGGATTCTGAAGACAAAAATAACTACCCACGGAAAGTGGACTCTGACAGAGCAGCTTGATGACCTGGATTTAACTGATGGCACTGCCCTTCTGTCCCACACGTACAATCAGATCCAACAATAAACACTTCATGGAAAGTCACAACAGTTAGGTCTAATATTTCATACAGGTACAACAAAGATAGCAAGAATAATCAAGTAAATGATAACCCAATCTCTCTTGGTGATTGTTTTGAGAAAGGTTTTAAGTTTTTTGCATGCTGTTGTTTGGATGGTACTTATTTTTCTATTGCATGTGACGTTAATTTACTATTCAGTATAAAGGATAGTTTTAAAGCATATATCTGAAAGTTTTACATTCGGCTTCTGGGATTTTGGGCAGTTATTCAACATTATATAACTGCATTTGATAAAATGAAGACATCTTTGCAATAAAACCCTGAGACTGGAAGTTAGAAAAAGAATGCTTGCATGTTTCATAGAACAAATTATAACAGACGGCTGACAGTCCTTAAACAATTAATCAAAGTTAAAAAATATCCCTCAAAGTCACAGAAAATGGTGGTAGTATGATTGACAGCCAAAATGAGTAATCTAAATAAGAGGCCAAGTCACGAGGACAACATATTACAATTGATATTTGCCAGTCACATAATTATAAGAATTGCACATGTTGTAACAGATTTATGTAAACAGAAATAGATCTTTCTATTCCAGGAGTTTACTTGAAAGTAATACTGTATATGTTTGGATTTGGAGCTTAAATAATAGCATTAATAGGCCTAAGGAGTTAAAGTAACAATTCAGAAACAGTTGGGTTAACTTAACAGCTGGGACAAAAGGAATTCAGAAAAGAATATCATATACAGACCAACCACTGTATATGATTCTTGGTATAGAAAGAGCTTGTTTTATCTTTAACATGAAGTTTCCATGGTAATTTTACTTCAGTTCTGGGTTGGGAGGTAGGTCTGTCCAAGAACCTGACTCTGATAGATACAAGGCTATCTCAGGGTTAAGATAACCCAAACATCAATCCATCTGATTTAAGAGTTAAAACTGATACATAATTTAAGAGTTAAAACATAGTTAACTTAAGAGTTAAAACTAATAGTTGATTTAAAGGTTAAAACTGATAGTTGATTTAAGGGTTAAAACTGATAGTTGATTTAAGATTTAAAACTGATAGTTGATATAAAAGTTAAAACTCAGCCTTCAAGAGGATTCACAACCAACCTGCCATCTTTAAAATTTAAAAAAAATATATGCTTTTAACAGTGTATCTTAAAAGTATTTGCATTGTAATGTAGTCTGCTTGCGAAAATACTAATTATTTTTATTGCTGTCTGCAGTTTGGTTGACAATGGATTTATCGCCGAGAGTACATTTGATGAGCAAGAACTAACAATGTCGATTTCCAATGAGAATTCTTACTCTAAAGCGACGGGTCAGTCAAACAAAGCAGAAATGTATCTTTCAGCAGTCATAGCACAGCATGAGATAGAAGCAGAAGGAAAGATGACGGAAACTGGACAAGACAGATCAGTTTCATCATCTGCGAACAATTCTGAAATCCCTCCTGTGTATGTAGTTTATAGAAATGGATTTAAATGAGTTTATTCTAGACACAGTAGCCACAAAGAATAGCTTGCATGATTTTTTGCCTGGGATATTTTGCTGAATCTCGTCAGGTGTGTACTGGAGAATTATATATCATATGGAGTAAATAAATGAATTATTTTTGTTGTGTATCCCTTACGTGACGTTGCAGTCAACACCATCATTTTTCAGCTGCTGTTGATGTACTAGGCAAGTGTTACGTTCAGTAGTTTGCCATTGCTTTCTGAACGACCGGCTCCCATAACACAATGTGACACGGTCTGCTGCACAAATCGGTCGCAGCTGAGCTTCAAACGCCTGGTACCCGGCTCACGAACCGCGTTCACAAGCCTATAGCCACAGAGCCGGCACAAATGAATTATACTTTGGCTGAAATCTTAAAACACATGCTCAACATTCAAGCAATATCAGTGTCTATGTGTTTTAAGTATTTCAGCCGAAGTAAATCCATTTGTTCACTTTATATGATATGTTGGTTTTTTTTAATGAAATCGTATGGGTGCCGGTCGTTCAGAAAGCAATGCCAAACTACTGAACATAAACTTGCCCAGGAATAATGAACAGCCAAACAATGCTGGGGTTGACTGCTACGTCCATAAATGATATGCAACTAACTTTTTTAACGATATGTAATTCTGCAGTATGCACCTAACAAGATGCAGTGAAATAAGCCAGGCAATAAATCGTGCAACCTATTGTTTGCGGCTTCTGTGTTTACATTCTCTGAAGGAATAAATTGTTTTGAGTTGTTTATAACTGATGTTTATTGCAAAGATATTTTCTTAGATGTATTGACTTTGTTAAACTGTCTCGCATTTAATGTGCATATTATTTTGTTTAATTACTTAATTGATATTTTATGTTTATCCTTTTCCTCACAACTTTTAATTATGATCTGATGGAAGTTTTAAAAAAAAATGTTGTCACACTTGTCTTTTTTGCATTTATTTAAGGAACAATGTTGAGAATGTAATAAAATGAAACAAATTATGTGTGGGTGTGCATGCAAGATGACGTGCTACATAATGCAAGAAGTGCATTAGTAATCAGTGTAATCAGTGCTGTGTGATGCATGGAGTTCTACTCAATTTCTCATGTAATGGTAAATGATTAATTGAAGTAAGTGTGACAGTATAGTGGTATGTATTTCCTTTACAAATCAAGGGGAATAAATCAGAGAAAGTGAGAAAACATAACTCAGTGGTTTAAAATATCATCATCATTGTGTGTCATTCGGGGTGGCACAGATGAACAAGTCATCAACACAGATATCTGCTTTTTATGTTCTTGATAGCTTCAACCATCGATTGTTTTCTATGCTACTGTCAGTCCATATAGTCTTTTCTGCCGCCGTTATCCTTTTGTCCCTCTTTTCTGCTGCTGTTATCCTTTTGTCTCTTTTGCCCTCGAATTATAATGTTTTCCAGACTGTCTCTTCTTATAACATGACCAAGTAATAATTATTAGCTGCGTCCTTAAGCTTTGGGAAATTGCCTACTATCACAATGGAAAATTAGATTCAAATTTATCTTGTTTACTTTCACAATATAGTTTGCTTGTCTTTTCTTTCTTATTTATGACAAAGTTGTTGCTTATGTATTGTTTAATGTAGATTCATGCTTGTTACTTTAATCTAATACAGTATCTAACTACACTATACAGTATCTATCCTTGCATTTTATATTCATTTCTTGATAGTAGTACTTGTCATCTGCATAACACAGATTGTTTTGATTTAATGCGCTGACTTTAACTATTAGTTTATTTTTCATAGATCTGACGGTATTTTCATTGTATGAAGAGAAGATATTTGGTTAGAGAATGCAACCTTGTCACACACTGTGTTATTGGAATAAGTTAAACATTAGTTAGTTAGTCGCAGTTCCAACTTCACGGCAAAGGGCCGCCCCATTATGCTCCATTCCTGTGCCAGTCAATATCATACAAAATGCGCCTCACTGCCCCATGTGAAAAGTCGAACAGATCAAAGTCTCGGCAAGCCAAAAGCCAGCACAGGTATGCTACGCATAATGTTGCCGCCAGAATGCCAACACAAAAGTCTGCCACGAAAATACAGTTCACCATCAATGGAAGTGACAGTCACTAGAAAACCATTTTAAAAATACCATGATTTTGCACACTTAACGGCATGACACATGATGATGATGATAACATGTTATGTGTAAAAAGTGTACAGATATGTTGTGTATGAATCCATAAGAAGGAAACATATTGTTTGTTACCAAACAACTTTCTGATGATCATATCATCTCACATTGTGATAATTTTCTATCAAAATCATGCATTCCATGTTATCAGTTAATTGCTATGTTTCCATGTTTTACCAACAGATCTTGCATACCGTAAGCATTGCTGACATGCAATTTGTATATTATTAAAATTAAAATAAACTTTCAGATTGCTATTTGGTAAGTACGTAATAAACTTTATAATACTCTGGGCAAAATTGCAGATGCCCTGTCTCTCTCAGCAAATATAGGGTGCAGATGCTGATTGTTCCATTAACACACTAGTGGTAAACACATCAGATTCATCCCCTCTTACACACCTCTCTTGTAGGAACTACACTGAAATCGAAAAAATCTTTAAATGTGTTTCATTTATTGTTGTGTCTTCACATGAGAACCATGTGTTGATAGTCTTCAAGATTTCTTTGTTGTCCATAATGAATGTTCCAGCTACTGGGCTTTCAAAGCCAATAATAGATCTACTGTTTTGATTTACTTACATGGAAAGATACTGCCATGTAGATACTGTCATAGGGGTAGGAAATGCTTCACACATACTAAGTAATGGTGTGGCATCATGATAAAATAATGGTTAGTGTGTTCACTTACCAACACAGTCATATGGGGGTTTAATAGTAGCAGGGATGGTTGTGGGGTCACACACACACACACAAATTATTTTCATATCCTTCCAGATACTCACAGTCGACCCCAGCATTTTTGGGCCATTTATGATTTTATTACAAGTTTACGTTTAGTAGTTTTCCATTGCTTTCTGAATGACTGGCACACATACCATTGTATGAAAACCACCGCTAGGCGGTCTGCTGCCAAATTGCCTGTAGCTGTGATTCGAATATGGCATGCAGGATTACCAATTGCGTCTGTAACGTTCACATAAAAAGGCTACTGGATAATTGATAGAATTTTATGGTAATTTTATGGGAGTGAAATGTGACGAGGATGAGAACTGGTCACCTATGTCTTGTTCTATGACTTAGTCTGTGTGAAAGCCGAACAATTCATAGTACTATGGAAATATATACCACGGGTTCACTACTACCGAGGCCATAGTATGGTTGTTCTTGAGGGAGAGGTTTTAATTTCACTCCTCAACTGAGAGTAAATTCTGGTGTTTCAGTGGTGTCATTTTCTGGTTTTTAATCAAACACGGTCATAATCATTGAACACACTGTGGCGTGGAAAGTAAAATAGCACACTGCTTCTGAGAAGTTGCAGTGACATATTGTCTTAGCATCATGCAAGTGATAAATAACGCAAGCGTTTCTGGGAAACTTCAGTTATGTGTTTTTATTATAGAATGCCTGTAATGACTTACAACATGCTTACATCTGCAAAGTTGTCAGTTGTTTGATGATCTAATTATATCTTTTCATAGCCACTTGCAAGGATTTCACAAATGATTAGTCTCCTCTTATAAAAGTATTTTGACAATGTGTAGTGAGGTGTGTAGTCACAGATTAAACTTACACAGTTTTGCTGTAGAATGACTGAATTCTTCAAATCTAGCTTAAAAACCTATACATTTATTCTGAAGTAAGTCCAGTGATGATAAGAGTTAATACATTTATTTGACATCCATAGAAAGAGCGTTTGCATTCAGTATATTACTCTCTGTTTAAAGTGCTTTGGTTTGGCTACAAAAGGCCATAAATCTGTCCCTTAAATATTCCTCCTTATGACATGGAAGAGTTCTTTCTCTAGTCCTTTATTGATCCTTCACTTTTTCCTTCTTGGTTTAAATGTGAATATAAATAGCTTCATTATTCTGATAGGCAGATACTATAATTTCCCCATGCGTGCTGAAAGCCATCAACTCCAAATACTTTGGAAATCTTTTCTCAGTTTATATATGATTATTTGAATTTTCATGGGCCCTCCTGGCCTTAACTGTTTAACAGTGCATATATTTTATTTGTTATAACTTAGAATTGTTAGAATATTATTGACTACATACTAATTAATAAAAGATTTAGAAATGCTTTAATTAATGTAAAGACAATGCCTGGTGCTGACTGTAATAGTGATCATGTACCACTATGTGGACAAATAAAAGTAAGATTAAAGAGAGGGAAAAAAATGGTTAAAAACATGAGACTTAATAAAGAGGTTCTGAAAATAGATAAAGAAATGCAAGAACAATACAGAGTGACTGTGAAAAATAGGTACAATGCAATAACTAAAATACAGAGTATAGATGAACAATGGGAAATGTTAAGGGACTCCATTCATCAAACTAGCAAAGAAGTATTACCGGAGAGAGGCAAAATAGCTAAGAAAAAATGGATGAATGAAGATATCTTAAAACTGATGGACAAAAGAAAACAGAGTAAAAATGACAAACAAGAATACGCTAAGATAAATAAAGAAATAAAAGATAAATGTGGGAAGGCTAAAGAAAGTTGGTTAAACGAGCAATGCAAAAGAAATTGAATTAAATTCCATTAAAGATACAAACAATATGCACAGACAAATCAGTGAGCTTACAGGAAGAAAAATAAGAATAAATACAGGGTGTTTGAAATCAAAAACAGGAAAGATAATATTAGAGGAAGATGCTATAATGAAGAGGTGGAATGAGTATATAAGAGAATTATATGAAGGAGAAAGGGAAGAATTAACAGAAGATAGTAACTTAGAAGGTCCACCTATTCTGAAAGAAGAAGTCGCTGATGCTATGAAACGTATGAAGAAAGGAAAAACAGCTGGGCCAGATGAAATCACAATAGAAGAATTAGAAGTATTGGGAGAATTTGGAGTAGATATATTAACCAAAATGTTGAATGATATTTACAGCAGTGGATATTTACCCAGTGATATGCTGAAATCTGTATTTATAGCTATACCAAAAAGACCAGGAGCAATTGATTGTGAAGATTTTCGTACAATTAACCTTATAAACCATATCACTAAGCTTCTACTCAGAATCATAATGAGAAGAACCAAAATGAAAATAAAAATGGAAATTAGTGAAGAACAGTATGGATTTGTGGAAGGAAAGGGCACAAACAATGCAATTTATACATTACGGACACTAATAGAAAGGTCAATAGAGAAACAGAGAGACATATATTTGTGCTTCATAGATTATACTAAGGCATTTGATAAAGTAAAACATGATGAACTGATTAAAATGTTGGAAGATATCAACACTGATGGAAAAGAGTTAAGAATAATAAAGAATATTTACTGGAACCAAGTAGCAGCAATTAAAATGGGAAATAAAGAGGGTAGTTACGAACAGATAAAGCTAGGAGTACGACAAGGGTGTGTCTTGTCACCAGATCTTTTCTCCCTGTATAGCGAAGCAATAATGAGAGAGATCAAAGAGATGCCAGGAATACTAGTTGGAGGTTATAATATAAATAATATACGCTATGCAGATGACACAGTATTGGTGGCGGATAATTCAACAGACCTACAACAATTATTAAACGTTGTAGTAACAGAGAGTGCAAGGAAAGGACTCTCCTTGAATATCAAGAAAACAGTAACAATGGTAATATCAAAGAAAATGGTGACACCAAAATGTGACATAGAAATAGAAGGGAAAATCCTTAACCAAGTTGATAATTTTAGATACCTAGGGGCATTTATAACATCAGATGGAAGATGTACAACAGAGATTAGGAGCAGAATAGGGCAGGCAAAAGCCGCATTTCAGAAAATGAAGAGTATATTGTGCAATAAGTCACTATCACTGAATGTAAGAAAGAGAGTGCTGAAATGCTATGTAGAACCAGTTTTGCTGTATGACAGTGAATCTTGGAATGTAAATGAACAAATTAAGAAGAAATTAGAAGCAACAGAGATGTGGTTCCTGAGACGAATGTTGCGAATTCCTTGGACTGCCAGAGTAACTAACGACGACTGCCTGAAACAGGCTAACGAAACTAGAACATTATATACAACAATAAGACAGAGACAAACAGCTTTCCTCGGTCATGTGATGAGAAGAGAGGCATTGGAGAACATCATAACAACTGGAAAGATCGAGGGGAAGAGAGGCAGAGGTAGACCAAGAGAAGTGATGCTGGATGGATTGAGACGGTGGCATGGAGGAATATCAGCAGCAGAGTTGATCCAGAAAACCAAAGACCGAGATCTATGGAGAGCCATGAACGCCTACGCCAGCCGGCACGGCACTTGATGATGATGATGATAACTTAGAAATATAACTAGTAAAACAGGTGCCTTGCCAGCCCTCTGTATAATTATTATAATCACTGTCATAGTGTCTGTCCTCTCTGATGGCCTTGGCATTTCTGACTGATTTGTAAAGCTCTTTGCAGGAGACACGTAAGTAAATGCCATTTTTGATTCTCAACTGCTTTAAGCATATGTCTTAGATCTTTGGGTAGGTAACAACCCCAGCCGACATTGACACTTACATTGCGTCTTTCCATCTCTGCCATATCTGTAATTTTGTTTCATGTTGACTGCAACTTATCTTCTTACTATGTTACGATGATGCAAGTTGCAATTACCACACAGTTTCTGAGACGATTGTTATAGAATGATGTAAGTTGTAAATAACACTGTTTCTGTAAAGTTTCTACCATGTGTTATTATAGAATGATGTAAGTTGTAAATTACAGTTTTTAAGAAGATTCTGATGTGTGTTATTATATATAGAATGATATAAGTTGTGAATAACACAATTTTCCTGGGAAGTAGCAATGATATGTCATATTAACATGATACTTGCTGTAAATAACATAGCTGGTATGTGCTCTGCTCTTAGGGAAAACAAAACTGTTCTTCATGAATTGTATTTAATCCATAGTCCTAGAAGGAATCAACATGAAACTGCAGTGAATATGATTACACTTTGATTACAGGGTTGCTACAATCAGAATGTAATCTTTACTTAGAGCACATATTTTTACTTATTAGGTTCCCATGAAAAAATTCATGCCCATGCACGATGTTGCTGACCCAGGTCAAAGTGATACCAGAGATTGAAAACCAATATAATACAGTCTTAACAAAAGTGTTTGAAATCCAGAGATTACTGTAAAACATTGAAAGCAAATTCTGTCAAACGCAATCATATATTGAGTCTTTCATATTTTTCTTTGACATACCTCATTATTACAACTGATATTACATGTTGATAGGAAGCCGTCTGGCTGAAAGGTAAAGAGCGCTTGCTTTTAAACAGCTGGTGCACTGATGGTGGGATGAGTGGGTTGTTCACTCCTTACACCGGTCAGTTGGACTTAAATGTTGACTTCTTGTCCTTGACTTAGGCACATAAATTACAAGTACCTCAGAAGTCAGAGTGGGTATTCCTGATGATGAGGGACATTGGTCATAGGGAAAGCTGGTATTGCTCTAAAGATTATTTCCTTCTGATTTATCTGTTAGTTACTGTAACCCTCCTGCTTTTTGATGTTTATTCTTTTTCTTATTCTCTTTTATTTATTCTGGGTTTTCACTGTGATTTGCATAACATATATGTTATGGTTATGATGTAAAACTCAGTGTTGCAGCACAGCTGGGGCCTTCGTAGATTTGATAGCTGAGAGTATATGTATAAATGTCAGCTTAAACGTCTCTCTTTTCCCCTCCCTCTCTCTCCCTCTCTTTCTTCCTCTCTCTCTCTTTTTCTCCCGTCCCTCTCTCTTTCTCTCCTCCCTCTCTCTTTCTCCCCTCCCTCTCTCTTTCTCTCCTCCCTCTCTCTTTCTCCCCTCCCTCTCTCTTTCTCCCCTCCCTCTCTCTCTTTCTCCTCTCCCTCTCTCTTTCCCTCTCCCTCTCTCTCCCTCCCTCTCTTTCCCTCTCCCTCTCTCTCCCTCCCTCTCTCTGCCTGCCATTTCTGTCTGTTTGTCTGTCAATCTGCCAGTCTACCTACCTACCTACCTATTTACCTACCCACCCAAATCCATTCCATCTCTGTCTGTCTGTCTGTCTGCCTGTCTGTCTGTTTGTTTGTCTGTCTGTCTGTCTGCGTACTAACTTACCTACCTACCTATGTTGGATTGTTCACAAATCTGCTCCTCCCTCTCTCTTTCTCCCCTCCCTCTCTCTTTTTCCCCTCCCTCTCTATTTCTCCCCTCCCTCTATCTCCTTCCCTCTGTCTCCCTCTCCCACTGCCTGCCATTCCTACCTGTCTGTCAGTCTGCCAGTCTACCTACCTAACTACATACCTACCCACCCAAATCCATTCATCCCATACGTCTGTCCATCCACCTCTCTCTCTCTCCCTCTCTCTCTCTGCCTGCCATTCCTGCCTGTCTGTCAGTCTGCCGGTCTACCAATCTACCTACTTACCTACCCACTAAAATCTATCCATCCCATATGTCTGTGCATCCACCCATCCATCCATCCATCTCTCTCTCTCTCTCTCTCTCTCTCTGCCTACTAACTTACCTACATATCAACCTACCTACCTACCTACCTACTTACCTACCTATGTGGGATTGTTCACAAGTTCACAAACTTGCCTGGTCTCCGAGGTCAACCCAGACTTAAATGGGAACCAGGAAATAGCCTGGGAAGTGAAGGTAGCCAACATGACGTTGATTCACAGTTCAGATCTACAGCCGATTGGTCTCTGAACAATTAATAGAAACATGTGATTAGCACCATAAACCAACATCTTCCCAAAATAGCCACCTCTACAGATTCCAAATCCCAATCCACTATTATACTTCTAAGCTCGGACACAAGTATGTAATTTTGTCTTCAGTTAAATATTTGACTAATAAATCATCTGTGCATGCATCATAATTTTGTGTCTCGGATTCATCAATTTGTACAAAAGTGATCAACTTGAAACTATGGGCATCTCCACCGACCAAGCAAACAATTTATATTGTAGTTGTCCTTATGTGTGACTGGCTCTGTGGTGTAGGAGTTATGAATGCAGTTCGCAATCCCACATACCACATTCAAAACATAGCTACAGATGATTTAGTAGCACACCGCCTTGCATTGATTTTTATACAATGGTATGAGTGCCGGTCGTTCAGAAAGCAATAGCAAACTACTGAACGTAAACTTGCCAAGAAATCACAAAACAGTAAAAGAAAATGCTGGGGTTGATTGTGCCGTCCAGTAAAGGATAAGCAACTAACTTAACTATATGTGAAAGATTTCTATATACAACATATCATTATGTTTTGTGTTTTCGATGGAGCACTTTTACTCTGTCCAACTTGTGATCTCTGTCCATTATTTTGCATATATGATGGTGAAGTTAAAATTCTCAACATGAAATTTGCTTTTTATCTTTGGTGTTGCTGTTTCTTGTTTTCTTCATGCTGTTTCTATTTAACCTTGTTTTTCTTTTCTTGTTTTCTACATACTAATGCTTTTTCCACCTAGCTGTTTCTTTTTATTTTCTTATAAACAGTAAATGAAAACTACATTTGCCACTATTATTGTAAAGGATGTTTTCCCAAAATACAGTTTAAAAGGTGGCATCTTATCAGGTATTCCTGACTAATGAACAACTCATTATCAATGCTTTGTTTGCCCAGCATATTTCATTGAAAGTTGTATCTAACACAATCAGCCATGTGCCTTGCCTAGCTAACCTGTGTCACTATGTTTTGGTGACTGACTTCTTCTCTTGCCCCTGACATCTTAATTTATTTAGTCTGTGAGAGAGAGAGAGAGAGAGAGAGAGAGAATGCATGCATGCATGCATGCATTTAGTTCTATACATTAAAAGATATCAACAGTGCATTATTGCCCAGAGCCAGGATGTACTTACAGGCTAAATAATAACTATTTTTTGCTGTTTAATAATTTTGGTAAATTGAAGACTCTTTTATTCATAACCTGTAGAATTAATAGAGTATGTCTATGAAAACCTCAATAGGCTTAAGAGTATAACGGCCATATTTCTATCTTTACTCATATATCCCAGGGAATCACATTCATAAAATCTTTAAAGTTCATGCAACTATGCATATTATTTTAATGAAATAGAGTAAAGAATTCACAGATACTGTTTTCTGTTTAAGTATGTACATCTTATGAACTCTCAATAATTTATTTACTATTGTGCTTTATATGAGAACATTCCTGATAAACAATACATTCTTTACGCATGTGAATAATTTGTTGATGACAAGTTTTATCATTTTATAAACTATTTTTAATATATTACAACTGTGTTTTTATCTGCTCTGCTGTTATATTCTTGAGCAGCCAGATGGCATGTTTTGTTGAGCATGCATAGAGATGCCTATTTGATCACACTCTATCAAATGAAGAATTGTGTACATATAATTTTCAGATGGATATTTGTCCTTCGTGTGACTAATATTTTTTTAGCCTTTTACTGAAAGTTCAATTTTTTATTCAGATGCAACAATTAAAAGATGATGCAATCTTGTGGAAAGAATGGTGCTTTTTTGTGCAAAGTATGTTGCTTTCTAATCCAATCAGTTTCTTTCGAGTGACTTCTTTTTAACATTAAAATTAAGTTGTTCATTTATGTCTTTGTGAATGCTGCAAGGACTGTTGTAGGTTTCTGTGTTTGTACTTTCAGTGAGTAATTTATAATAGTTTTATATATAAGTAAAATTACTTTCTCCTTAGCCATTTTATTGATACACTGTCTCTAGTATTTCAAAGTTGGTATGAGCAAAATGAGTATATATGACATTGTGTGTCTGTGTTATTGTTTGTATATAATTATAAATATGTTTGTTTTACATAAGTTAAAACTTCTCTCTGTTGTGCATAGGTGTTACTATTTACTAAATGTGACACTTTTGTTTTACATACTGCAACATTCCATTTGAATTGTGAATAGTGTGAGACAAAAATTATAGTATAATGAAAATATTTGAATTTCTGTTATTGTCAATATATTATAATATGTTGTAATGTAAGATTGTGTCTGTGTTTCACTTTATGTAAAATAACATAAATGACATCTGTTAATTTCATTGATTTTCATAGCTCTCTGAAACTGAGGATTTCTTGTCTGAATCTAATAAGGAAAAAAAAAATTGGGATGAATCTTCAGTGTTAACTGTTTATAGTTATAGTTTATAGTTATAGTTTATAGTTACCTGTTATTTTGAATAACGAAGACACAAACAATAGATTGCACGATTTATTGCCTGGCATATTTCTGCATCTCGTCAGGTACATACTGCAGAAATCACAGCTATAAGTTGTGTGATTTCTGCAGTATGTACCTGACGAGATGCAGCGAAATATTGACCTACTTCATTATCAATCTTTATGGTAGCTTGTTATTTCATACATGTTATTTACAAGTCTAATGTCTTTCCCGTCAATTTGTAGATCTGTAAGCATCTTCGTCATGTTGATATGTTTTACTTTTTCAAAAGCTTTTGTGCAGTCAGTGTAGCAACGATACAGTGAAACTAAACACTCAACTTGGCATATTGTGAAACTTAAATACACAATCTCAACATCTTGCATAGTGTGGAAATATACAGTGTGATGCATCATAAACATGAGAAATGAGTTAAAAGGTAGTGATGGTCACTCATAGAAGTAAAGGAAAGAAGAAGAGATTAGAGGTTGCATTAAAATATTGCACAGCCTTTTACAGAACGTTCAGTCAACTCAGTTTTCATTGGCTGTTTATGATTTACGTTAAGTAGTTTGTCATTGCTGTCTGAACGAGAAGTCAATATTTAAGTCCCACTGACTGGTGTGTGAAATGAACCCACTACTCTGTCGTCAGCAGAAAATGTTTAAATGTGGAAGCATTGATCCTCTCTGCCACACAAACCTCTGAAACTGTATAACAATTGAAAGCTATAGGCACATCAGAATTTGAACCGACCACCTCCAAATGGTGATAGCCTTTCAATGACGGAATGAATAAGTGTAATTACATACATAGCCAACAAGACACCCTTAAAAAAAGGTGTCTTCATTAGCCAGGTCTTTTATTCACCTGAACCCACTACAATGAAGCATGGATAGAAATCACAGCCAACAATGTGTATAAATACTATAATTAAAACAATGTATTCCCATAGTGAATTCAAACACAGAAACCACAGACAATATGTTGCACTATTTATTGCCTGATGAGATGCAGCCAAATATGCCAGGCAATCAATCTTGCAACGTGTTGTTTGCGGCTTCTGTGTTAACTACTGTCTTCTCTTTTTATTCTGCCTTTCATTTCACGAATGTTGTGAATTCCTTGGACTGCCAGAGTAACTAACAACGATTGCCTGAAAGAGGCCAATGAAACTAGAACACTATATACAACAATAAGAAAGAGACAAACAGCTTTCTTTGGTCATGTGATGAGAAGAGAGACATTGGAGAACATCGTGACAATTGGAAAGATCGAGGGGAAGAGAGGCAGAGGCAGACCAAGAGAAATGATGCTGGATGGATTGAGACGGTGGCATGAAGGAATATCATGAGCAGAGTTGATCCATAACACCAAAGACCGAGATATGTGGAGGGCCATGAGCGCCTACGCCAGCCGACACGGCACTTGATGATGATGATTTCATCTCCCAGTGGAGGAAGGCTTCGTCGCGAAGTGGTCAAGCCATTTACCTCGCGCTCCGAAGGTCGTGGGTTCAATTCCGGGCTACGTCGTTCAGTTCACTAGTGCATTTTTCTCGGGGTCGTCACCGGAGCTACGGAGTTTGTGCTTTGTGCGATGCTTTCAGCAGGTCGCTCTGCGGAAAGAGACCAAGCCATATGGGATAAAACCCGAGGCAATGAAGCCGATCCTTTTGACTTTTAAGACTGGTTTTCCTCCCTCCTTCCCCCCCCCTCCCCCCCCCCCCCCCCCCCCCCCCCCTCCCAGTGGAGCATAAGCTCTTAACCAGTTCACACCAAGCCCTTTGTAGGCTTATTAATCATTGGTTGTATTTTACAGCTAAAGTTCCTGCAGGATGAGTTAGCCAGTCTCATGCCAACCCACCTTGATCACGTCTTGCAACGTGCATGATTAATTACAGTGTTCCTAGTTTTTGCTTCGCTTACGGGCCCTGGAAACATACGGGTGATATACACTATATTTGTGTGTATGAAACTAGGCCGAGTGGCTAGAATACAGAGTTTTACTTCCTGGAGACCCAGGTTTGAATTTCTCGGTAGGTGTGAATTTGTTTCTGTCGAGGGCAAAAGGACGTTGCAGCCAACACCAGCATTTTTTTGCTGTTGTGATCTCTTGGCAAGTTTACGTTCAGTAATTTTCCATAGCTTTCTGAACGACCGGCACCCATACAATTTCGTTTAAAAAAAAAACGCAACACGGTCCGCTACCAAATCGTGTGCAGCTATGTTTCGAACGCGGGTATATGGGATCACAAACCGCGTCCTTAATCACCTTCGCCACGAAGCCGGCAACAAGCAAGAAAAATGAGGGAAAAAATACTTTGTAATGGTTGCTCGGGGGATTGACCATGCTTGGAAATTCCCAATGTGCATTGACGTCGATCATCATAACATTTTTTTTTTTTTAATTCGCATATCCTTTTACAGGACATCGCTGTCAACAGCAGCGTCTTTCAGCTGTCTGTTGATTTCTTGGCAAGATTACGCTCAGTAGTTTGCCATTGCTTTCTGAGCGGCCGGCTCAGTTATCCCGCAAGTCACATTTGGGAGACGAACCGCTCCCAGTTCTCGCCCGCTACGAGACTCTGCGTGATAAACGGGATTACGGAGAAAGTGGCGTAACCCCTCAGCCAGAGAGACCGGCCATCTTAACATTACATAATATAATAGAGAGACAGACGAAACCACATCCTAAAGAGGCTGAGGCTGTACTTCCAAGCGACCCCTACTCTATAGAGGATGAAACCTTTCCCCAAATACGCTCCACTCTTTAGAGACTGACGCTTATCTGAAAACCACTCCACTCTTTACAGACTGATACCTTATCTCAAAGCCGCTCCACTCTTTACAGACTGATACCTTATCTCAAAGCCACTCCACTTTTTAAAGACTGACACCTTACATTCAAGCCACACCCAACTCTGATACCTTAGCTCTAAGCCACTCCACTATTTACACACACCTTATCTCCAAGCCACTCCACTCTTTACAGAATGACACTTTAGCTCTAAACCACTCCACTCTTTACAGAATGACACTTTAGCTCTATGCCACTCCACTCTTTACAGAATGACACTTTAGCTCTAAGCCACTCCACTCTTTACAGAATGACACTTTAGCTCTAAGCCACTCCACTCTTTACAGAATGACACTTTAGCTCTAAGCCACTCCACTCTTTACAGAATGACACTTTAGCTCTAAGCCACTCCACTGTTTATAGACACACGTTAGCTCTAAGCCACTCCACTCGTTACAGATACCTTAGCTCTAAGCCACTCCACTCTTTACAGACTGTTACCTTAGCTCTAAGCCACTCCACTCTTTACAGACTGTTACCTTAGCCCTAAGCCACTCCACTATTTACAGATCGATACCTTAGCTCTAAGCCACTCCATTATTTACAGACCGATACCTTAGCTCTAAGCCACTCCATTATTTACAGATCGATACCTTAGCTCTAAGCCACTCCATTATTTACAGACCGATACCTTAGCTCTAAGCCACTCCACTATTTACAGATCGATACCTTAGCTCTAAGCCACTCCACTCTTTACAGACCGATACCTTAGCTCAAAGCCACTCCACTCTTTACAGAATGACACTTTAGCTCTAAGCCACTCAACTCTTTACAGACCGATACCTTAGCTCTAAGCCACTCAACTCTTTACAGACCGATACCTTAGCTCTAAGCCACTCCACTCTTTACAGAATGACACTTTAGCTCTAAGCCACTCCACTCTTTACAGACTGATACCTTAGTTCTAAGCCACTCCACTCATTACAGACCGATACCTTAGCTCTAAGCCACTCCACTCTTTACAGACTGTTACCTTAGCTCTAAGCCACTCCATTATTTACAGATCGATACCTTAGCTCTAAGCCACTCCATTATTTACAGACCGATACCTTAGCTCTAAGCCACTCCACTATTTACAGACTGATACCTTAGCTCTAAGCCACTCCACTATTTACAGACTGATACCTTAGCTCAAAGCCACTCCACTCTTTACAGACCGATACCTTAGCTCTAAGCCACTCCACTCTTTACAGATCGATACCTTAGCTCTAAGCCACTCCATTATTTACAGACCGATACCTTAGCTCTAAGCCACTCCATTATTTACAGACCGATACCTTAGCTCTAAGCCACTCCACTATTTACAGACTGATACCTTAGCTCTAAGCCACTCCATTATTTACAGACCGATACCTTAGCTCTAAGCCACTCCATTATTTACAGACCAATACCTTAGCTCTAAGCCACTCCACTATTTACAGACTGATACCTTAGCTCTAAGCCACTCCACTATTTACAGACTGATACCTTAGCTCAAAGCCACTCCACTATTTACAAACTGATACCTTAGCTCTAAGCCACTCCACTATTTACAGACTGATACCTTAGCTCAAAGCCACTCCACTCTTTACAGACCGATACCTTAGCTCTAAGCCACTCCACTCTTTACAGACCGATACCTTAGCTCTAAGCCACTCCACTCTTTACAGAATGACACTTTAGCTCTAAGCCACTCAACTCTTTACAGACCGATACCTTATCTATGAGCTACTCCGCTCTGTAGAGACTGGGTTTGGAAGGTAACACGCTTATTATCATCATCATGTGCCTTGCCGGTAAGAATGGACGGTCATGTTTTGCCATTTCACTCGATCACCAGAGTCGTGGATCAGCTCAGTGTTCTTGCCAAGCCATCCCCTTGTTCTCTTCCCCTCGATCTTGCCGGTTGTCACCAAGTTCTCCATTTTATTTCTTCTCATAACGTGACTAAACAATTTTGACAACACGCGATTAGAGCAGTAGCATTTATAATAGTAACTTGGGAATGGTTAATTTTACAACTTGGGCACATGGAAAGAGTTAAGGCAGACCTGTGATGTTTGGAGTAACTGATACAAGACTCGTGGATACAGAATGAGTTCATTAGTAATCGATTACTCAATAGCATTGTTTGGTAGAAGACAGGTGAAAGCCCTGCATCTTTTGTGTCATTGTATGACATGTGTCCCCCACAATGCCACCTCCCCAGTTGTGCTTGTAAACTGTTCTTTGTCCATAAAGAATGATGATGACCATTCACTTCATCCAGTGGGGTTGAAAGTATGGAGCCGTGAGTTCTAAGATGGCTGATAAGGCCTATTTTGGCTCGAAATGTTCTTTGACAATGTGTTTGACAATGCTTGTAAACAGATCACGACTAACTACCATCGCCACTCAACCCAAATGTCACAAGAATGTAAAACTATCTTCAGGTGTAATATTACTGTAATTCTAGTCTCTTTATTGTCACCGTTATTGCTGACATTTTTACAACTAGTTAGTTTCTCTCTGCCTAACACTGATATCCCTTTCCCAAAATTAAGTTTTACAGCACTACTTCAGACTAGGAATGATATTACATCTGTGAGGACACCATTCTAAAATCTGTTTTAGGTTCTTCTTCATGTGCCATGTATAGAGAAGACATTGTTGATTTTGACACCGCAACTCTTTCTGCCGTCTGAAATGTTGATGAAATTTGTGTCGTTTGTATTATTCCTTTCTGCCCAGCTGTTTAAGCTTTGTGTATACAACTTTCTCTGTCTACCTCTGCCTCTTTTGCCTAGTATTTTCTCACATAAGGCTAATTTCTTTATCCCACCTCTTCTGTTGATGTGTCCCATAAATTTCATTTGTCTTCTTCTATTCGATCTTGTTTCAAAGGAAATGCCTGTCACCCAGCTATGCACCTCAGAGGGCAGCGTATCCAACCTTGGTATGTTCGAGTATTTGTGTCAGGTTTTCTCGCGCTAAGGAGATTCCATCCAAGTTAACCAGCTGGGTCTAACCATGGGTGATAATAAGATGATTTCTCCTAACAATTTTCCAGGGCTGCAACCTCATGCTCGTCTCAACAATTTCCAACTTCTGTGGGATTTTTAACATGCACAACCTACAAACGAAATCCCATGCTCTTTGTCCATCACCAGCATCACCACCACCACCAATAACAATAACAGCAATAACAACAACCAAGAAGGTTATGTACCTAGTTACATTTCCTTACGGTTTTGACTAGTGATCTTGTCACACCTGCAGCTCGCATTACCTCTACATTTGTTTTCTTCTCTGTGCATGCTATTCCCAATTGTTTTCTTTAAAAAAGCCTTAATTAACACTTGAGTCATGGAATTTATTGCAGTAGTACCCACGGCAGGTTGCACTTACTTTCCGTGAGAGCAGTTGCCGCACAGGATGGGTTGTGCTAACCATTGTGCCTATAATGGCATCCTCCCCCTAGGACAGCTAAATCTATGACCAGGTTTGATAAACTGTACAGTTGCTCACCACTTAATCCATCACCTGCCAAGTGTATAATACAGTGCGAACACTTAAGACTACCTCAGATGTGGCGAAATCCTGTTGTGAAGAACAAGATTGTATTGTACGTTGTAAATGCGTTGAATTCTTATAAGAAGAATATATGATAAGAAGAACTATTTCTTGGGTCCCAGGTGAGTTCCCATAAGGTCTACACTGTATCACGTAATCCTGATCTGGTAGCTAAGAGGACCCTACCCAAGCGGTTTTCTGCAAGCTAGCGACGGAAAGGATGTGCCTTACATTTCCTATAGATATTGTTTACTCAATCCTGCTACCCAGTCTAAAATCTTACATGTTCAATATTCTCTTGTCTTGCTAAATGTTCTGATTGTATTAACGAATAACTTTTCTGTAGTGTGAATAAATTTAATTCCAAATGAACAGTTCGATGTGAATAATGTGGTATCCCGTGTTTCATTACTCAGAGCAGATTACAAATATATTTATCAATTGTGGATGTCACAGCTCACAATATATTATAATATTTCTCTGCAGACTTTCTACAAAATACGCGCGCGCGTGCGCGCGTGTGTGTGTGTGTGTGTGTGTGTGTGTGTGTGTGTGTGTGTGCGCGCGCGTGTGTGCGTGCGTGCATGTGTGTGTGTGCGCGCGTGTGTGGTTTTTTTTTTTTTATCTGGAAGTAAAGTACTTGTATTTATAATATTCTTGCTTGTTTTAATTAAACGTCTCGGTGTACGGTATTGGTGAAGGAAGAGGGCTGAGTGGTCTTGAGGTATGGTGTCCGCCTCGAGTGCGGGTTCAAGTCCCGGTGAGAGCCGGGATTTCTTCACGTGGACTTCTAGTAACAAAATCTCCCCCTGGTCTCTGGGTAGTGAGATCGAACGCCCGTGTATATAGTTGCGCACGTAAAAAAAAATCCCTTGGCAGTTGGAAATCGAAAAAGACGGCGCTGCCCGGGCAAAATTTCGAGTTAAAAATCTACTCAAAGTATTTCAGGGTTCTCACCGGTGCTACGGAGTTCGTGCACTGAGCTGAGATTCTCCGGACTCAGGCTTGAGTTAGGAGTAGAACGGAGTACTTATGGTTTACACCCCGTGTTCCGTGATGTTGATCAGTCGACTAAACTAAACATACTTGCATTCTTTTGATGTAAGGTTCTCATCTTTAGTTGTAAAGATGTCAGTGTTACATGACACGGTAAGTTTGTGCACACATACAGTAATATTTTATATCACTGATCTGCAGCATATGTGATAGGATCTTGTACAGAGTAACTTTACATCATATGTACAAACACATACTATTATCCTCACTATATCTAGCATAAGAACCATGGTAGCAATGTGATATGTGTAATTTCTTACTAGGAAAGTGGGTGAATTGTGATCATCAGCTGTGACAGAATTCTTGTATCTAATACAGCTCTTCCTTCTTCTTCTTCTTCTTCTTCTTCTTCTTCTTCTTCTTCTTCTTCTTCTTCTTCTTCTTCTTCTTCTTCTTCTTCTTCTTCTTCTTCTTCTTCATTTTTGTCTTCCGTCTTTCTTCTACTTCTTTCTTCTTTTTCTGCCTTCTCTTCCTTCTTCTTATTTCTACTTACTTCTTCTTTTCTTCTTTTTTCCTCCTTCCGCCCCTTCTTTTGCTTTCTCTTCCTTCTTATTTGCACTGCTTTCTTCTTCTCTTTCTTTTCCTTCTTCCACTTCTTCTTCTTCGTCTCTTTCTTCTTCTCCCTCCAACTCCTTCTATTCTTCTTCCTTCCTTCTTCTTACCCCAACCCCTCTTCTGTTTCCTCTTCTTACTCTGTTTCATCTTTCTGTTGTTTTCTGTTTCTGTAATTTCTACACAAGAAATGAAATGTTTATATATATATATATATATATATATATATATATATATATATATATATATATATATATATATATATATACACTGCTTAATTTGACAGCTCATTGAGACACAAACAGCTCTCTGCAGATCTTTGTCTCTGAGAGCCAATATTCAGCTGACTAAGTCTCAAAGGATATGTTTGGTTGTCGGTAGCTAATGTCTGACCACAAGTATACACATGGGTGACGGGATCAACTTCAGCCAATTGAGTGACTGTTCACTCTCTGTAGATATTTATCTCTGAGGGACAATGTTCAGAAGACAAAGCACAAGGCCGTCTTAAAGGATATGTTTGGCTGTCTGTCCACAAGCACACAGACCCAACCTCAGCCAGTGTGAGTGACCGTTCAGCCTATTGTGCCCTGTTCTAATACAGAACAGAATCACCTCTTTTGCTCGATAAAGACAGTAATAGTTGTCTCCCCAACGTTCTCTATCTTTTCTGATCATATTCTTGGGAAACTCACCTCGCCCGTGCTACCGAAGCCCAGTAGTGAAGAATAACAACACCCAAGCATGTCATAAAGGTGACCAAACATTGTTGATCTGAGACTGGCTGTCTCAAACCGTGACAAAACTCAGTTAAGATCCATCTAATCATAAACTGGCCTACAAAGGTCTTGACATGCATGGTTGTGGATCTGTTCTCCACTAGGAGTTTCAAGAACGGAAGTTAAAAAGAAGAAAGTTGACCTACTAAAGTTCGTTTTTTCCCTATTATGCGTTGATTTAGAGCAGTTATTCTGAATAGATGAGACTGGAGCAAATGGAATGAACTCATGAATAAGACTCATCCTCCGACCCAGCTGGAATGCTGCTGCATGGAATTGTGACTTGGTAAACAAAATCTGAGGATAATTTTACCAAAATCTTTTAACAGTGGACAATGGGTTATGGTCGTAATTCGTAAACCCGCATGTCATGCTCAAAACACAGCTGCGGGCGATTTGGAAGTAGATCGCCTTGCGTTGACTTTTATACAATGGTATGAGTGCCGGCTGGTCGGAAAGCAATGGCAAACTACTGAAGGCAAACTTACCAAGAATTCACAGTCAAAAAATGCTGGGGTTTACTGCAACGTCCTGTAAAGAATATGCAGCTAACTGTTAACTTCTAACAGTTATACGTTTTGTTAACACGGTGATTCATCATATGTGCCCATTCTTTCAGTCTGCAAGTAGCACTTACTTCGTTTTGTAATTGGTTTTATATTTTTATCTTCTTTGTTCTGTTGTGTCTTGGTAACCATTTCTAAATAAAATGCTTGAAATGTATTAAATCCATTGTTGTGTTTTTACACTAAAACGAGCATATCTATGCAATGGGGCGATTGTGAAATGCTTTGTTGTTTCGAGAAAGTAATTTAAATTAAATTTTACAAGAACACAATGACAAGTGACAGAACGGACGTTGTGGCTACAAGCCATCTAAGCCATCAGTAAATGAAATACAGATAGAAGAACCTAAAAAAAAGGGTTTATGAAAAGGTTAAAGACGAGTGTATCGACTTCATTGCATCGAATTGTCCCTCTCTGCTCGTTCTCTCTCTACAGAACTGTAAGCCACCAGCCGAGAGCATCGCACAAAGCACGAACTTTATAGCTCCAGCGGCTGGAAGTTAGAGAGAGAGAGGGAGAGAGAAACGCACGCACTCGCACGCACGCACGCATACACACACACACACACACACACACACACACACACACACACACACACAAATATATAAAGACTGGCATACCAACGGTTAGCAGACGGACTGATGTTACGGAATTTTTTTTTTTTTAAACAACTATAGATATGAAGACATTTTCAAGAAATGCGTATTCGATCAACAACTCTCTGTTTTGTAATGGAGCTTTATGTTTTCTTAATGATTATTTCTGGTGAACGGTTCTAAGATAAAACAATTTATTATGGACCAGCGTCTGGTGAACAGTTGTCAGAGAAAATAACTTACTGAGGTTCTCAAATCAAGCAATTGGTTATAGACCCATTTGTGGTGAACGGTCCTCAAATAAAACAATTGACTACTGTCAGGTGAACGGTTCCCAAATAAAGCAGCTGACTACTTACTAGTCAGTGTCAGGCCAACGGTTCTCTAATAAAAGAATTGAGTAATGGATAGTGTCTAGTGAACGGTTCTCAAATAAAATAACTGACTCTCTAACAATGTGTGGTGAACGGTTTTCAAAGAAAATAATCCACCCTGGATCGGTTTCTCACTTGACCGGTTCTCAAACAAGGCAACTGACTTCTGGTCAGTGTTTGGTGAAGGGTTCTCAAATAATACACCTCACTCTAGGGTCAATGTCCTGTGAACGGTTTTTTTTTTTTTTTTTTTTTTTAGCATATCCTTTTACAGGACTTAGCTGTCAACACCAGCATCTTTTAGCTGTATGTTGATCTCTTGGCAAGATTACGCTCAGTAGTTTGCCATTGCTTTCTGAGCGGCCGGCTCAGTATCCCGCAAGTCACGAGCGGGGGTCGAACCGCCTCAGTTCTCGCTCCGCTACGAGACTCTGCGTGATAAACGGGATTACAGAGAGAAAGCGTTGTAACCCCACAGCCAGAGAGACCGGCTTGTGAACGGTTACCAAGGACAATAATCCACTCTAGATCGATTTCTCTCGAAAAGTTCTCATACAAAGCAATTGACTATAGATAAGTATTTGGTGAACGGTTCTCACATAAACGAACTGACCATAGGTAAGTGTTTGGTGAACGATTCTCAAATGTAACAATTGATTATGGACCAGAGTCTCATAAACAGTTCACAGATATTTTTTTTTTTAATTTTAATTTTTTGTTTTAAATTGGTGATCCAGTGATACCACAATGTAATATACAAGTAAATGGGAATATTCTAAAACAAGTGAATCGGTTCAATTATCTCGGAACGGCCATAACATCTGATGCCTTGAAGAGATTAGAACAAGTATCACCATGGCGAAGTAGACATTTTGCATGATTGTAAACACATTGACCAATAAAAAGATGTCATTTGCAACGAGAAAAAGAGTGTTGAGGTGCTACATACAACCTGTACTTTTGTATAGATGTGAAGTGTGGACAATGAGCAAACAGACTGAAAAATATCTGATAGCTGTGGAAATGTGGTTTCTGAGGAAAATACAAAGGGTACCATGGACAGACAAAATAACCAATGGCCAAGTCCTACAAGAAACAAATGAAAATCGTAAACTGATTAGAGACATTAGACGTAGACAATCACAATTATTTGGTGACGTAATGAGAAGAAATAAATTGGAGAACTTTGTGACAACTGGTAAGATCGAGGGGAAGAGAACAAGGGGAAGGCAGAGAAGTAATACCTGGATGTGCTGTAGTCTACCAAATTATGAGGTGTGGATTCATGAATTATGAACAGGCGGTTCAAGGAGAGAATTAACTGCGTGGTGATGTGAATACATAGAAAAGTGGGGCGAATAGCATAGACAGACATAACATCAAATAATGACTTCCTAAGCAGAGTTGAGTTGAGTTGAGCTAAGAACCGACATCACTGCACTCAGCACATTCCCATACGCGTTCTGTCCCTTCGTTGAACAACCAGCGAAGAGCTGACGTCGTAAGAAATTACGAAGTGAAGTTAACAGGGAGCTGCGCTGCTGACATGAGCACAATCGGACGAGAGCTCGACGCCTGCGCTCGTCGTCTCTCTAAATGAGGGAAAGACTGGCTGCCTATTCCCCCGTGCATTTAGGCCTACACAATGTATGGCACTGCCACATCACAGTTCCGTAACAGCAAACTGCTTGGGAGCAAATTAAAATCATTGTAAAAAGAAATTACGAATGAAAAATAGATTTACTGAATGAAACTTTGGGTTAGACAATCCTAACTTATTTGAGTACATGTTTTTTTTTGGCTCTCGCTCTCTTTGAACTCAACCGTAGTCTATACACGCTACTTCTAGCACCACCAGGCTGAATTATGCGTGTGGATTAGCTTTCTCTATAATCAGTGTCCCTCGTCATCAAGCGAACTCACTTCAGGGTTACTTGTAATTTACGTCCCCAAGTCAAGAAATCAATTGGGGGGGGGGGGGGGGGGGGGGGGGGGGGAACAGCTTTCAAATTTTATGTTGTCTAGTGCGTCTTCTTGTCTCTATTCCTTCTTCTCCTTCTGTGAGCGCCAAATAATACAATGTGTGTTTATTTATGTAATTGTCCCCAAGTCAAGGACGATAGGTCAACATATTAGTCCAACTGATCGGTGTAGGGATTAAATCCCCTACCTCAGCATCAGCGCAAAGGATATTGTATAAACGAGTGCCCTTATCCATTCGGCCATGCTGATCCCCCACTTGAGTACACAAAAGACGTGACGTGCTGTCTGCTAACGCAATGGGAAGTTTGAAAAACGCCATCGTGGCCTTTGGTGTTTGTGCTTAGGGGTAGTGACCGCAGCATCACAATCCCGACATATCGAGCTCGAAGTCAGGCTTCCGACTATTTGGGAGCAGATTGTTTTGCGTTGATTTTCACAATGGCATGAGCGTCGGCCGTTCAGAAAGCAACGAAAAACTTCTTCTCCTTTTTTTTCTTCTCTTCCTCTACATCAGCGCAGTCTCATCTCATCTCATCATGTTCCTCTTGTACCTTGCGGTGTCGAGGTGAAGTATAAACTTCGTGAGAGTGCCCGGTTATGGGCTTCGTATATCGACATTCCCATGGACTCTGCTATTCCCTCCGTCCAACGTTTACGTGGTCGGTCTCTTCCTCTGTTTCCATCTGGTCATTACATCATTGCTTGTTGTGGCATGCTGTTTACTGGTAACCTACTTGCATGGCCAAACCATTTGACTTGCTGCTTTCTAATAAAATCTAGAGCAGCTTTAACCCCCACTTTAGTCCTGATTTCTTCATTTCTGATCTTATCTCTTCTTGATACGTTGAGTATTCTTCTCAGGAACCTCATTTCTGTTGTTGTGATTTTTCTTTTCTCTTTTTCTGTCATTGTCCAGGTTTGGCACTTCTTAGTTTTTCTACGAGCAGTATGAAGATCCCCTGCCGGCTTGCTAGGCCAGTCGCAGGTTTAGGACACTAATCTGACCACAGGGAGTCCATCCCCTATGGCGAGCCATAGCCCCGTTAGCCCATGACCTCGCGGTTATGGTTGCCCGGTCTGCACCACGTGGAGGTGGGGGTTGACTTGTGTAGTCTGCGGGTCATCGGCAGGCTACTAATTTTCGCTCTTCACCCCTCCTGGGAGAGGCTAGCCGATCCTAACCCTGCTGGCTGCAAGGCCAGGCGCATTCCACACCTTACAGCGCAGTGATGTGGAAATATGCAAGGATCCTTTGTGAGGTCTTTCCAATGCGTCTTGGCAAGCTACTGAACGTAAAGTTTCAACAAAGAAGTTATAAACAATAGCTTGCACAATTTGCTGCTGGAATATTTCTTTGCATCTCGTCTGGTGTACAATGAAAAGTTATATATCATATGATATGAATAGGGGAATTATATTTTGAATTGAATACTTTACACACATAGCCATTCGGACTGTTAGAATGTGGAGTATTTGTTATCCCTAAGGTAATTAGATATTAACTATAAAGTATTTCTGTCTTCACACAATTGGTTGGAAATTGGAAACATCTAAGCGG
>JACEFZ010023473.1:45000-70000 GCA_014155875.1 Cepaea nemoralis
AAAACAGGGATGAAATCACGGCAGCAGTGCAGTATGAACTAGACAGACTTAGGGAGATTTGCTAGGAATCAAGGACGCGTGAACCAGGTAAATGTTTCCTTGAAATCGTTCTCCGTGAACACTCACAGAGTTCATGTGTCAACACCAGTAGTCGGCATGTGTGTACAGACATCGAATGCGTCTACACCAGTCGTCGACATGTGTGGTACAGACATCGACTAAACGAAAACAATGATACATGTGGGCATCACCTTGGACAGATCCCTTCATGCAAGTACCACGTGGTACAATTGTATAACCAGAGGCAGGAAAGGCTTGACAGCACTGGAGGAGATGGCAGCATCCAAATGGTAAAACACCTGTTCTTTATCTTTACTAGGACTTGTGCTATGAGTTACCGAATAGGCCTGAGTCTTCTCGCCGTCAGCAGAACCCAGCTAGAATTGCAGAGACAATGAGACTAGTACGCAGGCTGCACAAAAGACACCTAATGCCATATGTTATTGATCTAACAACAATTGCATCAAGGCTTAAGGTAGCAGTTTCAGTCATACATGAGAGCACCAGAGGATGAAAACCACACTCTGCTCAGCGTCAGTATCAGAAAGGGAATGCGTCTTATACGAGGCCGCTACTGGATGTCCCAGACTGAGGAGGTAATAAAGCAGGCCTGTGACCTGAACGAGTACCAACATGGAAAGGAGTGGATCAACATGCCAGTACACATCACCCATAAGCAACCCAGGAGTGTGATTACACTAGGGAGATATTGCAAAAGCCAGGTTCCCACCGTGGCCGACACTGACATAAAGGGCGCTGTTAGAATAGCATTCACGTCAAGAAGATTTCACCTGCACTGACGTGTCAGTGAAACGCGAGACAAGGTCAGCCTGTGCATGCACAGTACAAAGGATGGGGGAAACAGTCAAAGTGGATAATGCCCACACCTGATAACTACATCCAGCATGCTGATGCAAATTACTGCCTCCTCCAGAGCACTTGTGTGGATAGCAGAACCAGAAGCCACACCAATTTTATGAATTTCATGAACATAATACAGAAATATTGCAAACGGCAGCCTTCGCGCTGAATGGGAAGACATCATTTAAAAGTCACGCTTCACATCAGTCACCTGGATGACGCACCCGGACATGTAGGCGGAAAGGGCAATGCATGCGCGGTTAGTGGCAAATAATAAACCAATCCAAGCGAGACGAACGTAGACATGGCTGACATCATTAAGTCAGTACGAGTTCAGCTGTTGGGTACTGAGTTATCTCTGATGCTAGACCGATTACACTACCTGCGAGAGAAGCCAGGTCAGGCATGTTATATTCCGTCTTCGAAGGAGAGAGATAGGAGAATTTACCACAAACTTCTAATAGGAATAGAGAAAAAGATACGTTATGCTGCCTCGGAGGACTAACGACGCATGGAAATGTCCAATGCGCGTTGGCGTATATCGTCATAAAATAATAGAGACGGACATCATCGCATTTTACAGGGGTTCACACTAGACTTCCAAGCGATTCCACTCTATAGAGTATGAAGCCTTACCTCAAAGCCACTCCACTGTTTAGAGACACGCCTTACCTCAAAGCCACTCCACTCTTTAGAGACACGTCTTACCTCAAAGCCACTCCACTGTTTAGAGACACGTCTTACCTCAAAGCCACTCCACTCTTTACAGACTGGTATCTTAACTCCACGCAACTCCACTCATTACAGACTGGCGTCTTACCTACCAGCCACTCCAGTCTTTAGAGACACCTTACCTCCAAACAAATCCGCCCTCTAAAGACTGATAACTAACCATAAACACCCCCCCCCCCCCACGCTTGACAGATTGACGAGCTGCTTCTAAGCGACACCAGCCTAGCAAGACGAGTATAATATCTCCAAGCTATTCCACTCTATAGTGGCGAACGCTTTATCACCAAGCCACTCTACTCTGTAGAGGTGGGCCCTTTACCTTCCCGGGACTCCACTCTACAGAGGCTGAAGCAAACCATCAAAACCACTCCACTCTCTTGAGTGGATACCTTACCTCAAACCATTCCATTCTATAGAGTTGGACGTCTTACCCCAAACAATCCATCATTAAGAGGCGAATACACCACCCCCCCTCTCTCTCTCTCTCTCTCTCTCTCTCTCTCTCTCTCTCTCTCTCTCTCTCTCTCTCTCTCTCTCTCTCTCTCTCTCTCATCGCATTCTCGTCTTTACTAACCCAGATATAAACAACACCTTTCAAGAATGTCATCTGCTAAAATGTCACAAGATATAATCACTACCCCACGACAGTACTTTATGACCACTGTACCTGAACACTGTACAATGTTCTTTTATAAACAGCTTTGAAAATAAATCATACTTTAAGTGAAATAACAGAACCCGGATCTAAACTAGGTTTGCTTGCGCTTATATACTGGAAACATTACAGTAAGTCTTCCATTTTCCAGATCACTGTATTTTGAGGAATGTTTGCAGTAAGCTAGCATTTCTCAATCGCCATAGTACTACTTTTAACACAAACGTTACTACTATCCTCTACTCCAAGCACAAATGTATGAACATTACAATGTTACACAGAAATATCAATTAGGGTACTCGTTGAGGCTACTGTGACAATTAATAAATAAACACACATGTATTATTTTCCTCTCATTGAAGTAGAAGAAAGTAGTAGAGACTAGAGGATGCACTAGACAGTATCAACATAGGAAGCTATAGTTACCGACCGGGATTCGAACATGTCACCTCCCCAGACTGCAGTGTCTAGTTGGTCATAAGTCGAAGTACACTTTTTCTTGCAGTGAGACACTGTCGTCATTTGTAGGTAACAGGTTCGAATCCCAGTCGGTAACTATAGTTTTCAATGTTTATGTTGTCTAGCGCAAACTATAGTCTCTAATTCTTTCTTCTACTTCTATGAGCTCCAAACAATACAGATCTATCTTTTCTATGAACATTACACAAGGAAGACAAGCTGAGACGCAGCTAAAGGCCGTGGAAATGTAATTTGACTGACACTGTTTGGTGAACGGTTCCAAAATAATACACCTCACTCTGGGGGTAATGTCAGGTTGTCAAAATGTCAATGTTGTCAAAATAATAATAATAATAATAATAGTCCACTCTGGATCGGTTTCTCGCGTACGGTTCTCTTGCAAAACAATCGATCATAGTTAAGTAAGGTAAATAATTGACTTTAGGTAAGTGTTTGGTGAACGGTTCTCAAATAAACCAATTAACTATAGGTAAGTTTGGTGAACGGGTCTAAAAGAAAACAATTGTTAAAGAGCAGCGGTTTCCCCAGAGAACAGAGCAACACCATAATGCCCCCGCGTCCCCCTGGTTTTGTTGTGAGCCCTATAGTCCCGCTATGTGCCTTTTGGCCCATAGTGGTCCACCAAGGCCCATTGCTAGTGTTAGTGGACAATGAGTTAAGTTAGGTAGTTGGTGACTGTCTCTTTACTTTAGCCAGACCAAGCGCAGATAAATCTACACTTGATCTTAGCCAAAGGCAATTGTTTATGGACCAGTGTCTAGTGAACAGTTCACAGAGAAAACAACTTATTGTGGAACAAAAAATAAATAAAGCAACTGGCTACTGGCCACTGTCTTGTAAACGGTTCTCAAATAAAGCAACTTAATATAGACAAGTGTCTGGTTAACGGTTCTCAAATAGAGCGACTATAGACCCGTGTCTGGTGAACGGTTCTCAAATAAGGCAATTAACTACTGGCCAATGTCTGGTGAACGGTTCTCAGATAAAACACCTCACCCTGGGACAATGTCTGGTGAATGGTTCTCAGATAAAACACCTCACTCTGGGGCAATGTCTGGTGAATGGTTCTCAGATAAAACACCTCACTCTGGGGCAATGTCTGGTGAACGGTTCTCAGATAAAACACCTCACCCTGGGACAATGTCTGGTGAATGGTTCTCAAAGAAAATAATCCACTCTAGATGTTTTTCTAGCGAACGGTTCTCATACAAAGCAATTGACTATAGATAAGAGTTTAGTTTAACGGTTCTCAAATAAAACAACTGATTATGGGCCATCGTACTGGTGAACAGTTCACAGAGAAAGTCACTTATTGTGGAATGGTTTTCAAATAAATTAACCGACTCTGGGACAATGTTGGTGAACGGGTTTCAAAGAAAATAATCTACACTGGATTCTCAAATCAAGCAACTGATTATAGACACGTTTCTGGTGAACGGTTCTCAATTAAAGTAACTGACTACTAGCTAGTGTCTGGTCAACGGTTCTCAGATACAGGAACCGACTACTGGATAGTTTCTGGTCAACGGTTGTCAAATGAAGCAACTGACTACTGATCAGTGTTTGGTGAAAGTTCATTCATTCATTCAGTAGCATGTTCCTTGCAGAACTTCGCTCCCATAACAACCTTCCGGAAAACTTCTAGATCATAAGCAAGATGTCCCGCGTCCGATACACCCATCAGAAGATCATCCGCCACATCCTTCATCCATCTTCTCTTTGGTCTTCCTCTTCCTCTCTTCCCTGGCATATACCACTCGATGATTGTTCTCTCCAAATTTTTTATGGCGTTTCAAGTGACCAAAATATTTCAATTCTTTGTTTTATTGTCTATAGTAGCTAACCTTCTTCAGTATTCAGCTCTTGTCGCATGGATGCATTTATTCTTTTCTGTATCCAAGACATTCTTAGAACCCATCTATAACATTTATTTTCAAAGGCATTTATGCGCTGTTCAGCTTGTTTAGTAGGTATCCAGGTCTCACAGGCGTATGTTGCAGTGGGAAAGATGCATGCTCTTAAAATCTAATTTGTGTAGTTCTTTCTGCCCCCCTCCACAATTTATTCAGTTGTTTTAGTCTTTGAAAACCAGACAACATTTACCAACAGCAAACAACATTTACCAATAGTCAATTATTTTGTATGAGAACCGTTCACGAGAAATTGATCCCGAGTGGATTATTTTATTTGGGAACCGTTCACCAGATATTGCCCCAGAGTTAGGTGTTTTATTTGAGAATCTTCACCAGACATTGACTTGTAATCATTTGCTTTGTTTGAGAACCGTTCACCAGACACAGGTCTATAGTCAGTTGCTTCATTTGAGAACCGTTCACCAAACATTTTATAGAAGTGTCAATAGCCATTTCTTCCTTGTACTGTGTTCAGCCATTGCTCTCATTCATAATAAACAACAAACAGTTATTGTAAAATACCCTGATTTGCCACATGCGATTGCAGCATGAAAATCACGTCTATCAATCGCCAGCTCACTCATTGAGTAACTCGGCCTCGATCAGCTTCAGGAAAGAAGCATCTTCTTGAATGAACTATTGCGATCAGTCGGTTCAGTAACACTTGAAAAGAATGGGTATCAACAATACTATATACAAACATATCGTAATTGTCATCTTAGAACTCACGGCTCCAAATTTTCAACCTCACTGTATGACATGAATCATCATGGGATTGTAACGGAATCACAGAGTAGGGTGAAGACAGATATGCTTAGTGCAGAGTAACATGCTTCAATGTTTTTTTTTGTTTTGTTTTTTGCATTTTTCAAACTATCAGAACAATACAAAAGGAATGTTTGAGGCATGTCACCAGAAGCAGTGGAATAAACTAGCCTTAAGTGGGAACGTGGCGTGAGAAGCAAACGAAGACAGAGAGAGGCGTGTGTGGAAGTTTTAAACAGCTTGGCAGCTGATAACGTTATAATAATCAACTATACGCTTAACAAAACTTTCAGATGGCATTAAAATCAATGTATTAAACTATCATCATAATCAAGTGCCCTGCCAGCTGGCGTAGGCATTCATGGCTCTCCACAGATCTCGGTCTCTGGTGTTCTGGATCAAGTCTGCTGATGATATTCCTCCATGCCACCGTTTCACTCCGTCCAGCATCATTTCTCCTGGTCTGCCTCTGCCTCTCTTCCCCTCGATCTTTCCAGTTGTTACGATGTTATCCAATGCCTCTCTTCTCATCACATGACCGTAGAAAGCTGTTTGTCTCTGTCTTATTGTTGTATATATTGTTCTAGTTTCACTAACCTCTTTCAGGCAATCGTTGTTAGTTACTCTGGCAGTCCAAGGAATTCGCAACATTCGTCTCAAAAACCACATCTCTGTTGCTTCTAAGTTCTTCCTAATTTGTTCATTTACATTCCAAGATTCGGTGCCACACAGCAAAGCTGGTTCTTCTTCTTCTTCTTCTTCTTCTTCTTCTTCTTCTTCTTCTTCTTCTTCTTCTTCTTCTTCTTCTTCTTCTTCTTCTTCTTCTTCTTCTTCTTCTTCTGCGTTCATCCGGATTTTTTTTCCGGATGTGACTGCGTTGTGCCTGTTTACAGCAGAGCTGCGTTCTTGCGCCGTTAGGCCGACACATCCGACTTCTGCGGGCATTTGTTGACCTTCCCGGGGTTTCTTAGGACAGTTTGAATCTCACTGTTGTGGTGTTATCCCTCATCCTAGCTGGCCCATATAGAACAGCCAAAGACATCCTGGTCAACCCTCAAGGGAAGGCAGGGGCAGACCATGGGCATTCCCCGCCATCCAAGGAGGCTTCCATACTTGCAGAGCCATCACACAGCGCTCTGGTACTGGGCTCACCCAAGGAATCGTCACGTCCTGCACATGGCTGCTTAGCCTCACTTCCGTATATTGGGCCTTCCGTTCACCATAGGCTGTTCCTCCGGAAACCACAAGAATGCAGTCTGCAGATGACATCCACACAGTGAGCTTTCGATTCAGACTTTCCACATAATGGATTTGCTATCCAAGCAATATTCCATTTCGTGCCACTAGGACACTTTTTCCACCTTTTATGAAGCCCTACACAGTGAGCTTTTGATTCAGACTTTCCACGTAATGGATTTGCTATCCAAGAAATATTCCATTTCATGCCTATGGGATGCTTTTGTAACCGACATACCTATGGTATGAAGTGTGGCAGTCTAAATACATCTTCATGCACCTTTAGATGTCAACCTGAATGTAGTTAAAGTAAGCTGTAGTCAACTTGAGCTTGTTGATATCTCCATAGAGCTTGTCCTCAAATGAAGCAGGCGTGGGCCAAAATATCTTTCTCTGTTCTGCATATATTGGGCACTCCTGCAGCAAATGTTTAGCTGTCATTTTACCAGTTCCACAATTACATTCATCGGTATCTCCTATCTTTAGTTTATTGAACAAGTGGTGTTTCAGCCTGTTATGTCCTGTGCGGAGTCTGAAGATTGCTACTTGTTCTCTTCGGTCGAGTTTGTAATATGCATCATCCTTCTGGTGGCCTGGATGCTCTGATTCCCATTTGTTTCTATAAGTGCTTTTTATAAACCTTTTTGCCTCATTATAGGTTATGTCTATGTCAGGCTGTGGTAATCGTCCACCCTCTTTTGCTAGTCTGTCAGCCTCTTCATTTCCAGGTATACTGCAATGTGATGGGATCCACTGTATTACAACTTTTTTGGATTTCTGGCATAGACCATGGAGTGCTGCTCTTAGGTCAGCTAGTTCTGTGCTGTTTTTGCTCTTCAGTATTGAGACAGCTGACTTTGCATCTGTGAAGATAGCTATTTGCTTCTCTTTATTTTCCTCCATCAAGAGCATTTCTGCTGCAGTTTTCAAAGCCTCTACCTCCGCTTTGAAGTTACTTGAAAATTTTCCAGTTGCCACTGACTGTGTTTTTTTTCACTCCATTTTTTAAATTAAGGAGAATTCCTCCTCCTCCATTTTTAATTGAATCTTTGGCTGATCCATCTGTATATGCATGGGTCCAATTGCTGCTTGGGTAATGTTCTTTTATGTAGTTTAGGGTTATTTTTCTTCTTTCGGTTTCATTCTGAGTGTTCTTTTTCTCAATACCAGGAATGTTTTCTATCATCTCAGGCAGTTGCTGCTGTCTCCAAGCTGGGAACTTGTGTGCATTGTAAATGGGTTTGACTGTTGATATGTTAAGTATGGGATCTGCCCTAATCTTTCGTTTTGCAGTTTCTACAAAGTTTCTACGCTTCAGTCTTCCCTTTCCAAAACCATTAAACCTGTTATACATAGGGTGGTCTGTCAATCTTCTAAATTTTTCTGCTTGTTGCTGGGCTCTGCTATCTCTTCTATCCTGCATTGGTTGTAAACAAGTGATCTTTTCTAGTTCATTAATAGGCGTTGTCTTCAGGCTTCCAGTTATGATTCGCATTCCTTGATTTTGGACTCTACTTATTTTGTTAAAGTTTGACTTAGCTGCTGTTGCCCAAGCTGCAATGCCATATTCTAGTACTGGCCTCACCCATCCAGTATATAACTTCTTGAGAACTTTCTCATCTGCTCCCCATGTTGTACCAGCAAGCTTTTTCATGATTGCCATTCTTTGCCTTGCTCTTGTTCGATTTTTCTCAACCTGTGTCTTCCATGTCAGGCGACGATCAAAGGTGACTCCTAGATAGTTTGGATTTTCTTCATGGCGCAATATTTTCCCATTCAATACCAGCTTAGGTTGCTGAGTTTTATTTGAGAGGGAGAACACTGTGCATGTTGTTTTCTCCTCACTTATCTTCACTAGCCATGATTTTGACCAGTCCTCTAGCGCTAATAAGGCTTGCTGTATTCTGCTGTTAGCTGTACTAATATATTCTTCAGATGTCCATATGGCTAGGTCATCTGCAAAAGAGGATGTGTGTACTCTGGCTGGAAAATTTTCTGTGATGTCATTTATATATGCTAGGAATAATGGTGGTGAAAGAACTCCTCCTTGGGGGACACCTTGCTCCAACAGCATCATTTTGCTGGTTTGTCCTTGTACTTTTGTCCTGGCAGTTCTGTTCTCAAGGTAGTGGCTGATCCATTTATACATTTTTCCACAAACATGCATTTTTTGCAGTTTTACTTTCAGTCCTTCCTTCCATACTTTATCAAATGCTTTTTCTAAATCTATCCAAACCGCTAGTGTGTGCTTTTTCTCTTGGAAGGCATCCTCTATTTCCTGAGCTATATAGGTTATTTGATCTTCAGTGGATCTGTACTTTCTGAATCCTGCTTGGTGTGGTGTTAAGAATTGGTTTTCTTCCAGATGCCATGTTAGCCTGCCATTGATAATGCGTTCCATTAATTTTCCTACACAGCTAAGTAGACTGATAGGTCGATAGCCATTTGGTTCTTCCAGGTCTTTTCCTTTCTTTGGGACTGGTATTAGTATAGCTTCCTTCCATGCCTGTGGGACTATTCCTCTCTTCCAGCTGTAATTTAGGACTGCTAGTAGTTTCTTTTTTGCCTTAGTGCCTAGTCCTATTAGCATTTCATTTGTGATTCCATCCTTTCCTGGTGATTTCTTCTTTTTTAGGGTATTCATTGCCTGTTCCATTTCTTCCATTGTTAGATTTGCCATCATATATTCTGCTGCTGTCTCTGTATTACTATGATGCATCTGTTTGTCTTTGATTGCTTTCTTCTGTTCGATTGTAATATCAATGTGGTTTGCACTGGCATAGTGTTCCATTAGTGCATTTGCAGCCTTTTTTCCTGTCAGCAAGGCATCTCCTTGTTTAATTGTTATCTGTTTGTTTCTAGGTCCTTCATTGTTCATGGCTTTCACTAGTTTCCATAGTTTGTTTCCATCCCTGTCAAAATTCAGGTTTTCTGTTTTTTCCCTCCAACAATCTCTTGTTGTTTGATTTACTGTTCTTTTATATTTTGCTGAGATGGCTTTGAGAGAGATGTTCGCTTCAGTTGTTTGTTCTCTCTCTGCTGTCTTCCTGGCATCTTCAACTTTGTCCTCCAAAATTTGTAGTTCTTCAGTCCAGTATGGTTTGTAATTTTTCCTCGTTCCTCTTGGAATAGACTCAGTGGCCGCCTGTATTATTGCTCTGTTTAGACTTTCCACTATTTGCTTCATGCTGCCATATCGTATATTTATGTTTTCACAATATTTGTCTGTTAGTATGGCAAATCTGTCCCAATCTGCTCGTTTGTAATTCCAGCGGGGCAAAGGCTTTTGCTCCTGTGGAACATACTCCATATTCATTACAAGCTTGATTGGTCTGTGGTCACTACCTGCTAATTGGTCAAGCACATGGCGATCGATTTTGTGGAGGATGTCTCCTGTGCAGAAAGCTAAGTCTGGAGTAGAAGTGGTAAACCATCTTCTGGAGTAGAAGCTCGGTGTGTCATCCGCTTTGTTGAGTAGATGGAGATTTGAATCTATTTCCCAGTCCTCCACTTCATCTCCTCTTTTGTCAGTATCTGGGTATCCCCATCTTTCTGAACGGCTATTAAAGTCTCCGACAATAATGCAGTTTGTGTCAGTTATATTCATGTTTGAGAGTGTAAGGTCCTTATCCGCTGGGCTATACAGATTGTAAATTCTTATTTTCACGTCCTTTATCACTATATCAACACCTATAATTTCCGTTTGGTTGTCAGAGATCACAGATACTTCGCTGCAAGGTATTGTATTTCGTGTAAGTATTAGAACTCCTCCTTTGTGTCCTTCGCGGTCGAAACGTGTTGCCTGATATCCTCTGACTGAGAATTTGCGATTGGCGTTGAGGTGTGTCTCTTGAATGCATGCCACATCTATTCTATCTTTATGAAGACGCTGTGTTAGGGAGACTTTCTTGTTATAAACTCCTTCGGCATTCCACTGTAGTATGTTGAGTGTCCGGGGTATTTGGTCAATAGCTCTTAACCTACTCCTCTGTGCCTTGACTCCACAGCACAGGGGAAGGTGACCACCAGTAGTCATGGGTGGACCCCCTCGAGGCAGGGGGCCCGGCACTATCACCGCCTGATGGGACTTCGCGGGATTAGCACCATAACGATTAATGTTGATTTGTGACATCATAAATTAAGTTACGTTGCACTACTTTGTCAAGCCTGTGACTCAGTGCATCCGATTTCGACAAGCATTTTTTGGGGTGCTTTCCCTAGCCTTTGACTGTCCCCAGTCTACCTACAATACCTGCAAGGCAGCAGGTTTGTGTGTCTCTTCGTCTGGTCCCTCTCCCTTGACCTGTCCGACATGGGTGACCCTACCAGTAGCCGTGCTACCGTCGGCATAGCTCTTGGGGTCATTAGAACACACAAGCCCCTCTACCTCGTCACGGTGGACACACAGCAGAGGGGAAACTGGTTCTATACAGCATTTTACCACTCTCTTTCTTCCATTCATTGATAGTTCTCAGAGTCTTGCGTAGAGCAAGATAAGTAGCTCGTTTTCTGGCAAGTGTGAAGCAATATCAAACTATCAAATCACACGAAGTGAATATTCGAAAGTATTATTCACAAGCTTTATTTACGCGCTGCATTTATTATCGCACAAATATCGCGCAATGACAATCCATAGCAATCCTTACGGCATGAACAATATCACTACAATACATAATAATACATGCAAGCAATAAACATCTCACTTACAAGTCAAACTATTCAAGCGTTCGAACCAGTCTCCCACTGTCGTACAGGCTAGCTCTCAATGCAGATTCAAACACTCCTCGCATACTCGTGCGACCTGTCCATTCAAACACTTAAACCCGTCTGCCAGCCCTGGCGTTCTACACGCTACACGCTCACGTCAGCTGGTGTGACCCCTGCAAGGTTCACGGGGTGTACTGCTGACCAGCGGTCGTTTAAGCTTCGCTCAATTGCTATGCTTGGCTGCTTATACGGGCGTCGTCGAAGACGCTGCATTCTCTCGGCAGTGTTTAACATCACTCAGGGTTGCGTGTTGTTATGTTGTCTGGCGTTGGTACAGACAACGCGTCGCAACCTCGGATGTGAGACCTTGACAATAGTGACTTATTGCATAAGATACTCTTCACTTTCTGAAATGCGGCTTTTGCCTGCCCTATTCTGCTCTACGTGAATGTAAATACAGAAGCCACAAACAACATGTTGCACATTTTATTGCCTGGAATATTTCTCTGCATACGAAGTGAATAGGTGAATCATTGTTTCCTCAAATGTTTACCACACATAGTCACTGATACTGCTAAACTGAGGTCATACAGTTTACAAAGAAAAGGCTTTTCATATGCTGTATTCCGAAGAATAATAAACAAATACTTAGATACATCGAAGTAGACAGAAAGACGTTATTGTGACTGTGATTACAGTAGGGATTACAAACTATCTTTGCCTGGTTTCAGAGAATCAACTAAACTAGCAACAGTTTATTATCTTACATATTTCGTTGCATCTCGTCAGGTGTATACTGCAGAGTTTTATATCACATGACGTGAATAATTCAATCATACTTCAACTGAAACAAGTAAAACACATAATAATATACATACAGAAAGGACATACACTATAAGGAAGAGTTTACATGATGGAAGGATGTTATGTTTTAACTGTTTTAGCTGAAATATGATTAATGTATTCACTTCATATGATGTTTAACTCTGTAATCTGCAGCTGACGAGATGCAGCGAAATATGTCAAGCAATAAATCGAGTTCGTTGCAAATGTGAAATTACCGTGGGGGTAACAGATGTTCCACATTTGAATAGTATCAGTGGCTATGTGTGTTACTTATTTCAGCCAAATTGTGATTCATCTATTCATACCATATGATATATAACTCTGCATTATACCAGTCGAGATGCAGAGAAATATTCCAGGCCATAAATCATGCAATCTACTGTTTGTGGTTTATATTTTTGAATATCTTATGACAGACAGGATGCGAGCGATGATTGCCAATGTATGCTCTGTCTTTTTTTTTTAATTTTGTTTGCGCTCGCTCGCTTTGAACTCAAGCGTAATCCATACACACTATTTATAGAAGTGATGGACTGAATTTTGTGTGTAAGTTAGCTTTCCCTATTAACAGTGTCCCTCGCCATCAGGCGAACCCACTCCGACTTCAGAGGTACTTGTAATTTACGTCCCCAAGTCAAGGACGGCAGGTCAACATTTTAGTCCAGCTGTCCGGTGTAGGGGACGAACCACTTAACTCGGCACCAGCACAACGGATGTTTAAGAACACGCGTTATTACCCATCCGGCCATGCGGACCTGCGCTCTGTCATTTCGATTCTCCTTATCACAATGCAAACTATTGAACGTAGACTTGCCAAGAAATCACAAACAGCCCCAAAACGCTGGGGTTGACTGCGACGTCCTGTAAAATATATGCAACTATCACAATGATGTCGACAATGTCTCTGCCCTGCATTCAAGCTATGTTATTCCAAGAGGCTTAATTAGACTCAAAATAGAAATCCACTTAATCAACACTTAAGGATGTGTCAATCGAGCTAGAATAATTATTATTATTGATGTCATTGTTTAACTTTGCAAACTGCCTTCTATTTATTCATGTCTAGTTGTGTTTTGTCCTTTAGATTGCTCCCACACTTTTGGCTTTACATTATCAGATTTAGCACCAAATCACCCGAACACCTGATTTCGCCCGTTATTCGGACCTTTCTGTGTTAGTATTTTTATTTACCTATGTGATGGCTGTTTTTTTTTAAGATCTATTTGTGCTGTTCTTCTGAAAAATCACTAAGATCGAAGCGTCGGATTCATTGTATTGTGGTTTAGCTTTTTTTTTTTTTTTAAACATGTTTGATTAATGTTAATTTAAGTATTATTATTTTATTATTATCATGATTGTTTTTTCCAAGTCATCTCCCAATTGTGATTTCTGTTCATCTGTTCTTTGTTGTTGTTGTTGTGTGTTTTTTTTTCGCTCGCTCACTTTGAATTCGAGCGCAGTCCATACACACATTCTAGTAATTCTGAACTGAATTTTGCATGTTGATTAGCTTCCCCTATTAACAGTGTCCCTCGCCATCAGGTGAACCCACTCCTACTTTACAGGCACTTTTAATTTACGTCCTCCAAGTCAAGGACGATAGGTCAACATTGTAGTCCAACTGTCCGGTGTAGGAGTTGAACCCCTTACCTAGCACACCGGGGTGTTTAAGAAAACGCGTTCTTATCCATTCGGCCATGCTGACCTACTTTCACCAGGTTTGATTTTGTTGTACGGTATGTACACTGTGTGTTTATTCTCTCTCTCTCTCTCTCTCTCTCTCTCTCTCTCTCTCTCTCTCTCTCTCTCTCTCTCTCTCTCTCTCTCTCTCTCTCTCTCTCTCTCAGGTGATACTCATACCTGTTTTCATTTTATATGCACAAGACCAGACATTTAAACAAAAATGCAACCACATTTGTTCATCCTGTAATGGCTATAGTCACAAGAATTGATTGTCAACATTAGACATAAAACATCCGGGTCTAGATTTACTGAGGGAATTATCTAAGAAGACGCAAGCGAAATCGGCCACACTGAATGCACAACCAGGAGCCGTGCGTAATGGAGTGTGTCACGTGTCTGGTAAGCAAGTTTATGATTAACGATGAAGAAACAACGTTGCTGCGCCCAGGACAAGCTCAAAAGCTTTCAGTATCTCACAGGAGAAGTCACATGGTCTGGATTCTGATTGTCTTTGTAAATTGCTTGATACCTACACATCGGAACCGTCTTCGTCTGCTTTCATTGCGAACAGTTGCATATTCGATCTGTGACTCCAACAGATCTTCTTCTTTCTTCTTCTTTCGTTCGCTTGAAATATGTCTATAACTGCAATGTTGTCTCTTGTATGAATTTAACTGTTTTTTTCTTTTAGTTCACTCAGCAGGTCCATAGAGTTTATCTTCCACTGTGCTCCAACAGATGATTCTTCAAGAGATGTATTCCAATGCACGTGGCTCTCGTCTATCTTCAGTGTCCGTTATCATGAAGTTATGAGCGGAAATATGAGTGCGTTAAAAAATAACGAAAACAAAGATCAAGAAAATCATACTCTTGGTCTGCGAAGATCATGAAGACCAGATTCAAGGTCTGAGAAGATCGAAACGATCATACTCGAGGTCTGAGAAGATCAAGAAGACCGCGAGGTCTCAGAAAATCATGAAGACCAGATTCAAGGTTTGAGAAGATCAAAATTATCATACTCGAGGTCTGAGAAGATCAAGAAGACCAGACTCGAGGCTTGAGAAAATCAAGTAGCCAGACTCGAGGTTTGGGAATATCAAGAAGATCATACTTGAAGTCTGAGAAGACGTCACAGAACGCTTGGCAAAACAGTAAACTGGTTACAACCGGAGTCTCTTTCAAAAATATACTAAATTGTAATTGGGGCCTCCTTGGCGATGTGTTTACTCCGCCTGCCTTGCGCCCCGAAGCTGGTGGGTTCGATTCCGGCCTATATCATTCTGTTCATAGGTGCAGTTATCTCTGTTATTTATGTATTTTTAGCTGTGCGTGTAATCCTTTGTGAATAAGGCAGTTGTTTTGTTTTAAAATAACACCCACATGGGACATTACGACTTCAGAAATAGTTTGTGGTAATCCGTTTCCCAGTTACCTGGCAAACTTTCACTTTTATTAAAACGCACAGCTTTGACATCCGGCTTACCTCTCGACTGCTGCTAACTCTGTAATTGAGGCATGAGTGTCTGTGCGAACTTGAGCACATTTCTATGAACAAGTAGCAATGGATGTGTGATACTCAGTTCAAACCTCCCTACTGCTTTTATTGGCTCGGCAGTTATAACATAAACCGGATCTATAAGAATTTAAGGTGAAGGCCGAATCTATGATCTTTGTTGTTGTTCAACGTGGCTAGGCTGCGATCATGTTTGCTTTCTTCTTTTCCTCCTCCTCCTCCTCCTCTTCCTCCTCCTCCTTCTCCTCCTCCTCCTTCTTCTTCTCCTCCCCTCCTCCTCCTCCTCCTCCTTCTTCTTCTTCTTCTTCTTCTTCTTCTTCTTCTTCTTCTTCTTCTTCTTCTTCTTCTTCTTCTTCTTCTCCTACTCCTCCTCCTTATTTTCCTCCTCCTGCTTCTAATATGATCTAGGCAACGTCCATGTTTGCTACTGGTAGCAGATTGTTGTAGAAAATAACTTCTGAACTGATATGAGGATACTGGAGTAATGGTCAGTAAGTAAAGGACCTCCTTACACGCCTTAAGACCCGCTGAGAATGTGGTGCTATACCCATGTTTTATATACCAGCTGACACACGGTAGATCATGTGATCAGCAGCACACGTGTCTCGTGTACTCTCCAAGACATTTCCTGGTTCCCACTGTAGGCTGGCCTAGTACAGACCCTGTCTGACCGAGCCAAGAAACTATGCATTCAAGACAAATTGACGGAGGAATTTGAAACTCTCTAGAATGCCTTACATATGAATGGTTGCCCCCTGGATTTATAATGCGCCGCTGCCATCCGCCGAAACCAACTTCCAATAAAACATCAGTCCCCAAACTCAAGGTATCAATCTAAATATTCGTGGGAGTGACGTGATACAACGGTTACAGGATCGGTTCACTACAGCGGTCGGCCGAACGTTCTGTGCAGCGGCTCCAGTAGATACACAACCACTCATAATATCCTCACCTCAGCAGGGAAAGAACGTGTTTCTCTATAAGCCAAAACTAACTGCATATTTCAGTGTAAATGCTAGTGCCTGTCTACGTACATGTCAGAATAGAGAAGGAGATGAACAATAGGACGGTGTAACACATCCCCAATTGGAGAGAGATAATAATAAACTTCAGTCCCCTATAGATCATAACCAAGACAGATGGTAATCAAGTAAAATCCACACACAGGAAATTGCCCATGTCATCAACAGCGTGCCATCTTTTCATAATGGTCACGTGATTGGTAGAGACAACGTGTTGTGTGTGTGTGTGTGTGGGGGGGGGGGGGGGGTTAGGTGTGTTTAAAAACAAAATGGACACATTTTAAGATACCTGAGGCGGTTGGTATTCATATGACGGATTTTTTTGGGAAATCCTTTTACAGGACATCCCTGTCAACACCAGCATTTTACCACTGTTGTTGATTTCTTGGCAAGATTCCGCTCAGTAGTTTGCCATTGCTTTCTGAGCGGCCGACTCACTTATCCCGCAAGTCATCAACGCGGTGAGAACCGCTACCAATTCTCGCGCGCTGCGTTACCTTACGTGGATAATCGGGATTACAGAGAAAATTGTTTAACCTTTAGGCCAGGGAGTCCGGCAGATTAACATTACCATGGTAAATAATTTAAATTACTGTGGGAATATATGTGTTGTATGTTTCAGCTTGAAGGATGTCACATTTTGCTTTAGTTTATGTTGTGTGAATTCTGCATTAGGCATCTGAAAATGTGCAGCGAAATGTGCTGACAAAAAATTGTACAATCTATTATTTGTGTCTTCGTTTTCAAAGTCACCACGGGAAACCATTGTTTTGAATTTTAGACATTTCATTGCCAACAGACTTCAACCATTTGCCCAGAGGGGAAAGGTCAAGCCTAGGGTAAAGGTGAGAGTTTACAATGTTGCATGTTCTTTGCGTGAATTTGTGATCAACCGCAACTCCAGGTTGATTTTCTAGGTCATTTTACGTTATGTAGTTTGCCGTTGTTTTCTGACTGACAAGTTAACATTTTAGTCCAACTCACTGGTAAAGGAAACGATCCACTACCTCGCCGCCAAAGCACTGGAAGTTTAAGAGCGAGCATGTGAGGTGAGAAGTAAATACCTGGATGGCTTTGCCACGTAGTATGGTCGAGACAGGAACGCTGAGTTGATCCACGACTGTAGTGATCGAGTGAGATGGCAAAACATGACCGCCGACATGACCACTGTGGCGCGATGGTTAGGACATGTGTCTGTCGGACAGATGACCTTGAGTTCAAATTTGCACCGTTTTGGATTGTTAAAATGTCACCTATGCAATCATATCGACTCAGCTTAAAATGGGTGCTAGGAAATGTCTTGGAAAATAAAGACGTTCGGTGGGATACTGGCCACATCAACCTCGATTGTCGATTGGTCTATACAAATATGGAACAAGCACCACATGCCAAATAGCCTTAAGTGAGTGACAGGGTTGTTTTTTTTTATCTTTACCTTACCTTACCTTTTGCTCAATTCGCCTTACAGCCTATAAAAGAGTCCTTTACTTTGATATGTATATTCGAGCGTAAAAGAATCATTACTTAGCGTGACTGAGCAAGCGCTCAGGCTAATTATTTATGCAAGCAGAGGTCAGATGGCATTGCCCTCCCGTCCCGCATAAGAAATGAGATGCAAGATAATCTAAATACACTTGAGGGGTGGTAAGAAAAAATTAGGTCTAAAAATTCATCAGGGAAAGAGAAGGATATTGAAAATATAACAAACAAATAATTGTCTATTCTTTTTTGGTGAAACCTCACTTCAAAAAGTGGAATCAAACAAGGAAACGAGGGGGGGGGGGGGGGGGGTGGGGGGGGTGTCCCATTCGCTCGCTGTGAACCAGGGCCGGATTTAGACTTAATAAGGCCTCTAAGCTATTTGAAATATGGGGCCCTTTATAAGTCCAGATATTGTATGTCAGTGACAAATATGATTTTCGGATACCTAGAGGGTTAAACTGAAATACAATTAAGAAGTATATTGATAGTGAAATAATAAATCTTTAACTTATGATCATTTTTATTCATAGTGTAGCGAAACGCCAGTGGCCCATGTCCTTATGCATTCTTTTATTTTGGGTAAACAAGGGGAAACGGCTTTCGGAAGCTCTCAGTTCTCTTGTTCGCTCAAATCTCCATGAAAGATGGTTCTTTGGGTTATCTTCATACCACAATCTTTACATGGAGCGAGTATATATTTGTCTTTCCTTTCGGGTAGACCCGATGGAACGCCTTGCGTCAAATGTGCACTGGTGCGGCTGCTGGTCAATTGATGGCCGTGCCAACACCTACCGTTTGATAGTTGCAGCATGTCAAGTGATTTAAAGATTACGACAGAGGTGCAACATACTACTGAGGTAGTAGAAAGGTAATACTTGAGTTGTGGGTGGTCCAGCCAGACCTGGACTTATAAATGTATTTTGTCTCGAGGGGGAAGATGAATTGGCGAAAAGCCAATCATAACAAATGAAGAGTTGGTTGACCGTTGGCAATCTAACTAGGTGTTTTGTTCTGGAATAGCCGGGGAAGTGAATCTGAACAATATATCTCCACAGAGGATTTCATTTGTTCTTGGCGTCAGATGAGCTGTTGCTATCTTTCTTTCTACGGCTTGAATTGGGCATATTGTCATCTTTCTGTGAAATATCATCATTGGATAGCTATGGTAATCTATGATCTATCTTCTTGAGCCAGAAGAGGCTAGCCACAGGACTATCTCTTTCGTCTGTCACTCGATAGGATGATGTCGGGAGGATAATGGACTCCTCTATCTCACTGAGAGAACCTGAACTCATCTACACTATGGCTTGTGCAGGGCAATGCCGGTACATTGGGGCGACAGCTCAGTCGAGAGCGGCGGCCGGGAGGGGTAGTATCTTCTTTCATATTCTTGCTGGGAATGGGGAACTACACGGTGTGCCATATAACCCCACTACTATACTATATTTAGTTAACGGGGAGAAACACCCAGATTACTAGGCGCACCACACCACAAGATCTTGGTTGCGAGAAAGGCATGGTTTGCAAGTGAGAGGAAAGCATGGAAATGAATGTGCCCAATAATAATAAAGGCTTGGTATGAGTGTGGAAAGTGTGTCTTGTAGACAAAACGTTCCTAGGTGGACAACCTGACATCTACAAGCTGGAGGTCTACTCAAGCCCGGACGTAGCCAATCCAGGGGCTACCTGACAGGTCAGGCCCATTCATTCGGGTATTGTATATAATACATTGGGTAGAGATCCTATATGTCAAATGTAGTAACTGAGACCCTATTGGTCCTCAGGATTGTGTGATGCATGAGTCAACCCAGTCGCTCAATATTGTTTGTCATCTCCAGGGTCCTCTTCTGTTGGACGTGACTAAATCGGACAGTATCCACACAGCTTCTGTGCTAGAGCCAAATACGTCTGATGAAGCCAGGTCAATGTATTAGCCATATCACACATGGTGTGCCTAACTCTGAGAGAGAGGCAAGGGCATATCTTGAGGAAATGACATAGGCCCGAGAGCAGTTGAATTCTGGGCTGAGTCTACGCATGATTATCCTGCATACCATGAGAAAATGACAATTTGCAGTAATGGTGCATCTCGGGTCCTTTCAGTGACATAGGCCCGAGAGCAGTTGATTTCTAGGCTGAGTCTACGCATGATTATCCGGCATACCCATTTTGTACCGGACATTGAAAGACACCTATCTATGTTAATTCCATGAACAATTCCCATTATGGGAAACCATAATTCAATGGAAGTCCTCAAAAACCAGTGGATTTGATTCTACAGAAGCCTGTTGAACTTACACCCAAGTACCGGGAAGGAAGGAGATTCTGGCACACGTGGTGAGATGTATGTGGACAGATCGGACAGTATATGAAGCTGGGTCTGTGACTATGGCTACCTGAGGCTATGTGCCTGAACTTTATCTGTGTTGTGTCTGTTTAGAACTTTCTGTGTTACCTGCCTTGATGTTTTTCTGTGCTGTCCTGTATTGATTTAATAAATCAAGTTTTAGTTTATTCCAACGAGCACTGTGTTATATATATGGATCAGCCAGAAGAACACGGCAGGAAATAGGTCCTTAGGTCGAAAGAAAGAGTGACAGTGAGTCCGGGGAAAACGGAGGAGGGTTGGCAGGTAAAGACCTATCCCAGCCAGGGCTATAAAGAGAATAATTTTGAAATATTGTGATAGGGCTATTTGGGACCCTCCACGTAGCTTGTTACACATAGCAAACTTAAAAGTGCAAGCTCTGGTAAAAAGAAACAAAAGTTCTTTTAAAAGGCACAATTTACAAAGGCTTATTATCTAATCTCTTGAAACATGTTATAAGAATTAAGGAATTATATTAAACTAAAATATTTTCTTTCTTGCCTTTGCCAGAGCAAAGTCACTGATGACATCATCAAATGATAAAAAGCGTAGTTTGTCGCTTTCTATGCACATGAGACTGAGGGAACATAATTTATCTTGAGTCATTGTTGTTCTAAATTCATTTTTTATCCTCTTCAGCTGAGAAAAAGATCTTTCTCCAGAGCAATTTGCAACCATCATACTAAGAAACAATCTCAAAATTGCTTCTACATTAGGGAATGCTGATTGGACACGATCATTAAATATTACCCTATACAGATCCTGATGTGTCAGACTATCTTGTTCCGCTGAACTATGGGCTTGACTATGTCTAACATATTGATGAAAATGCTTGACGTCTCCTACAAGATTCATGTCCACATCTTCAGGATATGTTTGGCATAAAGCACTAACTCCTTCGTGAATATCTTCTTCTGTAGCTTCTAGTTTTGTTAAGAATGAAAACTTTTTTGCAGCATCATTGTATACTGAGACCCTCTGTGCCAGACTTGACTCTAATGCGTCCATCACAGGTATAAATGTTTTGATTCTGAACTTGTCTCTTGGCTCAAGGTTCTCTAAAGCATCATCTTCATCATCATTGATATGCCTTCTTCTATATCTTCTTTTCTTGTAATCAACATCAGGCAATTTTTTCTTTGCTTCTTCTTCAAAATGATCGAAAAGATCCCTGGAACCTTTTACAAAATCCGAAAGTGAAGCATACAATTTCCTACATACATCTAGACTAATTTGGGGGTCTTGCAGCGATTGACTAGTCTTGTGAAATTCATCTAGCAAGTAACTCCACAAACATAACAATACCATAAATTCAAACTCCTCTATTTTATTCAAAATGTTTATGGCTTGATTTCTTGTTTCGCCTTTCTCTGTAGTATCAATATGCAGCTGATGCAATGCAGAAAGTATTCCATCATAACTATCAAGTATTGCACTTGTGGCCATTGAATGTGCTTCCCATCTAGTCTTTGACAAGGACTTTGGAACTTTTGAAGAATGACAACAGTACTGCCTATCTATGTGTAGATGATGAAAAGAAATTATATATTTCTTGAACAATTCCAAAAAAGTTTACTGCCTCTAAACAACAGTCTACTGCTGCTCTACCAACAAGATTCAGGGAATGACCAGCACATGGAATATACATAGCATACTTGTTAATCTTCAATATTATTTCTTGCATACCCTTGTATTTGCCAGACATATTGGCAGCATTATCATATGACTGGCCTCGACACTTACTAAAATCTATTTTGCACTCTTTTGTAAGGTAGTTGTGCACCATCTCAGCCATACTTTCCCCGTGTGGCTACCCATCTCTAGGAAAGTTAGAAAAACGTTCAATAGGGAGCCCATCATCTGGTGAAACATACCTCACAATAACAGTGAGCTGATCAATATGGGACCGGTCTGGAGTGGAATCTACAGATAAACTGAAGTACCCTGCAGTTCTTAAATCATCCAAGATTGAGTCTCTTACTTTATGTGCCATAATTTGGATAAATTCATCACATATTGTTTTAGAAAGATAAGATGGGACACCTGATCCTTTATTCCTAAATTTTTGTATATGGCTTGCTAGAAAAGGATCAAATTTTGCTATAAGTTCGAGTAATTCAAGGAAATTGCCATTGTGAGGAGAACCAAATGTTTCCTTATCTCCTCTGAAAGCTAAACCACGCTCTGTCATAGTAATTATGGCTGCCACAACTCGTAAAAGAACATTTTTCCAGTACTGCCGTTTATTATTTATCTGTTCTGCTAGCTGGCAGTCAATTGTTGAGCCACGTTTTCTTGTAAGATATGTTACAGAAGCTGTTCTATGGTCTACAGAGTTTTCATGACTTTGAACTAAATAGGTGTTGCGCCAATCACAAAATCCATCGGATGATAATGGTGTAGAAGAATTTGAAAAGAGTTTACACACGAAACAGTATACACGACCAGTTGCTGGCGAATATACTAACCATTCTCTGTAATATTTTTCACCATTAGCCCGTTTGGGATAGAACAAGCTTTTCGAGCAATATCTGTCTTGGTTTGCAAAAAGCTTCTTTGATTTTTCAAATGAACCATTTGAGTGCTGACATTCTGACGGACCTTTTTCTACCCAGTATAAAATCTCATCTTTACTTAAATCACCCCATATCCCAACATCATTCTGTTTGGTTTTTTTTAATGCTGAATCTTCTGTGATTGTACTACTCTCTGGTTTATTAATCTTAATATTTGTTGCTTCATTCGTTGAAGTAGATTCTTCTTCTTCTTCTTCTTTGCGTTCATCCGGAGTGATTTTTTCAGATGTGATTGCGGTGTGTCTGGTTAGGCACCCTCGGGTCGAAACCCTCAGGCCAACACATCCGACTTTAGCGTGCATTTTTGACCAGGTTAGCAATCCTGGGAGACTCTCACTTTTGTGGTACCGTCCACATCTCAGCTGGTCTAGTTGGAACAGTCGAAGACTACACGGTCATCCCTCAAGTGAAGGCAGGGACAGTCCATAGCATTTTCCGCCATCCTGGGTGGCTTCCATAATTGCAGAGCCGGCACATAACGCTCTGGTGCTGGGTTTACCGAGGGAATCGTCACATCCTGCTCATGGCTGTTTTAATTCCTCACTTCAATATATTGGGCATTTCGCTCGCCCTGGGCCGTTCCTGCACAAACCAGTCAGCTCTGCGGTTGGTTTCCACTAAGCGAGTTTTCGGACATGTGCTTGTCCCTGTACCCATCAGAGCTGTTCCAGGCACGGCAGGACATTCGGAAAACTACCTAGTCAGAGCTGTTCCGAACAAGAGCGGCATTCGGAAACTAGGTAGTCAGAGCTGTTCCTAGCACGGGAGACATTCGGACGAGACATTTCACTCGGACGTAAATGCGTAGTGTCAATTTTTAGTTTGCCACCCGTAGGACGACACTTCCGACTTCCGGCGGGCATTTTTTAGTGAGGTTAGCCTTCCTCTGGTTTCGAGACACGTTAGACTGTTGTAATGTCACCCACATCTCAGCTGGTCAAGATAGAACGATCAACGATATCGTGGTCTGCCCTCAAGGGAAGGCAGGGGCAGACCATGGGCATTATCTCGCTATCCAAGGAGGCTTCCATAATTGCAGAGCCGGCACATATTGCTCTGAGACTGGGCTCACCCAAGGAGTTTCCACGTCCTGCTCATGGCTGCTTTAGTTCCTCACTTCCATGTGTTGGGCATCCCACTTGCCACTGATCGCTCAATCACACACCAGGAGCGGTCAGACTGCGAGTGACATCCACTCGGTAAGCTTTTGCTTGTGACTTCAGACCACGCAATAGGTTCGCTCGCCGTGCGTTCCATTTCGCGTTGATGAGACATTCTTCCACTTTTGTCTACACTCTCTATGAGTTAGATACAGACAGTTTCCGTAACCCTTCGACTGGGGCACTTTTCTGACTTTTTTGTACTCGCTCACGAGGTAGGCTACATGTGCTGCCGGCTCAGCACCTTACCTTCGTGCAGCAGTGAACGGGAAACGGCCAGGCCCCTTCATCCGGGAAACTCTCATATCCCCCAGCTGGGAGCCTTCGAACATGTATCAGACCTGAGCATGTAGCTTGCTCAGTATCATGTTTCTATTTTCCGGTAGACGGGTATCAGCCTGGCTCTAAGATCCGAGGGTTTGTGGCTTAGAGGCGTTCAGCCACAGCCCTCGACAGGGAGCCTTAAGAGTTTTGTCCGGACCAAGAAATTCTGCCTTTGTGCACCTAATTTAAATTTTGACTGCTATCCTCAGTCTATGCCTGCAGAGCAGCAGGTTGTGTCTCTCTTAGTCTGGTCCCTATCCCATAAGCTGTCCGATATGTAATTTTCCACCCATCGGCAAGCAAATGGGGTCTATGGGACACGCAAGCTCCCCCACCACGTCAAGGTGGAGACACATCGGGGGAGAAGTAGATTCTATTCAACTAGATGTACCAGGCTCTGTATCAGGAATAGGGTGAATATCCTGTGACTGACTCACTGTGGTAGAGGCTTTTGGTTCATCAGGCCCCATATCTATCTTTGTTAAGAAACTATCTAATTTTGTTATCTTGCTAAGCTCTTCTTCAGCTCTCTGCTTCTTTTTCCTCTTTTGAGCTCCACTTTTATAACTTCTAGTTGACATCTTGCAAACTATGGGCAGACAAATCAACAATGGTTC
>JACEFZ010023473.1:72500-140000 GCA_014155875.1 Cepaea nemoralis
TCTATCTATCTATCTATCTATCTGCCTGCCTGCCTGCCGGCCCACACACCCACCGACCGACAGACAGATATCTATTATCTATTTATCTATCTATCTATCTATCTATCTATCTATCTATCTATCTATCTATCTATCTATCTATCTATCTATCTATCTATCTATCTATCTATCTATCTATCTAATCTATCTGTCTGTCTGTCTGCCTGCCGGCCCACCCACCCACCGACCGACTGATATCTGTCTGTCTGTCTGTCTGTCTGTCTGTCTGTCTGTCTGTCTGTCTGTCTGTCTGTCGGTCGGTCGGTCGGTCGGTCGGTCGATCGGTCGGCCGGCCCACCCACCCACCGACCGACCGACGTACCGATATCTATCTATCTATCTATCTATCTATCTATCTATCAATCTATCTATCTATCTATCTATCTATCTATCTATCTAATCTATCTGTCTGTCTGCCTGCCTGCCTGCCTGCCGACCCACCCACCCACCCACCGACCCACCGACCGACCCACCCACCCACTCAGCCAGCCAGCCAGCCATCCATCCACCCACCTATCTTTCTGCCTACCTACCTACCTTTCTGTCTGTCTGTCCGGGCCGCGTCATTCATTTTATTCGGAGACTCCCAAGGGTCGTCGCTGGAGCTACGGAGTTCGTGCTTTGTGCGACGCTTTCCGCGCTGCGGAAAGAAACTGAGCCTTATGAGATAAAAACCCGGTGCAATGCAGCCGATTCTGTCGATTGTAAGCTACTTCTTTGATTGCACCCACTCCCATACGAATCCAGATACGCCTTTGTTTGTCATCTGAATTTGCAGGTCCTCATTACCGTAAACATAACTTTTTTAGCAAGAAATCACTAGTTGTTAAGCAAAACATCAAAGGAATGATGCCGCTTTCAATGATTTAAGTTGTTTTAGGACCTATCAAAGACATATTCCTTGGGTGGGGGTAAATATAAGACGGCTGGAAAAATTTCATAACGATGCAACAGACAGTTTTCAAAATAATTGATCTTGAATGACGGCATAAATTTCCGGACAGACTATAGTGTTTTCTACAGGTGTCATTAGGGGACAGCAATATCGAACTTTATATTCCCGATCATCAGGTGGCGTTAGGTGTCTCATGCGCATGCGCAACGCATAAACAAAATGGCGACTGTACTTATGGCTTATGGTGTGTACAACCAAAGAGCAACGTGCTGTTGTGCGTTTTTTGTGGACAAAAGGACTGCCTGCAAAGGACATTCATAAGGAAATGTTTCTTGTTTATGCTGACAAATGTTTGTCCCGTAAAGCGGTGCACAGCTAGGTAGAAATATTGTTTTCAAGGACGTGAATGACGCCGATGTTGAATGTGAAGTGAAAACGTGGTTTAGAGAACAGACCACGCAGTTCTATGCAGCCAGTTTGGGAAGACTGATAAAACGATAGGATAAGTGCATCAATGTTGGTGGAAATTATGTTGAGAAATAAAGGGACAATGTATGTATAAAAGTAAACTTGTTTCAAGTTGTTATCATTTCTAGTTATTTTTCTACAGCCATTTGTGACTTTCTTATTGACTTCCCCGCGTATATATAATGTGTCATGCCGATAAACGCAGCCGATTATGGTTCGCGATCTCGTACTATTCATATCTACGTTAACTCGAATCTCAGAGCAAGTCTGTTGTCTCTCCATATGCACGCAGCATCCGTTTATTATTTAAAGCGTTTCGCACTGTATTCGAAGAACACTAAACGATTGCTCAAATACAGTGAAGTCTTGCAATTATGAGGTTCCAGGCCAGTTTTGTGCAAACAGAAAGATTTTTTTTCAGATTTGAAATGACCGTGGGGATAACAATTACTCTACATTGAATAATACCTGCGACTATGTGTTTTAAGTATTTCAGCCAAAGTATTATTCATTTATTCATTTCATATGACATATAACTGCAGGATGCAGCTGATGAGATGTAGTAAAATATGCCAGGCAATAAATCAGGCAACACATTGTATGTGGCTTCCGTGTTTAAATTCATGAAGATAATATATTGTGTTGAATTATCCTTTCACGTCATCGCTGCCAGCATTTACAGCTTTCCGTTATTGGACCTCCGATTATGCCACCCTACCTCCCTGCCCAATATGCTGATGACTTGATGAAAGCTGTTTTTGTTTACAGAGTCAATTCTTCTTCTTCTTCTTCTTCTTCTTCTTCTTCCTCTTCTTCTTCTTCTTCTTCTTCTTCTTCTTCTTTGCTCATCCGGAGTTCTTTTTTCTTTCCGGACGTGATTGTGTTGTGCCTGTTTACAGCAGAGCTGCGTTTTTGCGCCGTTAATTCGACACATCCGACTTCTGCGGGCATTTGTTGACCTGGTTAACTATTCCGGGTGTCTTAGGACGTTTGACTCTCACTGTTGTAGTGTTATCCCCCATCCCAGCTGGCCCATATAGAACAGCCAAAGACATCCTGGTCAGCCCTCAAGGGAAGGCAGGGGCAGACCATGGGCATTCCCCGCCATCCAAGGAATCTTCCATACTTGCAGAGCTGACACACAGCGCTCTGGTACTGGGCTCATCCAAGGAATCGTCACGTCCTGCACATGGCTGCTTAGCCTCACTTCCGTATATTGGGCCTTCCGTTCACCATAGGCTGTTCTTCCAGAAACCAGAAGAATGCAGTCTGCAGATCACATCCACACAGTGAGCTTTCGATTCGGACATTCCACGTAATGGATTTGCTATCCAAACAATATTCCAACTCGCGTCAATTCATTCCTGTCCTCATTTTATCTGCAAAGCTGTGATATTCTGCTTTATGGTTCTGAGAAAGACAGAGATAGAGAGATTATGTATGTATGTATGTATGTATGTATGTATGTATGTATGTATGTATGTATGTATGTATGTATGTATGTATGTATGTATGTATGTATGTATGTATGTATGTATGTATGTATGTATGCATGCATGCATGCATGCATGCATGCATGCCTGCCTGCCTGCCTGCATGCCTGCCTGCCTGCCTGCCTGCCTGCCTGCCTGCCTGTCTGTCTGTCTGGATGTATGCATGTGTGCGCGTGTGTGCGTGGATGCGTGAATGCATGGATGCATGCGTGCGTGCGTGCGTGCGTGCGTGCGTGCGTGCGTGCGTACGAGACTTCCTTGACTATATGAGTTAGTGGGTCAGTTAGCTAGTCGAGGTTCCAACTTCACGGCAACGGGTCGTCCCCATTATGCTCCATTCCTGTGCCAGTGAATGTCACACAAAATGCTCCCCACTGTCCAATGTGAAAAGTGGAATAGACAGGAGTCTCGGCAAGCCAACAGCCCGCACAGGTACACTGTGCATAATGCCGCCGCCATAATGCCAACATAAAATTCATCCATGAAAACCACAGTTCACCGTCGATGGACTCGGCAGTCACCAAAAACACCTCATTGACTAGGGCTTTCTCACATGGCTCGGTCTTTTACCGCAGGGCGACCCGCCGAAATCGTCGCACAAAGCACGAACTCCGCAGCTTCAGCGCCGACTCCCAGGAGTCTCCTGAAAAATGCACTCGTGAACCGAAAAGGCAAACCAGTCAATTCAGCAACAGCCAGAAGCCATTGTTCCGAACATGCAGGTCACTGTACAGGACATATGTAAAAGCATTCCACGCGAATTTCACAGCTCACGGTGTCGCCCACGCACTCACTCAGTAGCAGGGCGACGGAACCATGTACTACCAGTCCAACATGAACAAAATGCGATTGCAAACCGTAGCTACAAGCATAAACATACCACAGGCCGTAACAGTTCAATGCCTAACCGCCATGCTGGCGAACGGAAGTTGACTATATGAAGGACCTGTAAGACATTATTAAAGTCTACACTCTATGTGGGGATCTGTAAGACATTATTAAAGTCTACACGCTATGCTGGGATCTGTAAGACATTATTAAAGTCTGCACTCTTTGTGGGGACCTGTAAGACATTATTAAAGTCTACACTCTATCTGGGGACCTGTAAGACATTATTAAAGTATACACTCTGTGAGGTTTTTTTTGTGGGTTTATAGAGAATTACAGAAGTTCCAATGAGTGAAGTTCTATAAAGTATATCTCGTAGTGTCTAGAGGTATTGATATTTATTCTCGCATAACCCTTGTAGAGAAACCATTCAGAATTTTGGCTCATCGAGTACCCCCACTGTGAGAAATTAGACCTAAGGTAAGTTCTACACAGAATTATTTATAGATGATTTCTCTTCTAGGCCATAGTTAGAGATCTTGGCAGTTAGCCACAGCAACCAATGAAAGCAGTTCTCTCATCTTCCAGCTGACTGTGCTCTGGTCGCCAACCTCATGTTTGATCTCTTTAATATTATTTCAAGTGACACAAGACACTTGGACAAATGATCACATTGACAATTGTACCATTGTATTGAACATAACAACAACAACTGTATTTTACACTGGTTGAACAGACAACATGAGAAGATCTTGACAACAGTTGGACAAACATTCACAAAGGAATGATCACACCAACAGATTAGACAAGTCCTACATCATGGAAGATACTTGACAACAACCACACAGACTTTCACAATCTCTGTAACCAACCACAACAGTAGAGTAACAGTCACCATGAAGATGCTTGACACCAGTTGGACAAGACAACCACTGAGACATATATCTCAAAACTGTTTTCTTACTACTAATAATTTATTAATGTTTCTGGACCAGGTGAAGACTCAGGCTTCATATAGTCAATCATCACACTTCAAATTCTTAGTTAATATGTAATATATTGACATAATTATGAACCTAAATACAACACCCAAATCCCACCGAGACATTAATCTAAATAACCCTCCTCCTTCACTTCTCTACTCCATAAGTTATCCTACACCACACTTTAGACTTAAATCCTTTCTTCGACTGTTAATGAGGGAAACACAAGATCAGTCATAAATTGGGCAAGCATAGGGACGTTCTGCGCCACTGGTCTGTTTAATCCTTTTAGCACCTATGATGGTGTTGGACAGCTCAGGTTACAGTTCTCCCCATGATGGTTTTCCAATTCAGGCTATTCCCTGCTGTCACAATCTTGAAAGAAATTTTAAAGCTCTATCTTTTCACTGGTGAGTTCATGAAGTTGGCACTTAGGACTGTTCTTTTACTTTTCCAGTAGAGGAAGATCTAAAAAGAAACAATATGTCCCAGCATTCTTCTTTCTGTCTATCTCACCTAAATTTGACTGTTCATGAAGTTGACACTTAAGACTGTTCTTTTACTTTTCCAGTGGAGGAAGATCTAAAAAGAAACAATATGTCCTAGCTGTCTTTCTTCACAGTCTATCACTCCTAAGATTTCTGAGGGACTTAACACCAATCCATTTTGAGAATTTGCTCTATAAATGAACTTCTGCTCCTTCAGCTTTCAGCCATTATTTATATTAAGCTGTGATAGGGTCAGCTCCAAGCGCACCTTTAATGTCCACTCTTAGCCAGTAGTGACATGCTGAAGACCAGGTGATCTCTCCTCCCAAGGTTTCTTCTTGAATTTATCTTGAAGATATAGCCTGGGCTTTTACAAAATTGGAGAGTATCCCTGTCTTAGGCTTTTAAGAAAGACTTTTCTTCAGTGCCATCTGTATAGGCCAGAATTAGTGGATTCAGGCTCAATCCTTGCAACCTGTTGTTCATTTTGGTCTTTTTGGAGTCTGACTTTCCAGCTGGAGTTGAAGCTAGAGCTCAGGACTTCCCTGGAGTTGTCCTGGTAATTGAAAAGGGCCTCCTCCATCTTCCTCATTCTCTGATGTGCAGATGACCACATCCTAAAGAATGCTTTTGGGCAAATTTTACCACTGCATCTTGAACATGTCCTTACGGGATGGAATCAAGGCTTCGACTGGCGGGCTAATTATGTATTAAGGTGCGTTACCAGCCCAAGGGTTACCCAATCAAATTGAGACCCCACCATTCATCTACCCTCTCTCGATCTAGAATCTACGATTCTATTTTTAGTTAGGGTATCAATACGGCTTACTGTGGTTAACTACTGAGTATTGAGAAATGTAAATGGACTGGGGATGCGAACGTCTGAAGACATCATGCTACATAGCCTCCCCATAAAACTGTCATGGATACCATGACTGATAGGTCAGGCGTTCACAGTTCCCAGATCCTTTAAGTGGTGTCATCATTTACTCATCTCCCATTACTCCAACAAGAGCTGTGCATATGGAACCAATTGACTTTTCCTTTTTAAGAAAAATCTGCTCCAATATTCATCAGTCATGAATTTGGTAGCATCTGCAAAGACCATGAAGTTAGTCCTTGCATGAAGTTCCATTTAGTCACTGGAAGTATGAAGAGTTATGACCACACTTATCAGTGAACTGCTCTCCAACTCATTTCTGACAATGCTCCACAGTCAATCTCCATGCTATTTTTCCTGTCCATGATGAATGATCTCTCAGAGTCACACACTTTCAAAGCATGAGTACCATTGAGATTCATTATGAGAAGTAATGGCTTTGCAATTAAACCAACTTCTATATGTCTGATGAGAGTGGTATAATTCCATATGTCTCTCACTCATTTATCTTTATCAGAACTTCATTCTTCCCTTCGCCTCTGGAGAATGATAATCCTGTGAGAGTGTATTTAAGTGAACACTTTCTCCAACAGTAATCTTGGCATTTGGAACTGGGTTAAAATTTTTGATCATCACCGGAGCAAAAACAATCACTTCCGGGTGAACTGTATAGCAGCCGCTGCAGAACTTAAGACTAAAATCTACTAGGTGCAGATTTGGTTAGCGTTGGACACAGGGTCTACCTTTCCAATAAGCCTCTTGTGTTTGCAGATGGTAGCAATTTCCCATTATATTTCCTTGACTTATTTCTGTAGTCTTACCATAGATTTAGAGGTGCACTTATTGGTTGAGATTTCCTCATTCCGTTAGGCCTCTATTTTGATTTGTTGTGAGAAGTGACAGCATTTTCTCTCCTTAGTTGCTCTATTTTCTAACGTAGCAACGGAATTTGTAGATGCAGTTATACTAACATCCACTAAGCTATAATCCAGGTGGAATTTCCAACTTGTTTTCAGCAACTCTCTAGCTAAATGCTTTTGAGTGGCTGTAGTATCCGTTCTTTCTCTCCCACATGAGCAAAACGTTTACTTTTGGCGAATAAGGCGTTTCTTCTCAGCCATAGAGAAGTCCGTCATTATCACAGCTACCTTTGAAGGTGTGTGATTATGTGGGTATAGCTTCATTAGTTACCAATATTGACTGGAATTTTTGGAAGCCAATTTTTACTGACTTTGAGGATAGGACTGACCAGGTCTTGTGAATATACCTCGCATCTCAGTAATAATATAAGATTCCACTGCGGAATGCATTGGTCTTATTGTATAAAGAGTCGACTGCTGAACTTGCAGAGATCTTTATCTTGAAAGGAGTCAGCTGTTTAAGAACAGTGATCTTTCGTTGTGTATAGAGTGTCAACTGCTGGCGTTGCAGTGATCTCTACCATATAAGAGTTAACTGTTTAAGAACAGCAATCCTTATTAGTCCATTCCATCACAGACTTTGCTCTTGTCTAGAACCGAGCTACATTCCTACCATTTTCTCAGGCAGAAATATCTTCCCATTGAGAATGAAAAAGGAGAAGGACATCAGTTTTTCCAACTTTGTCCTTCCTTTAATCTCTACCATTTCAGGCAGAAACGCTTTCTCAACTGAGGATGAATTGACGGCAGACGTCGGAGACGGATCCTGTTTTATCTCTTCATGAAATTTTTCAGGTTGTCCACGTTATGCTCCTAGTCGTATGATACGCCAATGACATCAGGTTGGTTCCCATCGTTTCCTGGACACATATTCTTGTATGCTCTCCACTTCCATATGAATGGCTAGGGGTCCAGTTATTTTGATGGCCTTCCTGGAGATTCAATGAGTTCACTCCTAGTGACTTGGATCCTAGTACACCAGAGATCACACCATCGAACAATAGACTAATGTCTTATAGACACCAGACTGTGGTCGGGTCATGAGTGACTGACCATGACATCAGGTAGAATCTTCCCTTCATCTCGTCCATCACGTATCAAGTACGCTTAAGAATACCACTAAATCAGGAATGGCAAGTGACTGAGTTGATAAGGATGTTTCTCCTGGAGATTTCAATTGTGCTCACTTTCTCAGCAGCTTGATCAGGGCTACCGACAAGATTACACAACCGAAGAATAAACCCAACGTCGAATTGACACTGGACATTAGCCGGTACGAATACTGACTATACTGAGAGAGATGGTTAGTGAGGTGTCTTAATGGTTGCCCCAAGTTTTCCATCAGGGTTCACACTCTCTGCTCTCAGTGTTGCCAACATGTTATGGGGACTGAGGAATTAAGTACCCATTATATGATGTGATGCAGTGATATTAAAATGTAAATACACTAATTCCCCTTTCTCCCATGCTAGCCAATAAGTTAGAAAATGGAGTAGGCCCCCCTATTTATTTCCTGGATCAAGTGTCTTAATTTATCTCAAGAAAAATCAAATTTATCCTGAAATTAGCTGTCTATGTTATTTAAAAATAATTTGTGTCTTCTGGTTCTCAGGTACCTTTGATACTCATAGTGAACACAGTATGCACAAAATCAAACAACATCATTGACAGTCCATTACATCAGCCCATCTTGAACCACAACATTATCATGGGTATAGCAAACATGTTGACCCATAAGATAATTAACATTTTTGTTCAACTACATTGTACAATGTGACATTTGTGAACAGTGATGCATGCAATATTACCACCATTGATGAAACAACCACCACCCGAGATTTACTTGTGGGTTTAAACATCTGGACCTTTTGTCCACATTTATGTGACGAGATCCATTAACCACATCATAAAACTCTAAGCAATAGGTTTAATTTTGCGAGAGGTTACTCCCTGATTCTAATACAAACATAGATATCCTCCACAGGAGTCCCAGACAAGGTATACCCATAGTTTACATCCCGAGTCGTCAGACCTCGTTATGTGAATCCCATAAAAGGTATTCCCAGGGTTCAATTAGTGCATAGAGCACTCAATATGTGATTACCTTGAGGGTGTTCCCAGGGTTCTAATTGCCTATATTAGTCCACAATATGTGATCCCCTTTTGCAGGTTATTCCCAGGGTTCAGTCGCGGATACGGGTCCACAACATGTGATCACCTTTAGGGGTGTTCCTGGGGTTCAATCGCGGATATGAGGCCCCAACATGTGAGGTTTTTTTGTGAGGATTTATAGAGAATTACAGAAGTTCCAATGAGTGAAGTTCTATAAAGTATATCTCTCTATAAAAGATACAGGTTAGTAACAGCAAGTAGTGTCTAGAGGTATTGATATTTATTCTCGCATAACCCTTGTAGAGAAACCATTCAGAATTTTGGCTCATCGAGTACCCCCACTGTGAGAAATTAGACCTAAGGTAAGTTCTACACAGAATTATTTATAGATGATTTCTCTTCTAGGCCATAGTTAGAGATCTTGGCAGTTAGCCACAGTAACCAATGAAAGCAGTTCTCTCATCTTCCAGCTGACTGTGCTCTGGTCGCCAACCTCATGTTTGATCTCTTTAATATTATTTCAAGTGACACAAGACACTTGGACAAATGATCACATTGACAATTGTACCATTGTAGTGAACATAACAACAACAACTGTATTTTACACTGGTTGAACAAGACAACATGAGAAGATCTTGACAACAGTTGGACAAACATTCACAAAGGAATGATCACACCAACAGATTAGACAAGTCCTACATCATGAAAGATACTTGACAACAACCACACAGAACTTTCACAATCTCTGTAACCAACCACAACAGTAGAGTAACAGTCACCATGAAGATGCCTGACACCAGTTGGACAAGACAACCACAGAGACATATATCTCAAAACTGTTTTCTTACTACTAATCATTTATTAATGTTTCTGGACCAGGTGAAGACTCAGGCTTCATATAGTCAATCATCACACTTCAAATTCTTAGTTAATATGTAATATATTGACATAATTATGAACCTAAATACAACACCCAAATCCCACCGAGACATTAATCTAAATAACCCTCCTCCTTCACTTCTCTACTCCATAAGTTATCCTACACCACACTTTAGACTTAAATCCTTTCTTCGACTGTTAATGAGGGAAACACAAGATCAGTCATAAATTGGGCAAGCATAGGGACGTTCTGCGCCACTGGTCTGTTTAATCCTTTTAGCACCTATGATGGTGTTGGACAGCTCAGGTTACAGTTCTCCCCATGATGGTTTTCCAATTCAGGCTATTCCCTGCTGTCACAATCTTGAAAGAAATTTTAAAGCTCTATCTTTTCACTGGTGAGTTCATGAAGTTGGCACTTAGGACTGTTCTTTTACTTTTCCAGTAGAGGAAGATCTAAAAAGAAACAATATGTCCCTAGCATTCTTCTTTCTGTCTATCTCACCTAAATTTGACTGTTCATGAAGTTGACACTTAAGACTGTTCTTTTACTTTTCCAGTGGAGGAAGATCTAAAAAGAAACAATATGTCCTAGCTGTCTTTCTTCACAGTCTATCACTCCTAAGATTTCTGATGGACTTAACACCAATCCATTTTGAGAATTTGCTCTATAAATGAACTTCTGCTCCTTCAGCTTTCAGCCATTATTTATTTTAAGCTGTGATAGGGTCAGCTCCAAGTGCACCTTTAATGTCCACTCTTAGCCAGTAGTGACATGCTGAAGACCAGGTGATCTCTCCTCTTAAGGTTTCTTCCTGAATTTATCTTGAAGATATAGCCTGAAGCTTTTACAAAATTGGAGAGTATCCCTGTCTTAGGCTTTTAAGAAAGACTTTTCTTCAGTGCCATCTGTATAGGCCAGAATTAGTGGATTCAGGCTCAATCCTTGCAACCTGTTGTTCATTTTGGTCTTTTTGGAGTCTGACTTTTCAGCTGGAGTTGAAGCTAGAGCTCAGGACTTCCCTGGAGTTGTCCTGGTAATTGAAAGGGCCTCCTCCATCTTCCTCATTCTCTGATGTGCAGATGACCACATCCTAAAGAATGCTTTTGGGCAAATTTTACCACTGCATCTTGAACATGTCCTTACGGGATGGAATCAAGGCTTCGACTGGCGGGCTAATTATGTATTAAGGAGCGTTACCAGCCCAAGGGTTACCCAATCAAATTGAGACCCCACCATTCATCTACCCTCTCCCGATCTAGAATCTACGATTCTATTTTTAGTTAGGGTATCAATACGGCTTACTGTGGTTAACTACTAAGTATTGAGAAATGTAAATGGACTGGGGATGCGAACGTCTGAAGACATCATGCTACACACTCTATGTGGGGATCTGTAAGACATTATTAAAGTCTACACTCTATGTGGGGACCTGTAAGACATTATTAAAGTCTACACTCTATGTGAGAGCCTGTAAGACATTATTTAAGTCTACATCCTAAGTGGGGACCTGTAAGACATTATTAAAGTGTACACTTTATGTGGGGACCAGTAAGACGTTATTAAAATCTATACTCTATGTGGTTACCTGTAAGATATTATTAAAGTCTACACTCTATGTGGTTACCTGTAAGACATTATTAAAGTATACACTCTATGTGGTTACCTGTAAGACATTATTAAAGTCTACACTATGTGGTTACCTGTAAGACATTATTAAAGTCTACACTATGTGGTTACCTGTAAGACATTATTAAAGTCTACACTCTATGTGGTTACCTGTAAGACATTATTAAAGTCTACACTATGTGGTTACCTGTAAGACATTATTAAAGTCTACACTATGTGGTTACCTGTAAGACATTATTAAAATCTACACTCTATGTGGGTGCTGCTAGACCACGTTACCACATGTGCATTTAATAACAGACGATGCAATGACCTGCTTATTTTTTGTGCTCGCTCGTCTTGAACTCAAGCGTAGTCCATATACACCAAATCTAGTAGCCCTGGAATGAATTTTGCGCGTGGATTAGCTTTCCCTATTACCAGTGTCCCTCGTCATTAGGCGAACCCACCTTAACTTTAGAGGTACTTATAATTTTCGTCTCCAAGTAAAGGACGCCGATCTCCCTGGCGTAGAGTTTTAAGGACGTTGTTCGTAATCCCGTATACTCTCGTCCGAAACACAGCTGCGCGAGATTCGGCAGCGTATCGCGTCGCGTTGATTACTTGCGGAGGGTATGTGAGCCGGTCGTTATGAAAGCAATTGCAAACTACTGAACGTAAAACTTGCCAAGACATCATCAACAGCAGCTGAAATATGCTGAGAACAACACTGTCCGGTCTAAGGTTGAACGCCTTACCTTGGCATCAGCACGCCGGAATTTTTAAGAATGCGCCTTCTTATCTACTGGGTCATGCAGATCCCTTGATGCTTGTATGACTGGCTATGATAAAATATGACACAAATATATTTTTCACTTCTCTCAAATGTTTGCCCAGCTAGAGATAAACTATAGGCAAGTTTACTCTCCTAACGTTGTTACTCAACAGACATCACACTGGCCTTCCAAGGCTTCGATTCGATTTCACCATTACCCCCACCCCGTTCAACCTCAAAGAGAAGTTATAGTAGAGTCCATCACCGGTTCAGAATGATAGTCCTGTGACTAGACAGTCACCAAAGCAGCTGACTATGGTTTTACCCTCACAGTCTTATCAATCCAAAGGTGAATGTTGTCCACATGAGGTAATGGACTCTACGGCTTCACCATTGAATTGGTTTTTATAAATCACCCGGTCACCTGTCTTTAGTTTCCCCGGTATATCTCCAACCACGTCATGCCTGCTCGAACCAGTTCCACTGCAAGAAGACATCATCTGCCAGGTTCATCGTGTCTCAAAAGGCTGTTTTCTGCCCAGTTGCACTGTATAAACGTTAAACAAATATGTTATATTGACCGTGAAATACAAACCACTCATGGAAAAGACGTCTTTTATTTAAAGATGTTGTTTATATACTTTATCCGCTTGTGTTTTTTGTTTTTGTCGTTCCGTTGATGAAGACGTGGGGCGAAACGTTCGCCTGTGCCGGTGTTATTCATCCGTCGAGTTTCTTAGCTGTGTGTGTGAGTGTGTGTATTTGAGTGTGTGCGTGGGTGGGTGGATGGATGTGTGTTTGTTTGTTTGGTTGTTTGTTTGTTTGTTTGTTTGTTTTCGCACTCCGATGTAAGCTCAGGATCAACAAACCCCTTTTATGGACACCTTTTAGTGTAGAAGGTGTGGACTTTATCCGAAACATTTGCTTTCCATCATGGTGTTTATATCTTCCACTTTTCCGCTCAACGGATCGCGTATTCATTCATTATATCATATATACATTTATGACGCACTAAGAGTACAAAAATGTAATCGAATAGGGAACGAAGTAAACATATTCAGAATTCTTATGTGTAAATATCACGGTTGCACTCCTTTTCCAATTAATAATGCAGGTAGGCCAACAACTTATAAATGGGTTTGTAGATTATAAATAAGACAATGACGTGCAACTCGGTTCGTCTGGTAATCTTGTACGGGACAGTATAAAATGTTCACCTTGTCGAATATGCCCGGCGGTATTGCTTATAACTGAGGCATTTGTCGAGTGTTTTCCTTTCCGCTTGGGCGCTTTCTACGGTAGACTCCGACAAGTCTTATCCTTGGTGTCCGAGCACTGGTAAGAACGAATTGTTTCAATTATAATCTGAATCTATGAATCCGACCTCTTGAGTTGAAAATTGCAGCGGAACTGTCTTTTACAATCTAGTGTGTTGGTTCAGCTGGATTTTCAAGTCGTGTGGTGACTGACCGTAGTGTAGAAACTGTGAGTATTTGTTACGTGTACACACACACACCGCTCAGCGCGTGCACATACACACACTATTTTAATAAGTACTAGTATTATGATCCGTGGAGTTGGAGTTACGGACGCAGTTCGTAATATCGCTTACCCGCGTTCGAAACGCAGCTGCAGACGATTTGGCAGTAAACCGTCTTGCATTGGTTTTTTACGAAATGGTATGGGTGCTGGTCATTCAGAATGCAATGGCAAATTACTGAACGTAAAACTTTCAAAGAGATCACAACAGCAAAAAATGCTGCCGACGTCCTGCAAAGGATATGCTACTAACTAAACTGTTATTGTTATAATAAAATTAAAGGGCAATCATTTAGCGTTCACGTACTTCACATTAAACTATTGAATTGTCTTTTGCGAAATTTTGGTTTTGAACTGATTAAGTGCCATGGGATGGTTAATCGTCTTAAGCGACTTCCCGTATCTGCCATGGGCTTATATACAGTAGTTTTTCCTCATGCAATCTTTTTTTAAATTTGATATATAATACAGCATGTATGCTATCATATTAACAACTTTTAATTCATAACAATGATACATCCCTACTTCCCATTTTCCGCCATCCATTTTTGTTTGGTTCAAAGCTACATTTTGTTTGGCACTCAATTTGATCAAAACAGTGCGTGCGTTCGTGCGTGCGTGCGTGCGTGCGTGCGTGTGATATATATATATATATATATATATATATATATATATATATATATATATATATATATATATATATATATATATATATATATATATATATATAATTTATTATTTATTCCACATGGGTGGGCTTTCTTTCCGCGGGGTATTATGTTCACTAAGCACCGTGGATCTCCGCGTAGAAATGGTTAACGCGTCTACCTTGTGCTCAGAAGGTCTTGGGTTGGTTTCCAGACTTCGACATTCGGATCTCGGGGTCAGTATTTGCTGAGACTCCTGGTGGTCTTCCAGGCTGGGATGATACAGTATCATAAAATTGACAGATAGCAACAGTTAACTTTTTATAGCTGTTTATGCATGTCTTTTTATAGAATGTCGCAATCAACCCCAATATTTTTAGGCAATTTTACGTTCAGTAGTTTTCCACAGCCGAGACTCATACCAATGTGAAAATCAACGCAAATCGATCTGCTTACAAATCGGCTGCGGCTGACTTCGAACCCGTTATGTCGGGATTGTGGAACTGTATTCACTGTCCCAAGCAACAGTCGCCGACATAGATATTTTAGGTCCTCATAATGTATATTCTGGAACTGTACCTCTTTGGGGTGTCTGAGTGTAAAATGACAATTAGCCTTTAGATTAATGAGATCTCTTTCGCCAGCTGGTGTGACGTTGTTTGATGTTGAGAGAGACTCAACATGTTGTTATGGAATCCGTTCAAAGCATCGAGTTGAAGACAGACTGAGTAACAACGGACTTCGATTCCAGCTGCCCCCGGGCTAGCTGCACATCTGTGGTAAAATCCTCGCCACCCACAAGGGAATGCAAATGCATGCTAGGCTGTAAAATTGAGCGATCGCGCCATAGGCGAATATACAGCGCGCCGCTACGCCTGATAAGATGTTAGAATTGATCTCAAGGAGAACCCCACAGAGCTGAGTATGTTCAAGTCGATGGTCCCTGTGACACGCTTGGGCACATTTTCGACAGTCACAGGATCGAAATCAAGCTCCCTCCCGCCACTGAGAAAGTGGCATGGGGAAACTAGATAGCAGGTTGTCCCAAGGTTTAGAGTAAGCTAACACAATTATGGCTAGAAGAGAAAAAAGGAAAGTTTGGAGATATTGTGTATCTCCACTCCCTGCGGAGATGTTTTTCAGCTTGTCTGCTCATTGTCCACGCTTCACATCCATACATAAGTGTAGGTTCTGTGTAGCACTTCAACTCTTTTTCTCGTTGCAATTGATATCTTTTTTGTTGGTCAGTTTAACTAACTAACTAATTAAGCTGTACCACTATTTTGTTATGTGTATACACATATCTCCCTAGAGCGTATTTTATATTGTAAACTAGCCACCCAATGTTTCCTTTGCCGTTTTCCATCTTCTAACAGAGAATGTCATTTAGAGAATATGTTCCTCTAACATGCAGCATACTTGACAGAGTCCTATCACATTTTGTGATGTCTAAGCATTGTGGGCATGGATATTTGACCGGTGTATGAAACATCTTGTGACAACAAGAAAGATTTGCGGAAAGAGAGATAGAGAAGACAGCGTGAGAAGATTCTTGACAGTCTAGTGTCATGGCACGGAAGGGAGTCAACACACGAATTGATCCATGACGTCGGAGAACACAATTTGTGGAGAGACATGATCGCCCACGTCAGCCGGCAAGGCCCTCGATAATGATGGTGATGATGATGATGATGATGATGATGATGATGATGATGATGATGATGATGATGATGATGATGATGAGAGTACTTCGACATTTGTTATTCTGCATTGATATCAATCATATCCACCGAAATTGCATGAATGGTTGATTGCTTGGTAGATTAGTTGGTTGGTTGCTTGGCTGTGAATCCGCTTGAAAACTGTGAGTTGTAACTCTTGAGGTCGATGCAAAGTCGACTGGGTCGTCTAAAACCTACAGTGAGATTGAATCTGTTGGAGTGAGTTTGGTTTAGAGATCTTTCTCCCCATTCAATACCAAAGTACCCTCTTCACGGGACTATGTTACAGATGTCTTCTTCCCCTTCGCCAAGCCCAGAAACCAGCGTGGTGTACAAGGTCGATGCTGGAATTGCACATCCTCTGAGAGGATGTTAGAATGTAACCAACGCATGCTTCAGCACAGCACATATGGATTGGCTTGGATTAGGTTTAGTTTGGTAATGTTGCCTCTGTAGATTGTTAAGATATGTCAATGTCAAAAGACTCAAACCCAATGAACAGAAGGGCGCAGAGGTACGTTAGAAAGGGTTAGGCAGCGATGTATTCCACCAGGCTTTAAAAAGTTCCCACGCTACCCTGCAACTTCAATAGATGGTTCTCCATGAGCATCGAAGTTATGAAACAAGTCCGTCAATCAGATAAGGACTCTGCCTTACTGGAGTTCAGACCCTTATCTGCAGACGTGATACGCCGATATCTAACCACTATGCCACCGCTTGGGAAACAGCATTCTTTGGTCATGTGATGAGAAGAGAGGCATTGGTGAACAGAGTGACAACTGGAAATCTCAGTGGGAAAAGAGGCAGATGTAGAACAAGAGAAATTACTCTGGATGACCTGAGACGGGAGCTTCGCGGAATATCAGCAGCAGTATTGATCCATAACGCCAAGGACAGAGATCTGTGAAGAGACATTAGCGCCTATGCCAGTTTGCAAGGCAAATGATGGTAATGAGGTCACAACCTGCTCCTCAGAGTGTATTCTTCTTCTTCTGCGTTCATCCGGATTTTTTTTCCGGATGTGACTGCGTTGTGCCTGTTTACAGCAGAGCTGCGTTCTTGCGCCGTCAGGCCGACACATCCGACTTCTGCGGGCATTTGTTGACGGGCTAACCTTCCCGGGGTGTAATTAAATGTAACGATTTGTACAGGGACGCGGGTAAAAGAGGAAAACGTAACTCTCAATCCACTTTCTTTTCTAACCTGAACTTGTCCGTATGCTTAAGTGTTATTTGCGTAGCTATTGAAGGACTTAAGTCCCCCCGTGTCTGTTAAGATTTCTCCTGTGTTATTTGAAGAGCTCTCGGCTGTTAACATGCAAACAGAAAACAAACAGCCTAGATGTTGCAGTTTTTACACATATAGGAGAAAACATACACAGCCTTCGTTCTATGCTGTGTGCACGAAGGAGGAAGAGACAGTCTGAATTCTAGCCTTCACATAAACTGCACAGTGATATCGGGGGTTTTGTGTGGCGATGGTGTTAATTAAGTCGTGTGCATCTTCACGATGTTCTCCAATGCTTCTCTTCTCATCACATGGCCAAAAAAATGCTGTTTCACCAGTGGTGGCCTAGTGGTTAGGATATTGGTGTATCACGTCTGCAGATAAGGATCTGAACTCCAGAAAGGCGTTCTTATTCTAATTGACGGACTCCTTTCATAACTTTGTTGTTCACATGGAACCATCTATTGAAGTTGTAGGGTTGCGTGGGCAATTTTCAAAGCCTGGTGGAACCCATCGCTATCCAACCCTCTCCAGATATACCTCTGTGTCCTTCTGTTCATTGAGTTCTAGTCTTCTGACATTGAAATCTCTAAAATTATTACCAAATTAAACCTAATCCCAGTCGTCGCGAAGTCATTAAGTCGCCTGCATCGTGTTCTGAAGGTCATAGGTTCGTTCCCCGGATCGCGTTGTTTAGAGCACGAGGACGGTGTTTCCGGGCACTCCTGGGGGTTGTCACTGGAGCTAAGGAGTTCTCTGCGCTCACGGCAAGAGTGGAGTGAAACCGAGTCAAAGGGGGATAAAACCCGACGCAATGAAGTCTACCCTTTCGACTCTTGTAACTTTTAGTACACAGTATTATCAATACATGGAAATAGGACACTGACATAAATCAATTCTGAAATTAAAGAATATTTCTTTAATGTTGCATATCCCTTACAGGACGTGGCAGTCAACACCAGTATTTTCAGCTGTTGTTGATGTACTTGGCAAGATTACGCTCAATAGTTTGCCATTGCTTTCTGAGCGACCGGCTCACATACCCCGTAAGTTATCAGTGCGGCGCGAACCGCTGCCCAATCTCGCGCAGCTGCGTTACTCACGAGAATATATGGGATTACGGAGAAAGACGTTAACACCTGCGCCATGGAGACCGATACACAACTAGAAATATGTAAGAGAATTCTCCTCATATACTTCTGGCCAGTTACATATTATGATTTTAAAATATGGGCTTCAGACAAAGTTGGTGAAAAGCGTAAAGAGGCATTCCAGACGTGCAGATGTGGTATTGCCAAAGAATGACAAAACCTAACTGGACTGGAAAATAAAAATTTAGAGCTAACAAGTTTGGAAAATATAATAGAACAACGAAGATGACAAGTGATCACAAAAGTTTTTATGGCTTAGTGAGATTCAAAGAGACGACGTAATACTAAAGATGCTAACTAGGAAGATATAAACCGATGAACATGTTTATAGTGGAACAGGCACAGATGTATAAAGGCAGCCATGCGTCTCATGACAGAGATCCAAACAAGACGGACAACTGCGACATGGAATGGTCAGGCAGCTTCACGATAAGTCCACCGTCTGAAATATAATGACCAGCCTGAAACTCATTCTGGCCCATATATGTGTCACATTAATTGTGTCACAGCTGTCATTTATTACTTTAATTGTTTCTATCCTGGACATTTGACACTTTATAACGGACATAATGGATCTTGGCTGCAGCAGGATGTTACAAATTTAATGAAACAAAACAGTATTTTTAGATCCGGGAGACACAGTAAAAACCTACACACACACTCCTGAGTAGGGCCTCAGTCCAGGTTTAGAGAATAATTAATCTAGGGGGAAATTAAAACATAATAATTAATGTCATACTAATTGCGTATGTCAACTCCTGCGTCTTTTCCTCTGTGTATATGGTGTATACCTGTATATCTGTGAAGAGACTCTATTCGCCCTAATCTATTACCCTATTCGCACCAATCTGTCTCGCTCTGTCTGTGTCTGTCTTTGCCTGCCTGTCTGTCTGTCTGTCTGTCTGTCTGTCTATCCATCTATTTATCTGTCTGTCTGTCAGTCCGTTCGTACATCCATCCATCCATCCATCCATCGATCTGTCTGTCTGTCTGTCTGTCTGTCGGTCTGTCGGTCGGTCGGTTTCGTCGTTCCGTGTTCCGTCCGTTCTTCCGTTTCGTTCGTCCCGTTCGCCGTCTTGTCTGCCCGTTCGTTCCCTCCGATCGTTCTGTTCCGCCCGTCTCTTTGTCTGTATTCTGTCTTTCGCCATTCGCATTAGTCTCGAATGTAATTGCCATGAAGAACATTCTAGTTATGATAATAACTGATTGCCTCAATGCACACCCTACCCATTGGCAGCCTGTTTCCTTCACCTCATGAATCACTAAAGTGGCAGGGGCTAAAAATCCCCCGTATGTCTGTTACTGTTACATGCATGTCGTTTATAGAATGTTGCAATCGACCCCAGTTGAAGTTTTATTATTTAGCCTAGCGGGTATTTGTAAAGTGAGCGACGTGCACACAGATCCTCTCAGAAAGTTTTTCGCCTTTGTAATCGAAAGCTAGACTTTCGATTCACTACTTAATGACCTTCAACGGTAATTTGGAGGATAGATTTTCACGGGCAAACGTGACATATAACGAGGATAGACCAAACACGTTTCAAAAGAACTATGGCATGTCACGTGGATAAACATATGCGTCTTCGAAGAAGAAATCTTGGCGTGTTACTTGTATAGACCATGCAAGTTTTCAACAAGAAATCGTGGCCAATAACGCGGATAAACCATGCGAGTTTTCAACAAGAAATCGTGGCCAATAACGTGGATAACCCATGCGAGTTTTCAACAAGAAATCGTGGCCAATAACGTGGATAAACCATGCAAGTTTTCAACAAGAAATCGTGGCCAATAACGTGGATAAACCATGCATGTTTTCAGCATTTTCACATATACACTGACGTCGTTGTTCCTGCGTGTTCCAACCAGTTGTGGCTTGATATATGGGCTAGCTCCACTCTTGAAATCCTGTTTTGATAATCACGCGCGCGCACACACACACACACACACACACATACACACACATATGCGCACACAAACAAGCCCCGTAGCAGTAAACAGCTGTGAGAATGTGAAGTGCTAGGCCCCGTAACATTTTGTGGGCGTGAATGCACTGACGCATAAGTGGTCAGTCTCTCGCTCTCGTAGCGAACGTAGGGAGCTGACATCTAACGCTTGTCCGATCGCGCTTGTACCATTGCTTGACTTCATTTTCTGATACTAAATATTGTGTAATCCTTATTGCTAATTATATGTATGTCTTTGACATGCGATTTCAGTTTTCATCTATTATCAATGTACTACTCTACTTAAATATATATATATATATATATATATATATATATATATATATATATATATATATATATATATATATATATATATATATATATATATATATATGGAATGTGTAATGTATATAATTATTACTGCTACTAAATTGTTATTACCTGTCTCCGTGGCAAAAGGTCTTGCGAACGCGATTTGTGAGCCCGCTTACCTACGTTCGAAACGCAACTGCGACCGATTTGGCAGCAGACCGTGTCGCGCTGGGTCTTAACGTGTTTTGTATGGGTGCCAGTCGTTCAGAATCCAATGGTAAACTACTGAAAGTAATTTTTCCCAGGAATCACCAAAAGTCAAAAAATGCTGGGGTTGACTACTACGTCCTGTAAAGGATATGCAACTAGCTTTTATTTGTTATAAACTTTGATATTCATGTCACGCTCTCTACATCCTCATAGGCATCTGTGTTTTACAATGTTTACTTAAAACTCGCTTAAAAGTCGACAGGGTCGACTTCATTGCATCGGGTTTTATCCCATATGGCTCGATCTCTTTCCGCAGCACGGAAAGCGTCGCACATAGCACGAACTCTGTAGCTCTAGCGACGACCCACAGGAGTTTCCGAAAAATTTCACTCGTGAAACGAAGAACGCGGCCCCACAACCATCAGAGCCCGAGTCAAACGGCTTGACCACTTCGACACGGAGACAATGTTTACTATTTGATATCATATAGGTTATATATTCCTCCCATACTTGCGTTAAAATTTACATTTTTCAGAGTGATTTACAATTATTTTTTTCCCTTTACAAATCAATTTGATTTAACTTTTCTTTGAAGCTGATAGCAAACGGCCTGGTAATGTTATGAGCACGTTAGGAGGTGGGTTGGACGCCTAGGCTCGTCACTTGCCAAAGTGAGAGAAATATTTGACTCCTTGCTCTCAGGCCTACAAAATGTGATACCGCTATCACATCATAGACCCATAACAGCAATCTGCTTCGGGACAGATTTATTATTACATTTTGAATATCTTATCTTTATTAACTCTCGTGTATCTGCTGGTCTGATCATGTAGGTATCTTAGAAATGAAAGAATTGAAAGCACACATAGAAAGCTTCGTCCGCACGGATAGTGGATCAGTTTTGAAGCCTATCCAAGACCAGCCGGCCTCTGTGGCTGAGGAGCAGTGAAGGCGGTGTCACAATCTGACATGTGCGGTTCGAAATCAGCCGCGGGTGATTTGGAAACATATTGCATGCGTTGATTTTCACAATTGTGTGAGCGTCGACTGTGCAGAAAGCACCGGCAAACTACTGACGTTTAATTTCTCTAGAAATGCACAAACAGCCGAAACATGATTAGGTTGTTTTCAACGTCCTGTAAAGGATATACAAGTGAGATTTTAAATGACAAAGTTTGAGAAAAATAACTGGCGTGCTAAGATGTGGTGTAATATTTCTGATCATTTCAGTGTTAAGTGTCTGTCTATGGCTTTAACGTTTCTGTTATATACATTATTACGTGCAGTTTGTGTTACATCCTGGTTGAAATTTGAAGCTTCGTTTGATGATGAAGTCTGTTTATTCGCAAAACCCTGTATATTTTGAGATTTTGTCATTTGTCAACGTGGCTGAAAGGATAAAAGCGCTCTATCGCTTAAACTTCCTATGCACTGGTGGTGTGGTTGGAGGATCAACCCCTACATCGATCAGTTGGACATAAAGGTTGATTTCTCATTCAGAAAGCAAAGGCAAACTACTGAACTTAAAAGTGCCGGGAAAATAAACCTGGTGTTGAGGTTGATTGCAGCGTCTTGCAAAGGACATGCATTTCTTTTCAACCGACCAACAACATTGTATGTGTCACTGTCTTCTCTAGGGTCACGTGTTTACCTTGGCGTTCATTGGATTACAGGTTTATCTATAGCTTATGCGACGGATTACTGTTTATTACAACATGAGGCTATACCGCGGGGTGTACACAAATGTAAAGACGAGAATAATCAACAGCAATTAAACAAGATTCATGTGTATTAATAGACACGCATAAATGTATAGCTGTAGTCGTGGTATTTTAACTATCCAAAGCCAAGGTTACAATATTTGCGGCTGATGTTTTCAAGCTTTCATGATGGGGCCACATTATCATCAGCATCTTCCACTTTTGCTGTCAAGCGTCGTGGGGAGGAATAGCTAACGTTCAAGTGTTCCATAGGGGACATTGGATAGTGTCATTCCCTGTGATTGTACAATGTCTTTGATGTTGTCAATCCATTTTCTTCTCGGGTGCCCACTTGCTCTCGTAGCAGATCTTCGTTGGTTGCGCTAGCGCTAGTAACTAATAGTGTTGAATTCTAACGAGATGGCCGAACCGTATGATCTTCTGCCTGTGTCAGGCACAAGGTGTCAATCTGTCAGTCTGATAACATGATGGGGGTAACTTACATGAAACGTTTTGTTTCGTTTTGCCTTGCTTATAAATGTTAACTTTACCACTTATAAGTCAACGTAGTTTTGAAAATTATGCAACTGATTATTCTCTTAATCTATAACATGAAATTAACAATTTAAGGGTTGCATGCTTGCCTGCTTGCTTGCTTGATTGCATTCGCTGGCTGTGAACTCCAACGTGAAGTCCTGTATGTCGGATGGTGACATCCTGTTGTCCAACATCAGTGTGATGTCATACCGGACTGAGGTTTAACTTAAGGGTTAATTTTCCCCCTGCCACATACACACTCCGCACTGTTAATGGAATATTCTTTCTTTTGTTGACTTCTTTCCATATATCCAACAAATGTTGCATGTACTTTGTGACCAGTCCCAGGTTTATTTTCTACACAATTGTACGTTCAGTAGTTTGCCATTTCCTTCTGAACGAAAGATCAACGTTGAAGTCCATCTTAATGCCGGTGTAGGGGTTGAACTGCCTACATCGTCATCAGTGAATCAGAAGTTTCAGAGCGAGCTCTCTTTTGTTTTCGACCACGTCAACGCTTTTCCATACATAGTACTACTAAAGTTACTAGTTATTTGTATGTCTGTTCTCAATTACACACTATAGCTTTAAGTGCCTTATGGTAAAGCCTGTAAAGTACTTTTGCGATTGCTCATCGTGAATGATTGGTTATCATGCTATGTTTAACCTCATTGTGCCGAAAAGTGGGAAAGGAAAAAGAAGAAAAAGAATCCAAGACACTATATATCTTCAACTATATAACTATTTTATGCACTTCTTGTTTTTAAGCACTCTAGATTCGAATGTGTTAAAAAAAAAAAAAACACATAGAAGTGAAAGGGCTAAAGATAACACCAGCATACAAACAATGAAATCAACAACTAGAACAAAATAGGTAAAAGTAACAACTGGGATAGAAAAAGTACGGCTACAACTGAAAGTGTTGTTCTCATTTTGGAGTTGTTTAATAAAACAATCGGTAGATAAACATCAAGGGTGCCTATGTAAACACGGATGCAGCTCAACCAAGATAACACAATTGGCTTTGGAATGCAACCTTAGGCTCTCTCTGCCCTTACACTTAACTGTACGAAGAGGGAATTTTATCCTGGAGTTGGTAAACAACATTTTACCGATCAGCTTGTGGTAAATTAGTAAATAACTGCAGACGTTTACAAGTTACAAATTATAATAACCGGCATATGAAAGCTGAATTGTTAATGTGGATGGAACCCTCCAAATAACACTATGATGCGTTAGTTGGCTCGTTTTGTACTCAAGGGTAGTATACATACGTTCTATTACTTCTAGTGTACTGGGGTGATTTTTTGCGTGTGTTTAGCTTTCCCTATTTCCAGTGTCCTTCAAAATCAGACAAACTCGACTTCTGAGGCACTTGTAATTTACGCTTCCAAGTCAAGGACGAGAAGTCAGCATCTGTGTCCAGTTGACCGGTGTCAGGGTTGAACCTGCTATCGCAACATCAGCACATCGAAAGTTTAAGAGAGAACGTTCTTATCCATTCGGCCATGCCGACCTCCCCTTCTGAAATGAAAGCTCTGTGGCGAAGAGGTTACGGACGCAATTTGCAATCCCGCATACCGCGTTCGAAATACAACTGCGAGCGATTTGGCAGCAGACTGCCATGCGCTAGTTTTCATAAAAATATCCAGGATATATTAATCCGAAGGTGATTGTTGTCCATATGGGATAATGTACACGGTCAATGGGGCTCGTATGGAAGTGAGGTTGGCATAGAGAATTGTCTCTCTACCCGGTACCAAAGTTCCATCTTCACGGTGATGGTACAGCACTGTTTACCTCTTCCTTCACCCACAACCAGCAGACTATGTATGACCCGGGACTGGAACTTCTCATCTAAAGAGAGACATAATTAGTTAGTTAGCTAGTTGGTTGATTGGTAGGTGGGTGGGTAGTTGGTTGGTTGGTTGGTTGGTGGGTTGGTGGGTGGTTAGTTGGTTGGTTAGTTGGCTAGTTAGTTAGCTAGCCAGCCAGCCAGTCAGTCAGTCAGTCAATCAGTCAGTTAATCAGATAGTTAGTTAGTTAGTAAGTTAGTTAGTTAGTTAGTTCGTTAGTTAGTTCGTTAGTTAGTTCGTTAGTTCGTTAGTTAGTTAGTTAGTTAGTTAGTTAGTTAGTTAGTTAGTTAGTTAGTTAGTTGGTTGGTTGGTTGGTAGGTAGGTAGGTAGGTTGGTTGGTTGGTTAATAGATTATCCTCATTGTACATCTAACTATTAGTCCACAGGAGCTCAGTTCCTCTCCTAAGAATCTCCATCAACGTTTAGTGACTGACCACGTCAGTTCGTGTTGGCTGACCTTTTCTTTGGCTTCCCACAATTCGCTCCAGTCTAGCTTGACCCCGTTTGACTTTGCGGAGAGATATAATTAGGATCTAAGCTCGGGGCAGGATTCGGTACAGTATGTATGGACTAGCAGGGTTAAGGCTTCATTTGGTTGTTTCTCTCACATGTATAAGTGACTGGGCTAGGAGAACGAACGAACAAACAAACACACTTTATTTTCAAAGGGTTAAGAATTGGGCACGCAGGCCAGCCTTCCATCACTCTCTGTCATTCATAATTTCAACCACACATCATTCGAGGCTAAATGAGAACAAGAAGAACATAAAAGATATGCATTATCAAGGTGCTGGGAGAATGTAAAAATCAATACTCTCAGTAATATAAATGAATGATGTGGGCATTGTTATTAGCTATGCGGAATGTACTGGTCTACCAAAAGGTGACTGGGTGTTATACAAGGGTTTTATTATTATTATGTTCATTATTATTAATAAGTGGGCAGGTAATCTGTACTGAGATAGTGTTCGGATCATTTGCTATTATATGTATAGGGACTGTTGAGAGAGAGAGAGAGAGAGAGAGAGAGAGAGGGGCAGGAGTGAGAAGGAGAGGAGAGAGAGGAGAGCGAGGAGGAGAGGAGAGAGGAGGAGAGAGAGAGGAGAGAGAGAGTGGGAGAGAGAGGGAGAGAGAGAGAGAGAGAGAGAGAGGCAGGGAGTGAGAAGGAGAGGAGAGAGAGGAGAGCGAGAAGGAGAGGAGAGAGGAGGAGAAGAGAGAGGAGAGAGAGTGGGGAGAGAGAGGGGAGAGAGAGAGGGGAGAGAGAGAGAGAGAGAGAGAGAGAGAGAGAGAGAGAGACTAGATACTATCTAGATAGACTGTGGACGGTAGAAGGTACAGATAATAAAACTACCTGTTGACATGTGAAGTGTTGGCCCTCAGGCGTGGATACATTGGGCTTGAAACCCACTTTATTGTGATGTTGCGAGATGTTGTGTCTGTTTTGCATCAAATTATCATAATGTGTCTAGAATTCCTCATCATCTTTCTTCGTGTACGTTATCTCCGTTATCATCACTGTCATCCCCGCCATTGTTACCATTATGGTAACTTCGTGTTCGGCTTTATAATTATTTTCATAGTCCCCCACCTCATCAACATCATGATCATTATCGTACTTTTTTTTATTCATTTCCTCCACCAACATCGTCATTATTGTCACCTACATAGTGATCAATATTAAAATCATCATCATCGTCGTCGTCGTAGTCATCAACATCAACCAGCACTTATCACAACACTTTATGCCCTTCCAGCATTCTTTGTTTGTTCGTCATCTGCTCATTATCGACTTCCTCCATTTTCTCCTCTTCTATTTTCATTATCCATAATCCTCATTTATTACTCCTCTAAACTCGCTCCGTGGTGAAGGAGTTACTGACGCAATTCGTAATCCTGAATACCGCGTTAGAAAAACAGCTGCGGGAGATTTGGCAGTAGACCGCCTTGAGTTGCTTTTCATACATTGGTATGAGTGTCGGTCGTTCATAAAGCAATGGCAAACTGAACGTAAACTTGCTCAGAAATCACCAACATGATGGGGTTGACTGCGACGTCGTGTAAAGGATATGCAACTAACTAATTAGACTATAATCGCATGCACCCAGTTAACATTTTCCTGGGTATACTCTCTGAGTCAGCGAGAAAGTATGCTTGGTTGAAGGCCTGTGTTCTCAGCCACACTGCTGCTTCAACTACCTTCATGACCTCCATAGCCTGGTTACTTATCAAGGCGAAGGCATCGCAGTTCTCCTCCGATGTGAACTGTCAAAGTCCATGAACTCATGACAGACCCACCTATGTAAATTACAGCACCACCCTCAGAAGAATTCTCAAATATGAGGGTCTGAACTTCTGCCTCTACATTTACTAATGGCACCTTGCCGTCTTCATAGGCGATAGTTTATTACACTGTGCTTCAAATAAGCATAGTAAATACAACCCATGACGGGGACCGGGGATGGAATTATACCTCCATAAATACAAAGCCTGGGCTGAATTGTAGAGACACTGTGTTGCCCATGTAGCATGATCCTTCTCTCGCCCTACCTAATATACCTAATTTACTGCAGAGAAAAGATAACACCAGAACATCTGGAACAGACAAGCTGCAGAAGCTTCCGGGTCAGCAAAGCAATGTTCTAACTGTCCGCTTCTTGGAGCTTCGATCCTTGACCAGTTGCCGACCAAGGTTTAGGGGCTAGTCTGCAGTGCCCTGACATTTAGTCTTTAGATGTATTTTATAGCACTAGGATACGTCTTGTGCCCTCCCAATTGCGCTCCTCCACCAGAAGTCGTTGGCACGATGTGAGGTGTCGGGATTGGTGAGCGCCGCTCTACACTTACCGAGCTTTGTTTCTGCATGCCCTATCCAGACTGATGCACACCGTCACAAACTTTCCGACAATGCTATACTGCACTCCCTATCCAGACTGATGCACACCGACAATGCCATACTGCTCTCCCTATCCAGACTGATGCACACCGACAATGCCATACTACACTCCCTATCCAGACTGATGCACACCGACAATGCCATACTACACTCCCTATCCAGACTGATGCACACCGACAATGCCATACTGCACTCCTTATCCAGACTGATGCACACCGACAATGCCATACTGCACTCCCTATCCAGACTGATGCACACCGACAATGCCATACTGCATGTCCCTATCCAGACTGATGCACACCGACAATGCCATACTGCACATGTCCTATCCAGACTGATGCACACCGACAATGCCATACTGCACATCCTATCCAGACTGATGCACACCGACAATGCCATACTGCATTCCCTATCCAGACTGATGCACACCGACAATGCCATACTGCATTCCCTATCCAGACTGATGCACACCGACAATGCCATACTGCACTCCCTATCCAGACTGATGCACACCGACAATGCCATACTGCACATCCTATCCAGACTGGTGCACACCGACAATGCCATACTGCACATCCTATCCAGACTGATGCACACCGACAATGCCATACTGCATTCCCTATCCAGACTGGTGCACAGCGACAATGCCATACTGCATTCCCTATCCAGACTGGTGCACACCGACAATGCCATACTGCACTCCCTATCCAGACTGATGCACACCGACAATGCCATACTGCACTCCCTATCCAGACTGATGCACGCCGACAATGCCATACTGCATTCCCTATCCAGACTGGTGCACACCGACAATGCCATACTGCATTCCCTATCCAGACTGGTGCACAGCGACAATGCCATACTGCACATCCTATCCAGACTGATGCACACCGACAATGCCATACTGCACTCCCTATCCAGACTGATGCACACCGACAATGCCATACTGCACTCCCTATCCAGACTGATGCACACCGACAATGCCATACTGCATTCCCTATCCAGACTGGTGCACACCGACAATGCCATACTGCACTCCCTATCCAGACTGATGCACACCGACAATGCCATACTGCACATCCTATCCAGACTGATGCACACCGACAATGCCATACTGCACATCCTATCCAGACTGATGCACACCGACAATGCCATACTGCATTCCCTATCCAGACTGGTGCACACCGACAATGCCATACTGCACTCCCTATCCAGACTGATGCACACCGACAATTGCCATACTGCACATCCTATCCAGACTGGTGCACACCGACAATGCCATACTGCAGATCCTATCCAGACTGATGCACACCGACAATGCCATACTGCACATCCTATCCAGACTGATGCACACCGACAATGCCATACTGCACATCCTATTCAGACTGATGCACACCGACAATGCCATACTGCACATCCTATCCAGACTGATGCACACCGACAATGCCATACTGCACATCCTATCCAGACTGATGCACACCGACAATGCCATACTGCATTCCCTATCCAGACTGATGCACACCGACAATGCCATACTGCACTCCTTATCCAGACTGGTGCACACCGTCACAAACTTTCCGACAATGCTATACTGCACTCCCTATCCAGACTGATGCACACCGACAATGCCATACTGCTCTCCCTATCCAGACTGATGCACACCGACAATGCCATACTACACTCCCTATCCAGACTGATGCACACCGACAATGCCATACTACACTCCCTATCCAGACTGATGCACACCGACAATGCCATACTGCACTCCTTATCCAGACTGATGCACACCGACAATGCCATACTGCACTCCCTATCCAGACTGATGCACACCGACAATGCCATACTGCACTCCCTATCCAGACTGATGCACACCGACAATGCCATACTGCATGTCCTATCCAGACTGATGCACACCGACAATGCCATACTGCACATCCTATCCAGACTGATGCACACCGACAATGCCATACTGCACATCCTATCCAGACTGATGCACACCGACAATGCCATACTGCATTCCCTATCCAGACTGATGCACACCGACAATGCCATACTGCATTCATTATCCAGACTGATGCACACCGACAATGCCATACTGCACTCCCTATCCAGACTGATGCACACCGACAATGCCATACTGCACATCCTATCCAGACTGGTGCACACCGACAATGCCATACTGCACATCCTATCCAGACTGATGCACACCGACAATGCCATACTGCACATCCTATCCAGACTGATGCACACCGACAATGCCATACTGCACATCCTATCCAGACTGATGCACACCGACAATGCCATACTGCACATCCTATCCAGACTGATGCACACCGACAATGCCATACTGCACATCCTATCCAGACTGATGCACACCGACAATGCCATACTGCATTCCCTATCCAGACAGATGCACACCGACAATGCCATACTGCACTCCCTATCCAGACTGATGCACACCGACAATGCCATACTCCACATCCTATCCAGACTGGTGCACACCGACAATGCCATACTGCACATCCTATCCAGACTGATGCACACCGACAATGCCATACTGCACATCCTATCCAGACTGATGCACACCGACAATGCCATACTGCACATCCTATCCAGACTGATGCACACCGACAATGCCATACTGCACTCCCTATCCAGACTGATGCACACCGACAGCACTCCCTATCCAGACTGATGCACACCGACAATGCCATACTGCACTCCTTATCCAGACTGATGCACACCGACAATGCCATACTGCACTCCCTATCCAGACTGATGCACACCGACAATGCCATACTGCACTACCTATCCAGACTGATGCACACCGACAATGCCATACTGCATTCCCTATCCAGACTGATGCACACCGACAATGCCATACTGCACATCCTATCCAGACTGATGCACACCGACAATGCCATACTGCACTCCCTATCCAGACTGATGCACACCGACAATGCCATACTGCACTCCCTATCCAGACTGATGCACACCGACAATGCACATACTGCACATCCTATCCAGACTGATGCACACCGACAATAGCCATACTGCACATCCTATCCAGACTGATGCACACCGACAATGCCATACTGCACTCCCTATCCAGACTGATGCACACCGACAATGCCATACTGCACACCCTATCCAGACTGATGCACACCGACAATACCATACTGCACTCCCTATCCAGACTGATGCACACCGACAATGCCATACTGCACTCCCTATTCAGACTGATGCACACCGACAATGCCATACTGCACTCTACTGACTCTTGAATGTATTCTTCACCAGGCTCAATGTCAATATGAATACATCTAAAGAAAATCGCAGTCAACTTGAGCGTGTTGACATCTCCATAAAGTATGCCATGAAATGGAGTGTGTGTATGCAAAATAGTGCAAGGTTCAAAAATCTCGTTTGGATGGCTTATTATCACTTTATCGTATACAGCGCCACGCATGGAGAAACACTGTCTTGGCGACGCTGCACTTTTGCTGAAATATTTTAGTTATTGTTATAATATGTATCTTTCTATCTGCCGATCTCTAAAGGGTGTGATAAATCTAGCTTTCGCATATACGATGTTGAATTGATTCCAAGTGATAAAATGTCGCACCCACTGTTTGTTTCAAAGGTCAAGATGAACTTGTTTACATGTACCTCTGAAGGCGATACCGTTCGGCGCATTCTTTGAAGCTGACGCTGGCAACTGCACTCTAAAGAATATATTATCATCAAGGACTAAATGTGTTTAATATCCTGGCGGAATCATCTTTTTGAAATGCAAACTTTCGGCTTACTTTACGTGTTAAAAAGTTAGTTGTATATTCTTTAGAGGACGTTAGAGAATTCTTTGGCTGTTTATGTTTCACTAGACAACTGTTATGTTGAGTAGTTTGTCATTGCTTTCCGAAGGATCGACCGATAACACCATCGAAGTCATATATAGGAATAAAGTATGTCTCAGAGAGAATATGCAGATTGTGTCGAAATGTCAGAGGCCACAATGTTATTGAATAGTTTTACCTCTGAAGTCGGAGTTGGTTCATCTGATGGAAAGGGGCATTGGTAATATGGAAAGCCAATTCACATGCAAAAATCGGTTCAGTGCACTAGATTTAGTAGCACGTGAAGTGTATAGACTACACTTGAGTTGAAAGCCGGCTAACACCCAAAAAAAAAATTCCAAGAGGATGTTTTCGTTATGAAACGCTAACTTTCGGCTTAGTTTATATCTTAAAAAGTTATTTATATGTCCTTTGAAGGACGTCACAGATAGCCTCATAATTCTTTGGCTGTTTGTGATTCACTAGACAATTTTTATGCTGAATAGTTTACTATTGCTTTCTGAAGTACCCACATCTCATGCCATCGAGGTCCATGTGTTTATATGTTGTGTTGGTGTGTATTTGTTTGATGCTAATTACGGCAAGGTCCTTGTTTTCCGTAATTGTGTTCCATAAAGCTGCATTTTTTTTATTCGCATATCCTTTACAGGACATCGCTGTCAACAGCAGCATCTTTCAGCTGTCTGTTGATTTCTTGGCAAGATTACGCTCAGTAGTTTGCCATTGCTTTCTGAGCGGCAGGCTCAGTTATCCCGCAAGCCACCAGCGGGGGTAGAACCGCTCCCAGCTCTCGCCCGCTACGAGACTCTGCGAGATACACGGAATTACGGAGAAAGTGTTGTAACCCCTCGGCCAGAGAGACCGGCAAAGCTGCATTACTTGGTGTTATTTTATACTGTAGGAAATAGAGTGATGAAATGCCACATAGAACTTGTTCCACATCATGACAGTGAATCAGGGAACATGAATGAACAAATTAGGAAGAGCTTAGAAGCAACGGAAATGTGGTTCCCTAGTCGAATGTTGAGAATTCTTTGGATTGCCAGAATAACTAACAACGATTGCCTGGAAGAGACTTAGAAACTAGAACATTATATACTTCTATAAGAAAGAGACAAACAACATTCTTTGGTCATGTAATGAGAAGAGAGACACTTGAGAACATCGTGGCAACTGGAAAAATACTTGGGAAAAGAAGCAGAAGCAGACCAAGAGCAATTTTTCTGGATAGACTGAGGCAGTGGCACGGGGGTGTATCTTCAGCAGAATTGATTCAAAACACCAATGAGAGAACGATTTTTCCGGCTGGGTGGCGGGTCACGTGATGATGATGATGATGATGATGATCATGATGGGATGATGATGATGATGATGATGATGATGATGATGATGATGATGATGATGATGATGATGATGATGATGATGATGATGATGTGATGTGTCGTTGAGAAGATTTCCTCTGCTATATCTGATCTACTACATATCTTCTACAGCTAGAAATGCTGATGCTTTTTGTTTGCTCTCATTCGCTTTGAACGCAAGCGTAGTTCATACACACTACTTCTGGTAAGCACTAGGACTGAATTTTGCGTGTGGATTAGCTTTCCCTTTTACCATTGTCCCTCACCGTCAGGCAAACCCACTCCCACTTCAGAGGTAACTGTTGATGATGGATCTGATATCACTATCACCAGCGAACATAGCTTGCTTATATAGTCTGATATGTTCTCTTGATCTCTACTTCTTTCCTTTCCTTCTAAGAAAGCCTATCAATACCTGTGAAGTATTAATCGCTGCTTTTGCATAAAGCATGAAGGCTGCACAATAACCCACCTGAACATCACCGGGGACAATGTAGACAAGGCTGGACCGTAATCCTTCCGCCATGTCTCTACGTCAAGCGTCAAGTGTGTCAACAAAGCAACGCTTTCTCTGACAGGCTTTGCGAATCTTTTCCTGGGGTAAATATGTAAAACTATACGTAACAAGTCTGTAACGTTTAAGAAAGGTTATATAGAGCTCCCTGGAGGTGGACTGAATACGTGGCGTTTCTGGTGTACTTTGCTGGTATGCAATCCTTTTGACGAAATTCACCAATCATAGTGCACGTCGTTAGTTTTAAGCAGGTGAGATAGTTCTATAAATGTTGCGTTTGTTGTTATTTATAAGTGTTAAATGTAAACATTCACGCAGTAAAAGTCCTGGATAAATACGTAAATATTAATTATTATTTGTGTACGTTATAACACATTAGAGGATGTTATTAGACGTAGTAAAGGGTAGTGGTGGTGGTAGTAGTAATAATATCCAATCGAAACGTAAATAGCAGGCATTATTTGTGTACAGAATACAATAAAGTACTGCATTAGACGTAGTGCACTAGTAGAAGATAGCTGTGGTTCTGGTAGTAGTAGTAATAGTACTAGAAGTACTATTAGTATATGTAGTAACAGCAGAAACAGCAACAGCAGCACCAACAGCAGCAACAGCAGCAGTAGTAGTAGAGTAGTAGTAGTAGTAGTAGTAGTAGTAGTAGTAGTGGTGGTGGTGGTAGTAGTAGTAGTAGTAGTAGTAGTAGTAGTAATAGTGGTAGTAGTAGTAGTAGTAATACTAGTAGTAGTAGTAGTAGTAGTAGTAGTAGTAGTAGTAGTAGTAGTAGTGGTGGTGGTGGTGGTAGTGGTGGTGGTGGTGGTGGTGGTGGTGGTGGTGGTGGTAGTAGTAGCGGCAGTAGTAGTAGCAGCAACAGTAGTAGAAGTAGTAGTAGTAGCAGCAGCAGCAGTAGTAGTAGTAGTAGTAGTAGTAGTAGTAGTAGTAGTAGTAGTAGTAGTAGTAGTAGTAGTAGTAGTAGTAGTAGTAGTAGCAGCAGCAGCAGCAGCAGCAGCAGCAGTAATATTGACTATGGTTATTAATGGACTTTTTCCACAGTGCGCATGGTACTAGCCTCATATCATATGTTTATATGGCAGTTTATAGACTAATTCATCCGCCATGTAACTAAATCAATAAGTCAATATTGTAACGCTTTTTTTCTGCCAGGCTTTGCGAATGGTAAGTTAATAAGTAAGTCACAAATGCCTGTAGAAAATAACTATGATAACAACTTGAAACCAGTTTATTTTTATACACACATTGTCCCTTTATTTCTAAACTTAATTTCCACCAACATTGATGCATTTATTCCATCGTTTTATCAGTTCCCCCCAAACTGGCAGCATAGAACTGCGTGCTTTGTTTTCATTTATCTGCCATCCCACAGAACTGTATGACGTACTTATTGACTCGCCTCGTAACTTTTTCTACCCAGCTATGCACCGCTTTACGGGAAATCGCTAGGGGCTAAGTCCACTGAAAATCCACCTTGGCGGGAGACATTTTGCGAGTGATGCCGAAGTTGAATGTGACGCGAAAACGTGGTTTAGAAAACAGAGCACGCAGCTCTATGTGTCCGGTTTGGGGGGGGGGGGGGGGGGCTGATAAAACGATGGGATACGTTCACCAATGTTGGTGGAAATTATGTTGAGAAATAAAGGGACACTGTATGTATAAAAATAAACTGGTTTCAAGTTGTTATTACATTTAGTTATTTTTCTACAGCCATTTGTGACTTACTTATGAACTTGCCCTCGTATTTCCCTGCAGTAAATATGACAAACTATACGTAACACGTCTGTAACTTTTTAGAAAGAATATATAGAACTTTCTTGGGTAGACTGAAATTCATGACATTTCTAATGTATTGGCCCAGCACTTTGATTGCATTGCAGTCCTATTGACGAAATTCGCAACGCGTGATTAAACAGCGGTCACACCTTCAGTATTAAGCAGGTGATTTAGTTAAACGATATGTTTGAATAATTATTGCATTTGTTATTATTTATTTTATAAGTCATAAATGTGAATATACACACTGTAAAAGTGTCGGATGGGTTCGTAAATATCATGCATTATTTGGTTGAGTTTATAAGGCAATAGAGTACAGTTATTAGACATAATTCAGGAGAAGCAAGTCGGCTCCGTGGCGAAGGGATTTCGGACGCAGTTCATAATCCCGCATACCCGCGTTCGAAACACAGCTTGGGCGATTTGGCAGCCGACCGCCTTACGTTGGGTTTTTTTTTTTTAAATTAAAAGGTATGGTGCCGGTTGTTCAGAAAGCAATGGCAAACTACGGAACGTAAACTTTCCCAGGAATCACGAACAGCCAAAGCAATGTTGGGATTGACTGCGACGTCCTATAAAGGATATACAACTAACTTTCTTAACAGAAGAAGCATACACGTCACCTTTCTCAAATTTGCAAACTACGCTGTCTAAGCAGTGGATCGTTCCAGATCTCAAAGAGCGAAAGCAGCCGTTACAATCCCTGAACCATACCATCCGCTGGGAAATTCTGGGTCATATTTATATTAACGTCCTCGTGGACTCGTCGCAGATGATCTTTGATGTAAGGCCAGTGGTGGTAGTTGCTGGTGTTGCATTCTAACGACATGGCAAAACCACTTGATCTTCTGTCTTTCAATAAATGTGGCACAAGGTGTTGATCCCACTGTCTGTCTGATAATAGCATTTCTTACTCGGTCTCGGATTGTTAAGTTGGCAGCTCTCCTCAGGCATCTCATTTCGCAGGTGTTGATTTTGGGAAGGTGTAATATGGATAGAATTGTAATTTGGATAAAATCCAGGTTTGAGATTGGTAGCATAGGGTTGGTGTGAATATGCTGTTTATTATCTGTCATTTTGCAGACGTCGGAATATTTGGATGTTTCAGTAAGGGTGATAGTTGATAAGTAAGTGCACTAGCTTTTTAAAGGATTGACGACATCAAAGACATTGTACAATCACACGGAATGGCACTATCCAGTGTCGCCCACCGAACGCTGGAAAGCAAATTATTCCTCCCCACGACGCTTGACGGCAAAAGTGGAAGATGATGCTGTTGTGAAAATATTAGGCAGAATAAGCAAAGGAAGACAAAGTAATGTGTATATGGAAATCTTAACCAGTTTAGCCGGAGTCTCCGTGGCCAAGTTGTTAGGCTGCCTGCCTTGCGCTCCGAAGGTTGTAGGTTTCGATTCCTGACTCCGTCATTTGGTTCGCGAGAGCAGTTATCTCCTGGGGATCGCCGCTAGAGCTACAGATTTCGTGCTTTGTGCGACGCTTTCGGTATACCCATCTGTGGAAAGAGACCGATCCATGTGAGATCAAACCTAGTGCAATGAAGGTGACCCTACCTCTCGACTTTCAACCCATTTAACCAGTAGGACAACAAATAATAATAGAAGTAATGCCAACTTCATGAACATATCAGATGAGCGACGGTGACGGAGGATCTCGATGGCCAGTGTCTGTCAGAGGCCAGACATCTTAACAAGAAAATGATACATATCATGTATGACTTACTTTAACGTGTAATATATTCACTACTCAACAAAAAGTGGGTTTGGACCAAACAAAAATTCATGGAGGAAAGTGGAAGTAGTGTGTGTCGTCACAGTTATGACTTAAAAGTTGTTAATATGGTAGCAGACATGTATTATATATTAACTTAAAGGGGGGTTTATAAGAAAAACTACTGTGTATATTATAAGCCATTGGCACATATACGGGAAGTCGCTTAAGTTGATTAATCATCCCATAGCTCTTAATCAGCTAAAGTAAACTTATTTTGCTGGTTGAAACATTTTGCATGCTTTCAGACACAAATGTGATCATTCCTAATTCTCTTCTTGATTTCCTCTCCACCCCTGTCACTGTTTAATCACGATACGACTGACTCCAGGGAATACAAAGTGCTACATAGGGATATTGAGAGGTTCTTACAAGAATTCATTTACACATAGGACCAGCTTACAGTTTTGTAAAGGATGTTGGGTGCTCGGTTGTGTATCGGTTAGGACGTTTCGCTGACAATGGCATGAGCGCCATCGAACGAGGGCTCGATGCCAGCTCTTGTCCTTCGTGTTGCCAGCCCCATATTTTTAAACCAGTCGGCGCGTGATGGGCGGTGTGGTTATTATCACACAAGGTGTTCTACGATGTGGTTGTTATCACACAAGGTGATCTGCAATTTGGTATTTGTCACACAAGATGATCTGCGATGTGGTCAATATTACACAAGGTTATCTACGATGTGGTTAGTGTCACACAAGGTGTCCTGCGATGTGATTGTTATCACACAAGGTGATCTACGATGTGGTCATTATCACAAGAGGTGATCTGTGATGTGCTCATTATCACAAGGTGGTCTGCAATATGGTTATTATCACACATTGTGATCTGTGATATGGTTGTTATGTCACAAGGTGATCTGCGATGTAGTCATTATCACACACGGTAATCTACTATGTGGTTGTTATCACACAAGATGATCTACGATGTGATAAATATCAAACAAGGTGATCTACAATGTTGTTATTGTCACACAAGGTGATCTATTATGTGGTTGTTATCACACAAGGTGATCTGAGAGATGGTCGTTACCACAAGATGATCTTCTATGTAGTTATAATCACAAGAGGTGATCTGTGAAGTGGTTATTATCACAAGAAGTGATCTGTGATGTGGTTATTATAACAAGAGGTGATCTGTGATGTGGTTATTATCACAAGAGGTGATCTGTGATGTGGTTATTATCACAAGAGGTGATCTGTGATGTGGTTATTATAACAAGAGGTGATCAGAGATGTGTTTATTATCACAAGAGGTGATCTACGATGTGGTTATTATCACAAGAGGTGATCTGTGATGTGGTTATTATAACAAGAGGTGATCAGAGATGTGGTTATTATCACAAGAGGTGATCAGAGATTGGTCTATCACAAGAGGTGATCAGAGATGGGTATATCACAAGAGGTGATCAGAGATGTGGTTATTATCACAAGAGGTGATCTAAGATGTGGTTATTATCACAAGAGGTGATCTACGATGTGGTTATTATCACAAGAGGTGATCTACGATGTGGTTATATATGTGGTTATTATCACAAGAGGTGATCTACGATGTGGTTATTATCACATGAGGTGATCAGAGATGTGGTTATTATCACATGAGGTGATCAGAGATGTGGTTATTATCACAAGAAGTGATCTACGATGTGGTTATTATCACATGAGGTGATCAGAGATGTGGTTATTATCACAAGAGGTGATCTACGATGTGGTTATTATCACATGAGGTGATCAGAGATGTGGTTATTATCACATGAGGTGATCAGAGATGTGGTTATTATCACAAGAAGTGATCTACGATGTGGTTATTATCACATGAGGTGATCAGAGATGTGGTTATTATCACATGAGGTGATCAGAGATGTGGTTATTATCACAAGAAGTGATCTACGATGTGGTTATTATCACAAGAGGTGATCTACGATGTGGTTATTATCACATGAGGTGATCTACGATGTGGTTATTATCACATGAGGTGATCAGAGATGTGGTTATTATCACAAGAGGTGATCTACGATGTGGTTATTATCACATGAGGTGATCAGAGATGTGGTTATTATCACAAGAAGTGATCTACGATGTGGTTATTATCACATAAGGTTATCAGAGATGTGGTTATTATCCCACAAGCCGACTTTACTTCTCAGGTAATTTCCTGGTATCCATTTAGGCTGGGTGGACCTGGGAGCCGAGATCAATTTTTAAAATCCCACCAGGGGATTCAAACACATGATCATCGAGCTGGTTTGCAAGCGTGCTAGCCACTACGCTATTGCGGCTCATAAAGGTGAAATCTGAGAAAGAACGCAAAAAGAAGACATAGTGGAAGGAGAAGTATTGGATGACACGAAGGAATGAAACCTAAAATATCGAACACAACCGCAGAATGTTGTTTTGTTCCGGTATCTCATATGCTTGCAAAAGGTTGGACTTTGTGTGTGTTTATTAAAATTCGTGTACAATGCGAAACGAGACTAACTGGCGCTCTGCTTCTAAATGCCGTTCGCAAACTTATCGCGCAGAAAGTGATTTAGTATGCAAGTAAACTTAGAGAGTTTCCAAATGCTATTTTCCAATGGTCAAATAAAGACATTATCAGCGAGCAATCAGTCGGGCTTTCGCTACTTTCTCTTTCGCTCTCAGACCTCCATGTTCATCATCATTATCATGTGCCGTGTCGGTAAGGTGGGCGGTCACGTGTCGCCATCTTACGCAATCACCAGTCGTGGATCAGCTCTGTGTTCTTGTCTCAACCATGCCATGTGCACAAGCCATCCAGATATTTACTGCTCTGTCTTCCCCTTGTTCTTTCCCCCCTCAATCCTGCCAATTGTCACCAAGTTCTCCAGTTTATTTCTTCTCATAACGTGCCCAAAAGAATGTGACTTGTCTACGTCTAATTTCTCTTATCAGTTTGCTGCTTTTATTTGTCGCTTGTAGGAATTGCTCATTTGGGTTTTCTGTCTGACCATGTTATTATTTACATTTTCCTCAGAAATTACGATTCCACTGAAATTAGATGTTTTTCAGCTTGTCTGCTCGTCGTCCTCGTTTCACACTCATACAAAGTACAAGTTCTATGTAGAACTTCAATACTCTTTTTTTTTTTTTTTTGTCGTTGCAATTGACATCTTTTTATTATGTTTTCCATTTTGCAAAAGTCTACCTTTGTCATAGCTATTCTTGTTATAATCTCTTCATTGTGAAGACCACAATCTGTGTCTTCTTGCATTTCAATTCTAACCCGTTGTTCACTGTTACAACAACAGCAAATACTGCAGATGCTATTCATTGTCTGCAATTAATACTGTATCATCCGCATATTCTAATATTATTGATGTTATGTCCCCCAATGATTCCTTTCATATCGTCAGCATTAACAAAAATGGAAAAACAACTTGCCTTCACCCCTTTCACAGACTAACAAATACTTTTCATATCATGTTTTTCTCCCTCAGAATAACCACGCACAACTGCCGTTGTCTTTCCGGGGCTGGAAGATTGTAGCCGCCAAGCATTCTCAAAAGAAAAACAGAAATACACCCTGGCCTCTGTATCCAGTTGCTAAATGTCATTGGTTTGTTTGAAGTTGTAAATCCTTTAACACGAGGCGAACAAACGTGAATTCCGAGAGCATCTTCGGCGAAATTACCTTGTCTCAAAATGGCTGCCAAGAATACCCAAGCTCCGCATTTCTATGGCGATTATAGTTTCAACACTGGAGAAGTGAAAAGATTTAGCTCTGTTGATTACGGCATATTTGGCGGAGTTCTTGCAATATCAGCCATAATTGGAGCCTACTTTGCTTATAAAGATCGCCGAAAGAAGGACATCGATGAATTTTTGCTGGCTGGCAGAAGGATGTCGCCATATCCTGTTGCTCTATCACTACTCGCCAGTTTTATGTCCGCCATCACGTTGCTAGGGACGCCGGCGGAAATGTACAACTTCACGACCATGTACTGGTGGATTGGGGCCGGCTACTTCCTTGTGATCGCTGGGGCCTCTCATATCTACATTCCGGTGTTTTATCACATGGGAGTCACCAGCGCTTATGAGGTGAGTATTTGACCATTTCTGTTTCAGCTTTCCAAACTGTTCTTTTTCACATTCGAGGTTCACAATTTGTGGTGTGAATTTATAAGAGAAGTTTTATAAGTTTGAATACTGTTTTCTCATTTTGACCATTAAAACATAACAACAAATTAATCATAATAATAGGAGAAGCGGTATAGCAGAAGCAATCATGTTAAACACTGCGGTCATTGGTCCAAATTCTTTAATAAACCTTCGTCTGGGCTCCGCGTTGACATATTCTAAAATGGGTACCCAAAAACGTCACAGAAAGTAAAGACCCCAGATACTGACCACATCATCCACTGAGTGCGGATGCTCAATACAAAATATGGGACTAGCGCCATGTACCCAGATGCGCCCCCTGACGTGGAAAAGACTTTGGTTATATATACTATATATAGGATGTATTTTTAATGACTGTGCAGTGTTTCAAAATATTGCCGGTCCAGGTTTTGTATTTATCATCTTTAAAGTTCATGCAAGATAATAGGTAAATGCAAACTTAGACCGGCAATATCTTGAAATACTGCACAGTTATTAAAAATGCATCCTGTACATTAGAGCTACCGCGATAGCTCAGTGGTTAGTGAGCTTGCCTACCATGAAAATGGCCCGGATTCAGTCCCCAACAGTGACAACATTTGTTTTTACCAATGCGGCTCTGAGGTTGATCCAGCCTCATAAAATTAGCGCCACAATATTTTCCCGGAACTATCTGTGAAAGGCGGCGATGACAGGAAGTCGTCATCCGTTCTCATTAACTGATTCAGGATAATATATCGCCAAATGTGATCTCCCATTTGGATAGAAGCACGATATGTCGCCATACTAGAGTCATCGTGTTATTTCTGTTGTTTTGTGGTATCTTCCGCAATGTCAATGCTCAGTGAAATTAAGTTACATTATAACATTTGATCATTTGATTGCGTTCCATGTTTGGTACAAACCTACATTTTGTTTGGCACTGAATCAGTTAACCTATACACTAGAATATGTGAAATCCTTTCTCTTCACATTCCAACGACAGTATCTGTCATGTGACTCCGTGTACATGGTAGGGTTGGGGCTTTAGATGAGAATGATTCCCAGTCAGCTGTCTTCTTCTTCCTCTTCTTCTGCCCTGTCTGCATCTACCATTGGAGCAAAGGCCCTTAATCAACTCAGGTCAAACCGTCCTATTGTTTGCCATATCCTTCAACTTCATCATGATCATCATCATGGGCCACGCCGATAAGCGTAGGCGGTCAAGTTTCGCCATCTCACTCGATCACCAGAGTCGTGGATCAGCTCAGTTTTCTTGTCTCGACCATGCCACGTGGCCAAGTCATTCAGGTATTTACTTCTCTGCCTTCCCCTTGTTCTCTTCCCCTCAGTCTTGCTAGTTGTCACCAAGTTCTCCAATTTATTTCTTCTCATAACGTGTCCAACTGTGACTGTCTACGTCTAATTTCTCTAATCAGTTTCCGGTTCTCATTTGTTTCTTGTAGGACTTGTTCGTTGGTTTTTCTGTCGGTTCATGGTATTCTTTGCATTGTCCCTAGAAACCACATTTCCATGTCCATTATATGTTTTTCAGCTTGTCTGCTCATTTTCCACGCTTCACACCTATACACAAGTATAGGTTCTCGTATATAGCAACACAACACTCTTTTTCTCGTTGCAAATGACATTATTTTATTGGTAAGTATGTTTTGCATCTTACAAAAGTCTACCTTAGCCATGGCAATTCTTGTTCTAATCTCTTCAAGGCAACTCCCATCAAATGTTATGACTGTTCTGAGATAATTGTACCAATTCACATGTTTAAAAATATGCTCATTTACTTGTATATTACATTGTGTTATTTCCTTCTCCCTTCATACTTGCCCATATTATTCATCTGTTTCTAATGATTTTCTCCATATCATCTAGGTCTCCGTCTATTTCGTTTGTTCTTTTTCTAATGATCATCTTCATATCACTTAGGTTTTCCTCTCTTTAGTTTGTCCTTTTTCTGGTGATCTTCTCCATATCATTATCTATATTTCGTTTGCCCTGTGGATTCCAGAGAAAGTACTTTTTTATTATGAAGGCTTCTCACGTTGCGTCCAATCCAGCCCCAGGTATACCTCTCATCTCTTGATTCCATGGAATCAGTCTAGTTCTCTCCGTAAATCCCGCATGAGTGATTTTGTCACACCATCTTGGCCCTCCTATTCTCCACAAGAGTCAGCTATTGAATGTTCGTAGTTTATTAGTAATTGTTTTAGGTGTCCCCGTGTTCATTGAACCATACAATGTAACAGGTTTAACGTTAGAATTAAAGAATGTAAGTTTTGGTACTAGATTAATTTGTTTTGACTTTCACAAATTTCATAGTGATATGGAAGTTCTTCCTGCCCTTTGCATTCCCATTTTAAAATAACTGTCAACTCCCCGCCCCGCACCCTACCTCTCGAAACCACACTCCACCTTTGTCTATATTCTTGTCTAAATATGTCTATGATTCCACCTCTCCATCAGCTACTACTTACTTTGTGTCTATACCAATAGAAGCGATGGGCCTCTGCTAACACAAGCTTACACTATAGAGTTAGAGAAAAACCGCAAAACCGATGGATCGATTCTCTCAAGGGTATACTTATGCTGCTGCTGCTTCTGCTGCTGCTGCTTCTTCTTCTTCTTCTTCTTCTTCTTCTTCTTCTTCTTCTTCTTCTTCTTCTTCTTCTTCTTCTTCTTCTTCTTCTTCTTCTTCTCCTCCTCCATCACCACCACCATATCCTCCTCCTCTTCCTCTGCGTTCTTCTTCTTCTTCTTCCTCTGCGTTCTTCTTCTTCTTCTTCTTCTTCTTCTTCTTCTTCTTCTTCTTCTAGGAGGATATGTGGGTGGGTGAGTATTTATGGGTTATGCGATGAGTGGAGGATGTGTGTGTGGGTGGGGAGATGTGTGTAGGTGGGGGATGTGTGGGTGGGTGATGGGTGAGCGGGTGCATGCATGTATGCCTGGGTGTGTTTGTGTGTGTGTGGGTGGGGGATGTGTGGTGGGTGGGAGATGTGTGTGTGTGTGTTTGGGGAGATGTGTGTAGGTGCGGGATGTGTGTGGTGTGGGATGTGTGGGTGGGGATGTTTGAATGGGTAGGGCATGTATGTATGCCTGGGGGTGTGTGTGTGGTTGGGTGGGGGATGTGTGGGTGCGTGGGGGTTGGGTGGATGGTTGAGGTATGTGTCTCATAACATGATAATATGCGTTGTTTATGTTTACAACATTCATTTGACAATGTTTTTGTCCTATGTGAATGTATTATGCATTATTGATGAACGAAAGATGAGTTATTGGAAGGGCCGAATGTAAGACGGGCCTGCGTGCCCAATTTGTTACCCTTTGAAAATAAAGTCCGTTCGTTCGTTCGTTCGTTCTTCTTCTTCTTCTTCTTCTTCTTCTTCTTCTTCTTCTTCTCCTCCTCCTCCTCTTCCTCTTCCTCTGCCTTCTTCTTCTTCTTCTTCTTCTTCTTCTTCTTCTTAATAACACTTACTAGAACGTCAACATAAAACATGATTTGCGTGTCTACTCACGTTATAAATCGAATTTCAGAAGGGCGAGAAGTACAGAACCGTAAAGTAGGAAGGAAAAAAAAAATCAAGTAATCGGTTTTTGTATTAACGCGATCTTGAAATATTCGGGGAATTTAACATCACGAGTACGCTTGATCTCCTCAGATCGGAGACACAACTGTATGTAATGCTCACACCGAATTCAAGAAAGGGAGACGATCGCGTTTTATGTGGTCCTGAAGCCAGTTTGAATCTGCCAATCTGTGGTCCTAATTCCCCTCCCCCCCCCCCCTGAAAACCCTAAAATTCTCCCCTGGGGGTAAGGGGGGGGGGGGGAATTCCCCACCGGTTCAGAACCACTGATCTAGAGGTACCCACTATCATACCCGCTCCGTGGCGAAGGTTTCACGGACGCAGTGTGTAATCCCGCATACTGCGTTCGAAACACAGTTGCGGGAGATTACAGCAAGCCGCCTTGCGTTGGTTTTTTTAAAATGAAATTGTATTGGTGCCGGTCGTTCGGAAGAAATGGCAAACTACTGAACGTAAACTTGCCCAGAAATCACAAACAGCCCAAAATGCTGGGGTTGACTGCTTCATCCTGTAAAGGACATGCAACTAACTTAACCATAATGTTTAAAAGTGACCTAGGCTGCCAGATCGACCCAGCCTAGAATAGGTACCAGGAAATGTGTGGGGACGTGAAGGCGTCCGGTGTGTTATTTATTAAATCACTCTTCGAGTGTCTATTAGATATAAAACTATGGGTCTAGTACCAGTTGTCCAACAGGCTAAGGCAGTCGTTCTCAACCTTTTTTTTTTTTGGCCCATGCCTCCCCCCCCCCCCTTTTTCACCATATGTTCAGAAGGTCATCCCCCCTTCGTATTTCCTCCCTATATATCCCCCCCCCCCTCTTTCGTATTTCCTCCCTATATACCACCCCCCCCCCCTTTATTTTTATACACAGTATACGTAAAAATGAAAGCTAAATTTAATAACACATACTAGAACAAGTCTTGACGTCTACATAAAATGTGATTTGCAGGTCTACTTACGTTATAAAACGAATTTCAGAAGGGCGCGAAGTACAGAACCGTAAAGAATGGAGGGAATATCAATATCAAGTAATCGGTTCTTGATTTAACGTGATCTTGAAATTATCTAAATTACCCCCCCCCCCCGGAAACTCTAACACCTTCCCCCCCCCCCCCCCTTGCGGAGGGAGTGGAGGAATTCCCCACAGTTTGAGAACCACTAGGCCAAGTCGTATGGAAAAGTCTTTTCTTGTCCTTGATTATCCACTATTATCAATAAACTATTTTGCGTGCTGGAAAAGACCAACTGCGTGAAATTTTTCAAATGGCGGCCAGTTTAATTCCGACCATTTAACTGTTCTTGTGCCGTTCCGTCACGTCACCTAAAATATAATCTAACACTATAACATAAGTAAGGACAGTTAATCAGTCTTCAGAAATCCATGTGAAGTTGAAAAACTATAAAAACGCCTTCCTGATTGATTTCTCGACATCTCATAAGCTATGGCCATAATGTGAACAAATAAAAAGCGTTTCTAATGCTGCATTCAACGAACAATAAACGATTGATCAAATGTAGTGAGGAGTTAGCAGTTTGGCGTTCCAGCCGGTTTTATGCAAGTAGGAAGAATTCGTGTTAAATGTAAAATAACCGTAGGGGTAACAGATGCTCCACATTTGAACAATACTGTGACTATATGTTTTAATTGTTTCAGCTAAAGTATTATTCATTTATTCACTTCATATGATATGTAACTCTGCAGTATGACTTGACGAGATGCAGCGAAATATGCCAGGCAATAAATCGTGCAACATTTCGTTTGTGGCTTCTGTGTTTATATAACACAGTACCCGTGCCATGTCTGTCTTGTTCACTACTTCGCCTTCAGTGGCTGCCTATTTGATCCTGGGGGAAACTGTCATTTTCAAATTCATGTCTTGGTTTAACTTCTCACAAAGTATTTCAACCTTCTCACGAATACCTTGCCATGATATACTTTTGACCTTTCAGAATCACCAGCTTCACCTGTTAGTCTACCTAGCGTATGTGACTTTCAAGCACTGAAATTAAGTCACCTGTATACTATATCGTGACCAGAATCGTGAAGATTACATTTCAGTATTAAATAAGATAACAATGAAAGGAGTAACTTTAGTAAAATCCTTTCACGTGGTTAATTCGTTCTGGCATTACAATTTACATAATAAAGCTTGCGAGTCTGAAATTTGTGGACGGAAATGTTCGCAAATTAAGAACACAAGAAATATTATAGCATGACATTTGAGCGTCTTTTGACAGAACTTAATGAGGACTATAACGAATCACATTTTATATTCTTGTCTGTCAGTGTATGTTACGGAACGACCGTTTGTTACGGCTAGCAGCCGTACTAAAGGTCTCTAAATATGTAAAGGCCAAAACAGGCAACTCCATAGCTGATATTGTCATATGGGTGTCAAATGTCCTGTCTTCACATAAACTTCATTAAAATGAACGAACGAAATTTGTTTCCAAAGGTCACAAATTGAACACGCAGGCCCGTCTTACATTCGGCCCTTCCAATCATTTATCTTTCGCACATCAATTATCTATTGTGCACATTACATTCACATAGAAAGAAAATAAAAAGCATTCATAAATGAATGTTGTGAACATAAACAATGCATATTATCATGTTATGAGAAAGGCAGTCAGGTGTGTACACACACACAGAGAGAGAGAGAGAGAGAGAGAGAGAGAGAGAGAGAGAGAGAGAGAGAGAGAGAAAGAGAGAGAGAGAGAGAGAGAGAGAGAGAGACGCAAACATGTATAAACACATACATACATACATACATACATACATACATACATACATACATACATACATACATACATACATACATACATACATACATACATACATACATACATACATACATACATACATACATACATACATACAAACGTGCGTGCGTGCGTACGTGCATGCGTGCGTGCGTGCGTCCTTGCGTGCGTGCGTGCGTGCGTACAGACAGACAGACAGACAGACAGACAGACAGACAGACAGACAGATACACGCACACACATACATACATACATCATTTACACACACTCACAATGAAACACCCACTCAATAAAACACGCATACACACTCCTTCGCATACACATATACTCACTCACAATTACAGTACAAACTCACTAACAAATATTTACTCATACATATATGCTCTCTCTGCCTCTTTCTCCATCTCTCTCTCTCTCTCTCTCTCTCTCTCTCTCTCTCTCTCTCTCTCTCTCTCTCTCTCTCTCTCTCTCTCTCTCTCTCTCTCCCGCTCATATATCCTCATTCGTACATAAAGCAAAGCACGCACATACACTGATTTTCCATACACACATAATCGACACAACACACTTTCACACGCAAATACACAACTACTCACACAGTCGTACATCCAAACAATCACACAATCGCACAAACTTCCTTACATTCATTTCCATACACACAGGCACATGCCCATTCACAATCACACACTAAATAATTCACTCATTCATACTCTCTCTCTCTCTCTCTCTCTCTCTCTCTCTCTCTCTCTCTCTCTCTCTCTCTCTCTCTCTCTCTCTCTCTCTCTCTCTCTCTCTCACTCGCTGTCTCGCTGTGAGTGGGTTGGCAGGTGGGTTTAGAAGTTATTAGACATTCAGGTCTTTCTACAAATCTCTGTCACTGATGCTGTGAAGTGAGGCGTTGATAGTGCAGATGTTGGTAACATGTGATCCTTGTATAACTAGACAGATCTGTCCCTAGAACCCTTCGAGAAAATAAAATAGAGAGAGACGTAAAACACACAGAGAAGATCAGTTTTAAAAGAAGTTAGTTGCATATCCTTTACATTACATCGCAGTCAATCCCAGCATTTGACTGTGATTTCTTGGCAAGTTTACGTTCAGTAGTTTGCCATTGCTTTCTAAACGACTGACGACACAGACCATTGTATGAAAACCAACACAAGGCGGTCTGCTGAAAATAACTACAGACAGATACATAATATCAGGAGGGTATGGACTGAGCAGCGTGAGAAAACAAAAGATGCGGCGGCTGGTAGTGAGTTGCTTAAGGAAACACGTCTTTACTGGGGATAAAGGGGAGATGAAGAGGGCGACTGTTTATCATTATGATTGTTATCGCTGTCATCACAACCCATGCAGGCAAGAGATGATGACCATGATTGGCCGTTTCAGATGATCACCACAGCCTTGGATCAGTTTCTCTTGCTTGTCTCAGTTGTGCCATTTGGCCAGCCATCTCTTTGTCTGCGAGATTTGCGTGGCGAAGTAGTCAAGCTCTCTGTCTCGTGTTTCGAAGATCAGGGGTTCCATTTCTGACTGCTTTGCGAAGACAGGGGGCTTTGAAGACCCATTACAGGAAATATCTTCTTCTTCTGCGTTCATCCGGAGAGTTTTTTTCGGACGTGATTGCGTTATGCCTGTTTACAGCAGAGCTGTGTTCTGGCGCCGTTAGGCCGACACATCCGACTTCTGCGGGCATTTGTTGACCGGGTTAACCTTCTCGGGACACGGGAAATATGAAATCCAAATACTTGGCTCCCGTTAGGCACGTTAGGAAACATCGGAGCCAGATACTGATGTTCTGATAGGAACACTCGGAAATATGGGACCCTTAATACTAGCCTCCCTTTGGGAATATTAGGAAATAGCTGGTACAAATACAGGCTCACCGTTAGATACGATTTATTTTAAATATATGCCTCAGACATAGGCTTCTCGTTACGATCGTTCGAATATATATAGAATCTAGTTGTGAAACCCCGTTCTGACACTATAAAATATCAGACTCAACTACTGGCTTCTTGTCAGGACCGTGCCGTGCTATGATACAAAGAATCTGTCGCATCAGGCGGAATCGTAAAGAGGCTTCATAAATGGGTGGCATTTTAAAAGATAAAAACATGTAAGGAAGGCATTTCGAAGACTTGCAGCATACTGAGAAAATCTATCACACTGTCCTGCGTCTTGTTTGCGAAAATTCTCAAATATAGGTTTCAAATACAGACCTCTCGTAGCAGAGTCGTCGTCATCATGTACTTTGCCAGCTGGCGTAGGCATTCATGTCTTTCTACAGATTTCTGTCAGTGATGTTCTGAATCAACTCTGACTATGGAAAATGGATATCACTAGAGGAATATATACTTTTACTTGCTTGCTTACCTATCTGCCAATCAAGTAATTTACTTGATGTACAGAGTTATTTAGAAAGGAGGTCCTTTTCTTACTAGAAATAATGCCAATACTCTCTTCAAAAACAAGGGAACATAACCGGTTTCCCAAAGTAAAAAAGTCATTAGTGATGCAGCCTAAATATGGCCCCAAATTAACAAACTCAACGTATAGTTTACTCAAGGTAAAATTGCATAGAAAATCGCAAACAACGCCTACATTCTGGGGTTGACTGCGATGCCATGTAACCGTACAGGTAACAAACTTTAATTACTTATAATAGATGTGACGCTTCAAGTCCAAATTAAATAAATTCAAAAGCTCTTATCCCATTCATTTTTTTTTCATTCGCTCGCTTTAACTTTCAGCATCGTCCACACACAGGCTGTTACTACTAGCACTTGCTACTACTCGGGATTGAACTGAACGGATCTTGCGTGAGGGTTAGCTTTCCCTATTGCCATTATCACTTGCCACCCGTTTCGTCTTCTGAGGTGTGTGTAATTTACTTCGTCAAGTTAAGGACGAGAAGTCAATATTTTAGTCCAACTGACCGGGATCAATATATGAAGCCCATAAACGGGCATTCTGCTGCTGTTAATGCTTCACGTCGACACCTCAAGGTACAAGAGGAACCAGATGAGATGAGATGAGATGATGAGATGAGATGATAAGAGAGATGATGAGATGATTAGATGAGATGATGAGATAATGGGATGAGATGATGAGATAATGATATTAGATGAGATTATGAGATGAGATGAGATATTGAGATGACCAGTGTGTGGAAAGAACATCCTAACCATGTAACCCTCAGTCAGAAGCGAAGTTTAAGTCCGTTAAACCTCTCAGCCACTCTGGCTGCGTTCTATTCAGTGTGTCTACAAGTGACTACTGGTGATTGTTCAGTAGTCAATTCTGATCATCTCTGTATTGACATGTTTACTTTTCTGTTATAAGTCAATCTAAGCAATAAGCTAAAATTATTATTACCGTTGAGGTTAGCATGACGGAATGGATAAGAGCGCTCGTTCTTAAACATCCGGTGTGCTGATGTCGAGGTAGCGGGTTCTACCCCTTACACCGGTCAGTTGGACTAAAATTATGGCTTCTCGTCCTTGACTTGGGGACGTAAATTACCAATACTTCTAAAGTCGGAGTGGATTCGCCTGATGGCGAGTGACACTGGTAAAAGGGAAAGCTAACCCACACGCAAAAATTAGTCCTGTGCACTAGAAGTAGTAGCATTTGTATGGACTACGCTTGAGTTCAAAGCGGGCGAGCAAAAAAATTAAAAATTATGACCAATCATGATTCGAAATTTACTTCCAAAAATGGCGGTTTTTGACCGCGTACACAAAGAGGTTACGAATGCAATTTGCAATCTGCATACCGCGTTCGAAACACAGCTGAGGGTGATTTGGCAGCAGAGCGCCTTGCATTGGTTTCCATAGAATGGTATGAGTGCTGGTAGTTCAGAAATCAATGGCAAACTACTGAACGTAAAACTTGCCCAGGAATCACAAACAGCCAAAAACTGCTGGAGTTGAATGCTACGTCTGTAAAGGACATGCAACTTTATCACAAAAAGATCAGAGTTATTTGGCTGTTATCCATTTCTAGAGAAATCACAATTATTCTGTCCTTCTCTTATTTTTCCAGTATTTAGAGAGACGTTTCAGTCGAGGTGTGCGGACTTCTGCTTCCATGACGTTTGTGCTTCAAATGGTAGGTATATGTGGGTTGGTGGTAAAGAGTATAATAGTTTATTCATGTGTTTGATACATTCAACAAAATTGATATAATTATAATTATAGTAGCCAATCTTTTATGAAGGCTGAAGAAGTGCTGTTTCATTTGACGAATTGCACATGTTAATTTAATGTAACTCACATATTTCAACATTAAAGGATTAAAGGTTATTAAAGCGGACATTATCGACTTTATTGCACCCGGTTTATCCCATATGGCTCGGTCTATTTCCTCAGCGCGGCCTGCCTAAAGGGTCGCACAGAACACGAACTCCGTAGCTCCAGGTTTCAATATGTGCTATTATAAAGCTTATTACATCATCATCATCATCATCATTATCATCATCCAGAGACTTTTCTGTGCAGAAGTTTTTCACAATAGGTCTTTTGAAATGTCTTTCTATCACAAGGCAGATGTCGTGACCCTGTTGCTGTCGTGTGTAAACCATTTGTCACATCTTGAATCTATCTACTTTGTGCTCATCTTCTTCTCTGCTATCCCAGTAAACATGGAGTGGCCGGATGGAGGATTATCCTCGATCAAAGGACTAGTGAGGCATATCCTTCTCTTCGCTAGCCTGCAGGACAATCTTGGGCAAGTATGGATATTCCTTTAGACGCGTAAACAAGGTCACGTGAGCGTGTGGCGAATTGAGCTTTGGAGCAGTCGACAGGTAGTTTTTGATTATGGTGTCTAATTAGCGTTGGTAGGCAAATGATCTTTTTACAGAGACAATGGCTACGGTCACCGACCAGCATGGTCACAGCCAAACAGTAAAGCAATGATCGACTATCTTCTTTACATGTGCTTAGAAAATTGCATATTACTTACCAGAAAATGCAATCCACGAAGAGCCACCACTTCAAATGGCGCCTTTTCTAAGCATGCTTAGGCCAGGATTTTATAAACACTCATAAACCGAAATAAATTTGTGAAATACCATTATATTTATGCATAGACTGATTATAGATATCATCTTCAACAAAATTGCTAATCAAATTGTCTCTAGTCAAATACAATTAGGTGAACTACATCACAGCTGTGGAAATGTAAATAATATAACAGATTCAGTGCCAAACAAAACGTATGTTTGGTCGAAACAAAAACAGATGGCATAAAATGGGAAGTAGGAGTTTGTCATAGTTATGACTTAAAAGTTGATAATATGGTACCAGACGTGATATATTATATATCAAATTAACGGGGGTTGCTTGGGGAAAGCTACTGTATTAATATTTTAATTGAGAGAACATTTGGCAATAACATTTCTGCGATATATTAGCCCATGACTGATACGGGAAGTCGCTTAATATGATTAATCATCCCGTGGCGCTTAATCAAATAAAATATACGAAATAGAAGGAAGCTTTACAACGCTCAGTTACAGAAAACAAAGTGTCTATGTTTTGTAAAGCCACCTTATACTTTTCAAATATTATTTTCTAGTAAAATGCTGAGTTAAAATAATTGTGAAAATAAGAGAAGGTGTGTGAAAAGAAAATAAAGATAGATGATTTATAGAATTTGAATACTTCTGGAAGCAGCTCTCTACATGAAGGCAACTAATGCCATGGGTAACACAATCAGGTGCCGTCTCCACAATGAAGTTTGATTGCAGTGAAGCTCCACCACTCTCTGCCTCATATTCTAGTTGTAAACTGACATAATTCTCTTTCTCCGTCTCCTGATGTTATCTTCCCACTTGAATCGCAGTCTATCTCTTGTTGGCCTGTCTTCAACTTGTCTCGCCCGTATGGTTTTGATAAGAGTACTATGTCTTTTAATGTTGCAGAAATATTTTATTTGTGTATGTATATATAAACTAAACCCGTTTAAAGGCAGCAGAAAATAGTATGGTTTTCAAATAGGTCAATCATAGACGGCAGCCAATAGCATAGTTTTCAAATATATCTATTATAGATAACAGCCAATAACACGATTTTCACATGTGCTTTTATCCAATTTCAGATTCTCTACATGGCGATTGTACTGTATGCTCCGAGTCTAGCCCTTCATTCTGGTAAGTATGGAACAATGCTCGATTAGGTCACATTTCTTATTTTCTGAAAAATGGGAGAAAGTGGAAAGTGCCACAGATCTGTTACATACACAAGGGTAAGTTAGTAAGTAAGTCACACAAGTTAGAAGACAGTTGAGAAATTGTTGTTAATTGTGACACCTAATTATAATGCCATAGAATTTCCATACAACTAAGTCACTTTCTGTCTCCTAATTGCAATACACCAGAAATCGGCGACAACAACATACCACATTGGTGAGTACAATTAGCATCTCTAAAAAAACTCATTAATACACCTTTGACCAAAAAGGTATTTGTTAAACTCATTTACACTGAGAAATATAACTGATCTGTTACCAGTTGAGTTTTCTGCCACACGCCGCCTATGATAATTGTAAACAACATGTCGTCTGGTTTAACGGTTCTGTGCCAAACAAAGAGTAGATTTAGACAACACAAAAATGGATGGCGGAAAATAGGAAGGAGGGGTGTGTTACAGTTATGTCTTACAAGTTGTAAATATGGTAGAAACCATGCTGTATTATATCGTAATGACAACAATTATGTCTTACACGTTGTTACTATGGTAGCAGACATGCTGTATTATAACGTAATGACAACAATTATGTCTTACACGTTGTTACTATGGTAGCAGACATGCTGTATTATAACGTAATGACAATAATTATGTCTTACAAGCTGTTAACAATGGTAGCAGACATGGTAGCTGAAATGTCAACATTTCAGCGATATATAAGCTCATGGCAAATATGAGAAATCACTTAAGACCATGGCACTTAATAAGTTAATTAAGTTATTTTGGAGGTCATCATGGCGGAATGGATAAGAACACGTGATCTTAAACATCCGGTGTGCTGATGCCGAGGTTAGGGGTTCAAACCATATACCAGACAATTGGACTAAAATGTTGACCTCTCGTCCTTGACTTGGGGACGTAAATTACAAGCACCTCTGAAGTCGGAGTGGTATCGCCTGATGGCGAGGGATACCGTTAATAGGGAAAGCTAATCCACACGCAAAATTCAGGTCAGTACTATTAGAAGTAGTATTATGGACTACGCTTGAATTTAAGGCGAGCGAGGGCAAAATAAAAATGAACTGATTTGTTTTCTGTGTTACAGTTACAGGCTTCACACTCTGGGGTTCTGTTGCTTCTGTTGGCATTGTGTGTACTCTATACACAGCATTTGTGAGTAGCCATGTTATTTTATACGTGCATATTAATGTACCAAGATCATTGTTTTATCTTTACCGTATTGCTAGTCAAGTCTTAGTCAGATATGAGTCATATCATATCATATGACTGACCTACCGTACGACAGTAGACTGTACTACCTACTTTCTGTTAGCGCTGAATGTTGGGCTGCGCTCACCAAATTCAGCATCCCAACATTGTGCCAACGGCTTCGGGCGGAGTAGCGCAGTTGGAATGGTACAAGCCTTATTCTGGTGTGAGGAAATGCAACCTACAGAGTAAATGTCATGGCGGGGCATACCTGGACCTAAGCCTTGGTCGGCACCTGGTCTGGGATCGAAGCTCTGATAGGCGGACAGTTAGAGCATTGCTTTGCTGATTCGGAAGCTTCTGCAGCTTGTCATGTTCCAGATGTATTGGTGTTACCTTTCCTCTGAAGTAAACTAGGCGAGCCGGGAGAGGGACCATGTTGTAGCGCAACACATGGTCTCTACAATTCAGCCCAGGCTTGTGCTATGGGGAGGTTATTATGCCTTTTTTAAAGCTCAATAACTATCGTCTGTCTAGACGGCAAGGTGCCAGTAGTTACCATATTAACGAAATTTTCTTAGTATATCATGGGAATGTTCTTAGTATATCATGGGAATGTTCTTAGTATATCATGGATCAAGAGTTTAAAAAAAAAACATATTAATATTCTATATGATCTCAGTAATCAATAAAACTGGCTCATAAACAGCGTCATGTCTGGAACAGTGAAATACTGTAGGCACATAGGACATCACAGTATTTCAGAAATACTGTAGGCACATGGAACATTACAATAGTTCAGAAATACTGTGCGCACATAGAACATCGCAGTAGTTTAGAAGTACTATGAGCACATGGAACATCACAGTAGTTTAGAAATAACAGTAATGTACGGCGAGATAGCGAAGACGTTACGAACGCAATTCGCAATCCCGCATACCGCGTTCGAAACACAGCTGCGCTGGTTTTCTTACAATGGTAGGAGCTCTGATCGTTCAGAAAGCAATGGCAAACTACTGAACGTAAACTTGCATGGTAAATCACAAACATCCAAAACATGCTAAGCTTGACTGCGACGTCATGTAATGGTTAGTTAGTTAGTTAGTCGACAGATCATCCTCATTGCACATCGAACTATTCAGTCCATAAGGGCTCGGATCCCCTCCTCAGCAAATCCCGCAGCGTGTAGCAGCTCACGACACCAGTTCTGTGTTGGTTTATCAATCTTCTTTGGCTTCCTGCGTAGTGTTCTTGTTTGGCCACACCTCTTTTAATTTGCTGCTCTCGCAGTCTGGCTATGGTTATAGATTCACAGTCATCACGTGGTTCTCGCAAGTCTTACTTCTCGTAGAGCATTCAGAATGTCAGCTTGGTTCATGGCGCGTCCGCCCTCCACGGTAGACTTACCTGCGAGCTTGTCAGCCCGCTCATTTCCTTGTACTCCCACATGCCCTGGCACGAAGTCATGTAATGGAAATGCAACTAATTAATGTAAGGCATGGCGCCTAGAAGTTCGAGGAAAGGGCAGACCAACACGACATTGACAATAGGACATTAAAGACAGCCTGGGTTTGAAAATACATGAGGTAGAAGATGTGGTGAAGGATTGAGAGTCGTTTCAGGGGCTTTGAGAAGTGACTTTCTGCAAAAAGATTTGATACTTGATGATTATATTAGCAGCAAGCCAAACTTTTGCGTCAAGGAAATACCGGGTACATTCAAACCTTCAAAATGTGATGGTCCTATCACATGACAGGCCTGTAGCAGTGTCCTACTTAAGGACATGTTATTCACTTTATTTGATATATACCCTTTTGTTTGCACGTGTCAAGATGTAGCGAAATAATCGCAGCATATTTATAATAGCATTGTGATTTTGTAAGCAATGGTGCACAGACCGAATGGAACCAGAAGAAGAGGCCGACCATGTAAAAGATGGCCAGAGGGAATAACAGAGTCCATGGGAAGCTCGATATATAAAGTCCATAAACGGGCACTCTCTCGTTGTTTATGCTTCACCTCGACACCGCAAGGTACAAGAGGAACAAGATGAGTTGATGAGATGATGATGATGATGATGATGATGATGATGATGATGATGATGATGATGATGATGATGATGATGGTGATGATGATGGTGAGGATGATGATGATGATGATGTGATTCTAGTATGCACAAATGTGGATTTTCGCCAATGCTACGGAGTTCGCACACTGCGTTGAGATTCTCCTTGTGTGCATCGACGATGAGTAGGACTAGAGCACATATGGGGACTTCCATGTGCAACGAAAGTGATTCACTACCAAAAACTAAAGGCAAAAGACTTGCAATGTTAACGTAGTTCAGCGGTTCTCAACCTTTTTTAGTCCGTGGGCCAATTCACCATACGTTCAGAATGTCACCCCCTCCCCTTTCGTATTTCCTCCCTAAAAATCCCACCCCCTTACACAGTATACGTAAAAATGGAAGCTAAATTTAATAACACATACTAGAACAAGTCCTGACGTCTAAATAAAACGTGATTTGCGGGTCTACTTACGTAATAAAACGAATTTCAGAAGGGCGAGAAGTACAGAAAGTAAAGTATGGAGGGAAAAACGATATCAAGTAATTGTTTCTTGTATTAACTTGATCTTGAAATAATCTTAATTTCCTCCCCCCCCCTCCCCCCCTCCCCCGTTACACCCTAAAATTCCCGCTGGAGGTTGGGGGGGGGGGGAGAATTCCTCACCGGTTGAGAACCACTGCCATAGTTTATCAGCTATTATACTAATTTATGAGGGAGTTACCATTGCGATGCGGATGTGCCGCCTGCCTCGCGATTCGAAGCTTGAGAGTTCGATATCCGGGCTACGACGTTCAGTTCACGAGTGCAATTTTCTCGGAGACTCCGGGGGTCGTCGCTGGGGCTACGGAGTTCGTGTTTTGTGCCACGCCTTCGGCAGGCCGCCCAGTGGACAGCGACCGAGCCATATGGAATAAAACTTGGTGCAATGAAGTTGATCCTCTTTGCCTTTTACACCCTTTTAACTAATTGTGACAATTCCTAATCTAATATCGATAACAGCGTTTTTTTTTCTTGGTGGATATGCCTTTGTGTCGCCTAGGGCTTCTTTCCTTGGGGTGCATGCCTGTGACGTGTATCCCGCTGTGTCGTCTTGGTGTCTATGTCTTGTTGTCCCATGAAAAAAGTTTGGTACCTGTTTTCACGAGCCTGGTCCGACCCGTGAGCCATAAAGATGTGTACAATAATTCTGCCTCAGCTGAGGATTTAACCCTGGCCACTGTCTTGACAGGCAAGATCCTAACCACTGTGCCAAGAGGCTCCTATTTGTCTCATTATTTTAATTTATTGTATTAGTTCCTCATAAAGTATGTCACTAATCTTCTACTCAGAATTATAATGAGAAGAACAAGCAAGAAAATAAAAATGGAAATTGGTGAAGAACAGTATGGATTTGTGGAAGGAAAAGGTACAAACAATGCTATATATACATTTGTTTGTTTGTTTGCATATCCTTTACAGGACATTGCTGTCAACATCAGCATCTTTCAGCTGATTGTTGATTTCTTGGCAAGATTACGCTCAGTAGTTTGCCGTTGCTTTCCGAATGGCCGGCTCACATACCCCGTAAGTTACCGGCGAGATTCGAACCACTGCTGATTCTCACCGTCCTCACGTTACTTACGAAAGTATACGAGATTACAGAGAAAAGTCGCTAACCTCTAGGCCAGGAAGCCGGCTAATATATACATTACGAACACTAATAGAAAGATACATAGAGACACAGACGGACATATATTTGTGCTTCATAGATTATACTAAGGCATTTTATAAAGTAAAACATGATGAACTGATTAAAATGTTGGAAGATATTAACATTGATGGGAAAGATCTCAGAATAATTAAAAAAATATTTACTGGAACCAAGTAGCAGCACTTAAAATGGGAAATAAAGAGGGTAATTATTAACAATAAAACTAGTAGTACGACAGGGATGTGTTTTGTCACCGGATCTCTTTTCCCTCTATAGCGAAGTTATAAAGAGAGATATCAAAGAGAAGCCATGAATACTAATCGAAAGTTATAATATAAACGATATGCGCTATGCAGATGACACACTGTTGGTGGCGGATAATGCAACAGATCTACAACAATTGTTGGATATTGTAGTAACAGAGAGTGCAAATAAAGGACTCGCCTTGAATATCAAGAAAACAGTAACAATGGCGATATCAAAGACATAGGTATCACCAAATTGTGAAATAGAAAGAGAAGTGAAATATCTTAACCAAGTGGATAGTTTTAAGTACCTAGGGACATTTATAACATCAGGTGAAAGGTGTACACCAGAAATTAAAACAGAATATGGCAAGCAAAGGCCGCATTTCATAAAATGAAACGTATCTTATGCAATAAGTCACTATCATTGAATGTAAAAAATATAGTGCTGAAGTTCTATATAGAACCTGTTTTGCTGTATGACAAGGAATCTTGGAATGTAAATGAACAAATTAGGAAGAGATTGGAAGCAACAGAGATGTGGTTCATGAGACGAATGTTGTGAATTCCTTGGACTGCCATAGTAACTAACAATGATTGCCTGGAAGAGGCTAATCAAACTAGAATATTATATACAACAATAAGAAAGAGACAAACAGCTTTCTTTGTTCATGTGACGAGAAAAGAGGCATCGTAGAACATTGTGACGACTGGAGAGATCAAAGGGAAGAGAGGCAGAGGCCGACCAAGAAAATTGGTGCTGGATTGATTGAGAGGTGTCATGGGGGAATATCATCAGCAGAGTTGATACAGAACACAAAGACCGAGATCTGTGGAGAGACATGAACGCCTACGCCAGCTGGCAGGACACTTGATGATGATGATTAGTTCTCAGTCATTAATAAGCGTTGTTTCTGTTTCCAGCCGTCGTCTGTGGCAAAGGGGTCGCGAATGCGATTCGCAATACCGCATACAATGTTCGAAATCAGCTGCAGACGATCTGGAAGCAGACTGCCGTGCGTTGATGTTTACAATGGTATGCGTGTCGGTAGTTCACAAAAAGCAACGGCAAACTACTGAACGTAAACTCGCCTAGTAAATAACACAAACAGCCAAAAACTGCCGGTGTTGACTGCGACGTTCTGTAATGGACATAGAACTAACTTTCTTTTACCAGGGTGGGATGAAGGCGGTCTTATGGACGGACAGCTTCCAAGTTATCATGATGGTTGTGAGCCTTTTAGCCATCCTCATTAGAGCATCTGTGGTTCTCGGTGGCTGGAGCATAGCCTGGGAGTCTGCACACAGAACTAACAGGATTTGGTTCACTGAGTATGCTACACTGTCATTATTCTATTGTTAGTTAGTATTGTGGAGGTCAGAATGGCCGAAGTGGATAGGAGAGTTTTTTTTTAACATATCGGTTTGCTGAAGCCAAGGTGGCGGGTTCAACCCCAACACCGGTCAGTTGGACTGAAATATTGACTTCTCGTCCTTGACTTGGGGGAGTAAAATTACAAGTACCTCTGAAGTCGGAGTGGGTTCGCCTGATGGCGAGGGACACTGGTAAAAGGGAAAGCTAATCTACCCGCAAAAATCAGTCCCCTGCACTAGAAGCAATAGCACGTGTATGAACTACGCTTGAGTTCAAAGCGAGAAAACCAAAAAAAAATATTTAGTATTGTTTTTTTTTTCATCTCTAAAGAGCAGGCTCAAGACAATCGCCCTGAAAACGCCTTCAAACCCAAACTCGAGACATTAACAACACGGGAGAAGAGACAGAGGGTGAATCTGCATTACCGGACGTCTTATATTTGTCTATTGTAATTATGATAATTTATAGACCGTGTGCGGGCGCCTTTGCTGAAAGGTTACAGTGTCCGCCTCAGGTGCTGAAGGGACCGGGTTCGATCCCAGCAAAGGGCTAGGAATTATTCCAAAATACATTTGGTATCTAATAATATAACATTATCCCTTGATCTCTTGGGTAGTGAGATCGGACACCGAGTCTTCTCGACAAGGGCGACAAGCAGGAGGTCCGTTGTGCAAGTTATGGACGTTAAAAGTCCCAAGGAAGTTGGAATCGCAAAGAATAGGCCTTAAGTTCACTGCATTGGCAAAACTGTTAGGAACGAAAGCCTATATAGGGTATATAGAGCCCGTTATCTTGGGTGGGATCTATCTAGAGGAAGCCAACCTTGCACAAATGATTACACGCTGACCTTTGGTGTGCATAACTAGACGTGATGACCACCCCTCGAAAGAGGATAGATTAAGAAGTACATAGGTTTTCTGTAATTGTATATGTATAGTTTACTTCTGGAATTGTATATGTATAATTGCCTCCTGTAATTGTACATGAGTAGTTAACTTCTGTAATTGTATAAGGGGCGTTCATTTGAAATCCGTTCGTGTCGCACCGTGCGTAATTGCCTTCGTCGAACATGATCATGTCATAGTCATGTGATAAGTACTGACCAATGAACAAAAGAGCACGTGCTTATCGTCCCATGATGCATAGGTTCTGTTTCTGACCGTTGAGAAAATGGCCGGGTTGATCCAAAATCCGTCCAAAGAAGCTCAAAGAGCGGTGATTCAGTTTCTTTCATTTGAAGGATGTCGACTAGTGGACATTAATCGAAGAATGCAGGCAGCGTAAGGTAACAAATGTGTGTCGAAGACAACAGTGACAGACTGGGCACGAATGTTTCGGAAAGGACGTCAGTTCACGACAGATCTTCGACGGCCGGGTCAAGCACATATTGTTGCAACAGAAAAAAACCATCGCCAAAATTGATGCAGCAGTACAGATGAACCGTTGACTAAGCATAAATTCGCTAGCGAAATAATTTGATGTGTCGATTGGGACAATTCAAAAGGTCGTTCGTAAGAAACTACAATATCGGAAGGTGTGTTTACTGTGGGTACGACGGATGTTGACCGACCACCAAAGAGAGGAACGCATGTGATGGTGTTTGAACCACTTGCTGCGTTACAGAATGGAGGGTGATGCATTTCTCTTCCACATAGTGGCAGGCGATGAATCATGGTGTCACCACTTTGAGCCGAGCAGCAAAAGAGAGAGCATGCAATGGAAGTATGCTGGATCGCAAAAGACCAAAATATTCAAGTTACAGGTTTCCGCTGGTAAGGTTATGCTGAACGCATTTTTTGACCATGAAGGGCTATTGTTGGCCGACTTTAAAGAACCTGGTGTCAACATCAACTCTACCCACTACTTGCAAACACTGGACAAGCTGAATAAAGCCATCAAGGATAAACGACCCGGCATGCTTTCTCGCAGTATGATTTTGTTGCACGATAATGCTCGTCCGCATGTCGCAAAAATTTGCAGGAAGCATTAGCAAGGAAGAGGTGGGAAATTCTGCAACATCCAGCTTATAGTCCTGATTTGTCACCACGTGATTTTCATTTGTTCGGACCTCTAAAAAAATGCTTTCACGGGGCAACGATTTCACACAGATGTAGACGTAATGAACGCGATAAACACTTGGTTCAGTGCGCATCCACAATGCTTTTTTGCGAACGGCATTCGCCGCCTACCTAAACAATGAGATGCTTGCCTGAATGCCTACGGTGACTTCTTCTGACCAACCCATGGTGCATAATTCATTCAAAATGAATGATTTGTTTAATTCTACAACACCTGTTAATGTTTCTTTCATGCTTTTGTAATAAAGCCATTGGAACGGGTTTCAAATGAACGCCCCTAATATATAAATATATTTGACTTCTATAATTGTATACGTATATTTAATGGTATAAGTATAGTTGCCTCCTATAATTGTTTAAGCCACAAAGGGGTAATTACTGCTCGATCTGTGCTACATGGTAAAATATCTAGCCAAAGTTCTTTTGTATCATCATCATCATCATCATTTGACCTGCAACACAGATCTCGATACTTGGTGTTCAGGGGAAAGCCTATTGATGCTATTCACATATGCTATCGTCTCAGACCTTGCAGTGTCATCACTCTCTCCTCTCCTACCGCTAATTTTTTGCAGTCATGAAGATGCTCTCCATTGCCACTTTTCCCATTATTTGTCTAAATTCCGATTCCAGTTCTTGAGAAGAATGGCCCCTTTCAAACGTCGACTTATCGATTTCGTTATAGTCGGGGCCTTTATAGTGTATCTCATACTTCTTCTGTCGTAAATAGAGATGCGTATATCTGCTTCCTGGCTTCTGATTTATTGTCATTGTATTCGTTTCATCCTCGTGGTTTTACATGTCTGAACAGGGTCGTACACTTGTTAAGGCCTGGCGTAATTGTGTACCCGTCCCGTCGAGGGAGGAGAAATGCGAAATTTTCACGTGTGGGTTCGATTTCGGACTTTTTAATTCGGTTCAAGAGTGTAATTTTCTCGGAGACTTCTGGGAGTCGTCGCTTGAGTTTCGGAGTTTGTGCTTTGTGCGACGCTTTCGCCAGGCCTCTGCAGAAAGAGACCGATCTATATGAGATAACATCCGGTGCAATGAAGTCGAGCTTGTCGCCCGTAAACCTTAATTGGATGACCTTGACATCATTCATGACTGCTTTCTTCCAGCCCTGTAGTTATAATATTTCTTTGTTTTCTTCTTTTGCCTTGACGATCCTCCTATTCGTCAGTGTAACCACATTTTGAAAGCTTCAGTAAAGAAATGTGTTACCTCGTTTCTGTCAACATAAATAACATATTTATGGTCATGATTTACTTGATAAGAATTTGAGTTTTTCTAATTATTATGTCTAGTTTCCGCGTGGACCCCTCAGTAAGGCACAGCGTGTGGTCACTCACAATTGGGGCCTATTTTACATGGGTTGCCATCTTTGGGACTAACCAGGCTATGGTTCAAAGAGCAGTCACGTGTCCAACACTTAAGAAAGCACAGATGTAAGTGTTGACGATTTGTCTTTGCGCGCTGTTGAATTGAATTGACTTCTAATTTATTTAGTACTATTTTGACTTTTATTGAGTTGTTTGGTGTTCATCCGCTTATTATTATTCCATGAGTTATAAAGTCTAACCATTGTGAATGTTCTATAAGAAAGTGTGCCATGCAAGGAAACATTATTCATCATCCAGGTGATTACAATATGCGAGTGTATGGAACACTCTATGTAGCATTGGTAAAGAATACCAAACTCCGCTAGTCAATAATAAGAAATTGTCTTCAAAAATTGTTGAATGAATAATTGAATTCCCCAATTTTGCACAATGTGTTTAAGGTCTTCTGTGTCTGAAAGTACGTATCAGATTGAGTTAATATTCATCGTTACTCATTGGAGACCAGAATGGTAAGAACTCATAGTCATTGATTCCTATTCAAGAAACAAGATCAGAAAGTGTGCAGTGCTATTAAAATGTTAGAATCCGAGGCTGCTACTGCTGTTGAAGAGTTGTCTTTGACAATAGTGATGGCACAATGTGGCTGCTACAGCTATCAGGTTTGGCAGTTTTTGGCTTGGTACAGCTGTTATGGTCATCGGTTTTGTCAATGTGGTGCAACCGTTATCAATTCTGGCAATGTGTGACCATGGTGCAACCGTCATCAGCTTTGTCAATGTGTGAACATAGTGCAACCGTCATCAGCTTTGTCAATGTGTGAACATAGTGCAACCGTCATCAATTTTGGCAATGTGCGACCATGGTACAACCGTCATCAGCTTTTGGCAATATGTGACCATGGTGCGGCTGTCATCAACTGTGGCAATATTTGGCCATGGCCTTAGAGGAATATGGAATAGACCAAGTCACCAGACTGCTGAACACATTATATGGTACTGGAGATATACCTCCTGAATTATGTAATTCTATATTTATTGCAATCCCGAAAAAATCAGGAGCCTTGGAATGTGATCAACATCGAACAATAAGTATAATGAGCCACGTCACAAAGATTTTGCTGAGAATCCTCATGCAGAGATTTAGGAATAAAATACAACCCGAAATGGTGGAAAACAATGTGATGGTCATAGAAGGAAATGGCACAGTAAATGCTGTGTATTAGCTGAGAAAATTAATTGAGCGATAAATAGGAGTAAACAAAGAGCTACATCTTTGCTCAATTGAATACACAAAGGCTTTCGATAAAGTAAAACATGCCAACATGTTAGAGATGCTTTCAGAACTACAATTCCATAGGAAAGACTTTTTTTTAAAGTTGCATATCCCTTGCAAGGATGTTGCAGTCAACACCAGCATTTTTCAGCTGCTATTGATGTTCTTGGCAAGATTACGCTCAGTAGTTTGCCATTGTTTTCTGAGCGACCGGCTCACATAACCCCGTAAGTAACCAACCGAATCTCGCGCAGCTGTTTTCCTCACGTGGATATACGGGATTACGGAGACAGTCATTAACACCTTCGTCAGGAGACCGGCTTTAGAAGATATGAGAGGAATCACCATTGGGGGACATAACATCAATAATATTAAATATACGCATGATACAGTACTAATTACAGACAATGAACAGGATCTGCAACATTTAGTAGATGCGGTTATTGTACACGGTGAACAACTTGGGTTAGCATTAAGTTGTAAGAAGTCGGAGATTATGGTCATCACTAAGAAGAAAGAAACATCACAATGTGATATACGGGTAAATGGTAATATTCTTCAACAAATGAATCGGTACAATTATCTTGGAACAGTCATAACATCTGATGGGAGGTGCTTGAAGAGATTAGAACAAGAATCGCTATGGCAAAAGTAGTCTTTTGCAAGATAAAAAACATACTGACCAATAAAAAGATGTCAATGCAACAAGAAAAAGGGTGTTGATGGGATACATAGAGCTTGTACTTTTGTATGGATGTGAAACGTGGACAATGAGCGGACAAGCTGAAAAACATCCAATGGCAGTGGAAATGTGGTTTCTGAGGAAAATCAAAGAATATCATGGACAGACAGAAAAACCAATGAACAATTCCTACAAGACGCAAATGAAATTTTTTTAACTTGTTAGAGAAGTTAGACGCAGACAGTCAACATTTATGGGCAAAATTAAGAGGAAAAGAACAAGGCGGAGGCAGAGAAGTAAATATCTTGATGGCTTGACCACATGCATTGGTCGAGACAAGAATACAGAGCTGATCCACGACTATGATCGTGCAAGATGGCGAAACATCATTGCCTATGCTTATCGGTATGGCACAAGATTATGATGAGGAACGTTGTGCGTCTGTCACCGTCATCAACTTTAGCAATGTGTGACCGTGTTGCGTCTGTTGCCGTCATCAACTTTGGCAATGTGTGACCATGTAGGAATAGTAGTAATCCACGCTAAAGCGATACCACACTGTTTATAATCAGAACGCAAGTAATGACCACAGTACGAAATGGTGTAACACAGCACAGAAATGAAAAGCTGTTATTCTGTTTTGAAGTCTTTAGCTTGCAATCTCAAAACACTCTCAAGGAAGGACCCCGTTTAATGAGGCTAAACATGAATGGAATCACATGTGCAATGTTTATTCTCACTTTGCTATCAACAATAATCTGTTACCACATTATATGAAAAGTGCTTCCAGCGTCAGATTGTTTATAACAGATATTGTTACAATGAATGTATTATTCTGAAATAACATTCAATAAGAACGTCTAATAACCTGCTAGAAGTCAACCTGCCAGAAAGCACAATAACGCTTGCTCTTAAACTCCCTGTGCGGGTTCAATACCTACACAGGCATTAAGTTGAACTTCCAGTCCAGAAAGCAAACTACTGAACGTAAAATAGCTTAAAAATCAACTTAATGTTGAGCGCAACGTCCCATAGCGGACATGAAACAATAATATACGAGTGTCGTTCAGAAAGTAATGCACCACATCGTTTTTGTCAGGAGCTGTTTATACAAAAAGCATGAAATTTATATACAGTATGCATGGATATGTCATGTAAACATCGGTATTATTCAACATAATACGCATCAACTTGCACGGCTCTATGCCAGCGAGAAACAAGTGCATGTATTCCTAGCTCGTACCAGATTGTGTCTTGATCATGAAGCCATTTCTTCGCTGCGTGAACAAACCTTCATCATCTTCAAATCTTGTCCCACTGAGTGAATCTTTAAGTGGTCCAAATAGATGAAAATCAGAGGGTGTCAAATGTCTATTGACCAGCTAGATAACGACTAGACCTGTGGTTCTCAACCTTTTTTGGCCCGTGCCCCCCTTCACCATATTTTCAGAACGTCATTCCCCA
>JACEFZ010023473.1:145000-375000 GCA_014155875.1 Cepaea nemoralis
TCCTTACTTACAGGTTGAGATAGACGGGTCTGAAAACTGGCTTTCAAAATTATTTTCAGTCATATGAAATGGTGAAAAATTATACAAGTACACAGATAAATTACTGCTACAAATGAAACCAAAATTTCTGTTTAATTTTAGTAGTTAAATTGCCAGTTCTAATTATAAATAATTACAGGTCTGCTATAGTTTAGTACTATTGTATGGGCGCCACCATTTTTAATTTTGTGCTATGGCTGTGATATCTCATTTTCATGGTTGTGCTAAACATTTTTTCCTGAACGCGGTCGAAAGCTAGCATTGTTTTAAACTCCTCAAATATATGTAAAAGTTAGCGCAGAATTCAAAAATGAAACAAAAAGTCAAGGTTGGTTTAAAATACAGGAGTTAATAAGACAAATTAGCTTACTGTTCGTGAATAAACATAAATAAATTCAAGAGAAGAAAATTCTAAGCGACAGTCACTTGCAGCCTAGCAGACAGACCACAGTAGCATTTACTTAGAGTTGTTTCCCCCCCCCCCCCCCAATCTGTACGTGTGTTTGTTAAAACATTAAATCAGAAGCAAGCATGGGTGCATATGTCCCACACCGCCAACCCCATATTCAAAGAGAGAGACAACTGACATTGCTACTTGTACAAGTGTGCGCATCACAGGATTGTGTTTGCAGAAGAACATGACATTTATTGTTGTTGAGAGTTTCGTATAATTTAGGAAAATGGCCTGTCTATGAGTGATCTGATACAGGGAAGCTAAAGATTGTGCTGCATTATATATGTGTGTATATATATATATATATATATATATATATATATATATATATATATATATATATATATATATATATATATATAACAGGCATGTAAGAGACGCAGAGAGAAATAGACAGAGAGAAACAGACAGAGAGAAAAATAGTGTGTGCGTGAGTGAGCGAGTGAATGAGTGAGTGCATGCAGCATTGAATGAGTGAGTGAGTGGTTTGAACTGTCATAGAACTTTTGTAATCAGTTGAGAATTTCTATTATTTACAAGGTATTATCTTGTAAAATAATTACATAATACGTCAATTGTTTATAAACTTAACAAAGTCGATCTGACAATTTTGCAGCACCATATCATCAGGACTTAACTCCATATCTGCATGTGTGCTAGAAGATATATGCAGAGCTTACTTCAAGGAATATGTCACAGAAAGCAGAGCCAGGCTTATTTCTCAAATATTAGGTTTGTTATGAATATCTATTCTATTTGTGACATATGTTTCCACAAGTTCAGTTATGAAGAAGCTGAAGTAATTTAATGCATTGAGCAGGGGTGGGCCGACTACGACCCATGGGCCGCATGCTGCCCAGCAACTGATATTAAGTGGCCCTCGAGGGAATTTAGAAATAGAAATGTTTACTTCGTTTTTAAGTTATTTTGTTGAATTTTACAGAATTTCATGTATCGTTATGACTCTTTCTAATTTTCTATTTTTGTAAACAGTCCTTGACTTCATAATGTAATGCTAAAATGCGAATTTATCAATTTTAATATAGAGAGGTTTTGTCACTTCCCTTTGCTGAAACAAAAATCCATTTCTGGTGAAATGGCTGAAAAATATAAAGCCCAATTAGATGCATTGACTGAAGAATTTGGATGGAGATTCCAAGATTTCAAGAACTTAGAGCCACAGTTCAATATTCTCAGTTCCCCTTTTAGTGCAGAAGCTGATACAGCCACAGAGGACATACAGTTGGAGCTGCTTGACTTACAAGCAGATCATGACCTGAGAGAGAAATTCATGTCAGATGGTTTGCTGGATTTCTATGGATCTGTATCAGAAAAATCATTTCCCAACTTGAAAAACTTTGCAGCTAAACTTTTATCATTGTTTGGATCAACATACATTTGCTATCAAGCATTTTCTTGCTTGAAGATCAACAAATCTAAGATTAGGTAGGTCTGTATTGTCAGACTGCACTTTGCACGCTGTCGTGTGAATTTCAACAAGTAAACTTGCTCCAGATTTCAAGAATATTGTCAAAAATTGCAAGCAGTTACATACATCTTATTATAAATCAACAATTGTAGTGACAATATAGTCGATTTGTGTCTAAATTAAAGCCATTGATAGATAATTTAAAAAATTTATTATAATAAAAAAAATGGTAAAATCTTGGTAACAAATTATTTAATTGATTATGTGGTTGTTTCGGGATTTGAAATGTAAATATTGAGCACAACCCACTACTGGCAACGCCGATCGCATTCTGGTATGAACCTAAGGCCTATCCACGTCAATATGGAAGCACTAGACTCGAGTTTCGCCCTCATTTGAGCTCGTCAGTAGTGCATATCCCTGACCGGATCCGGAAACAGTCCCGGATCACGCGTGTGAAGCGGGTGTGTAACCACGCGGCACACACTGGACACACCAAATTATCACAACAGAATACTACAACGCTACCCATCGTAGGCTATGCTCAAGATTGCCCAATCGCCGCGACCGACGTCCGTCAATCGATGGGACCCGAACGATCAGGACTTCTCACTGGCAAGGAACACCAGGCCTCCTAAAATCCAGTGAGCAACAATCAAATTGATTATGTGGTTGTTTCGGGATTTGAAATTTAAATATTGAGCACAACCCACTACTGGAAACACCGATCGCATTCTGGTATGAACCTAAGGCCTATCCACGTCAATATGGAAGCACTAGACTCGAGTTTCGCCCTCATTTGAGCTCGTCAGTAGTGCATATCCCTGACCGGATCCGGAAACAGTCCCGGATCACGCGTGTGAAGCGGGTGTGTAACCACGCGGCACACACTGGACACACCAAATTATCACAACAGAATACTACAACGCTACCCATCGTAGGCTATGCTCAAGATTGCCCAATCGCCGCGACCGACGTCCGTCAATCGATGGGACCCGAACGATCAGGACTTCTCACTGGCAAGGAACACCAGGCCTCCTAAAATCCAGTGAGCAACAATCAAATTGATTATTTGGTTGTTTCGGGATTTGAAATTTAAATATTGAGCACAACCCACTACTGGCAACGCCGATCGCATTCTGGTATGAACCTAAGGCCTATCCACGTCAATATGGAAGCACTAGACTCGAGTTTCGCCCTCATTTGAGCTCGTCAGTAGTGCATATCCCTGACCGGATCCGGAAACAGTCCCGGATCACGCGTGTGAAGCGGGTGTGTAACCACGCGGCACACACTGGACACACCAAATTATCACAACAGAATACTACAACGCTACCCATCGTAGGCTATGCTCAAGATTGCCCAATCGCCGCGACCGACGTCCGTCAATCGATGGGACCCGAACGATCAGGACTTCTCACTGGCAAGGAACACCAGGCCTCCTAAAATCCAGTGAGCAACAATCAAATTGATTATGTGGTTGTTTCGGGATTTGAAATTTAAATATTGAGCACAACCCACTACTGGCAACGCCGATCGCATTCTGGTATGAACCTAAGGCCTATCCACGTCAATATGGAAGCACTAGACTCGAGTTTCGCCCTCATTTGAGCTCGTCAGTAGTGCATATCCCTGACCGGATCCGGAAACAGTCCCGGATCACGCGTGTGAAGCGGGTGTGTAACCACGCGGCACACACTGGACACACCAAATTATCACAACAGAATACTACAACGCTACCCATCGTAGGCTATGCTCAAGATTGCCCAATCGCCGCGACCGACGTCCGTCAATCGATGGGACCCGAACGATCAGGACTTCTCACTGGCAAGGAACACCAGGCCTCCTAAAATCCAGTGAGCAACAATCAAATTGATTATGTGGTTGTTTCGGGATTTGAAATTTAAATATTGAGCACAACCCACTACTGGCAACGCCGATCGCATTCTGGTATGAACCTAATGGCCTATCCACGTCAATATGGAAGCACTAGACTCGAGTTTCGCCCTCATTTGAGCTCGTCAGTAGTGCATATCCCTGACCGGATCCGGAAACAGTCCCGGATCACGCGTGTGAAGCGGGTGTGTAACCACGCGGCACACACTGGTCACACCAAATTATCACAACAGAATACTACAACGCTACCCATCGTAGGCTATGCTCAAGATTTCCCAATCGCCGCGACCGACGTCCGTCAATCGATGGGACCCGAACGATCAGGACTTCTCACTGGCAAGGAACACCAGGCCTCCTAAAATCCAGTGAGCAACAATCAAATTGATTATGTGGTTGTTTCTGATAGTTGCCCTTCATGCAACACGTTCAGCGGTGATGTGCTCCCAATGTGCATTATCAATCCCTGTATCAATCATGTCCCGCTTACACACATCTTTGTATCGTAGTAGAGGCCATCCCTGAGATCTCCTACCCGTCTGTAATTCACCAAAAAAGATGTCCTTTGGTATTCTACCATCATCCATCCTCCTAACGTGTCCTATCCATCTAAGTCTACGAAGACTGAGCATGGAATACACCGTCACACAACCTGATCTTTCAAATACTTCAGTCTCATCTCATCTCATCATGTTCCTCTTGTACCTTGCGGTGTCGAGGTGAAGTATAAACTTCGTGAGAGTGCCCGGTTATGGGCTTCGTATATCGACATTCCCATGGATTCTGTTATTCCCTCCGTCCAACGTTTACGTGGTCGGCCTCTTCCTCTGTTTCCATCTGGTCTGTACATCATTGCTTGTTGTGGCATGCTGTTGACTGGTAGCCTACTTGCATGGCCAAACCATTTGACTTGCTGCTTTCTAATAAAATCTAGAGCAGCTTTAACCCCCACTTTAGTCCTGATTTCTTCATTTCTGATCTTATCTCTTCTTGATACGTTGAGTATTCTTCTCAGGAACCTCATTTCTGTTGTTGTGATTTTTCTTTTCTCTTTTTCTGTCATTGTCCAGGTTTGGCATTGGTAGCACAGAGTTGGTAGGAAGATTGTGTTGTAAAGTGCTTTCTTAGTAGTTATTGATACATGTTTGTTCTTTAGTATTGGTGCCATTTGTCCAATGAGTTGATTTGCCTTATTGCACCTATTTTCGATCTCGTCTTCTGATCTGCCATTTGATGATATTATACTTCCTAGGTACTTGAAGCTCTTTACTTGTTTCAAGGGATGTTCGTTTAGGTGAATTGTTGCTGTTTGTTCTTCTTTAGTTATAGTCATTACCTCTGTTTTGCTTGTGCTAATTTTTATGTTATGTTCCCTACACATTTCGTTTAGACTATTCATGTGGTCTTGTAATTCAGCTTCTGATTTTGCTATTAGTGCTTGGTCGTCCGCAAACAGGAGTTCTCTAATGGTTAGATTTGCAGATGGTTCTTCTTCTGTGTTCTCGTCATGCGGTATTCTTGCTGTCTCTGCTTGGCTGGTTTCTTTACATATGTTGTCTATATATGTTATGAACAAGAGAGGGGACAGGACACAACCTTGTCGTACTCCAGATCTTATGGTGAAGGGTTCTGAGTGTCCTCCAGTTGCTCTCACTATGCATTCACTGTTGTTGTATAAACTTCTACATAGGTTTGTTAGATGTGTACTCACTCCATATTGTTTAAGGATTTCCCACAGCTTGTTTCTATCTACCCTATCAAATGCCTTTTCTTGGTCGACAAAGGCTAAGTAGAGTGTTTCATTGAATTCGATTGATTTTTCTATAAGTTGTCTAAGAGCAAAAATGGCATCTGTGCATCCTTTGTTTTTCCTAAATCCAAGCTGCGTTTCGCTTAGCTGGGGTTCTAAAGTAGTTCGTAATCTTTTTTCAAGAATTTTGCACAATATTTTCCCAGTATGACTCAACAGTGAAATGCCTCTATATTGTGTGCAATCTCTTTTGCTGCCTTTGTTTTTCCAAATTGGGATAATTATGGCATTTTCCCAGTCTCGTGGTGTCTGTTGTTCTACCCAAACATGGTTGAATAGTCTATGTAGCCAAGCTGTTCCTACTTCTCTTGCTGATTTAATTAGTTAATTTGGTATTTCATCCTGTCCTGGTGATTTGTTCAATGGGGCTAATCTGATGGCTTCTATAATTTATTCTTTTAGTATGTCTGGTTCTAGTTCTTCGGTGACATCTGTGTAGGTCTCTTGAATTCCTGTGACATCTGATGGGATGTTGAGAAGTTGTTCGAAGTACTGCTTCCATCTTATTAGGATCTGTTTTTGTTCACTTATTGGTTCTCCATTTTCGCTGTTAATTATTTCAGTTGGGTCAAAGGGTTCTCCTCTGGTTCGCATTGCACTTATCTTTTTGTAGAAGTTTCTGGTTGCCTCCTTGTAGTTTTTATTTAGGGTTTCTCCATACTCTTCCCAGTCTTTTTGTTTTTCCCTCTTTACTGTTCTACTCACATGTCTTCTCGCTATTCTGTATTCTCTATAATCACATTCCTGTTTGCTCTTCAACCACTTTTTATATTTTTCCTTTTTTTTCTTTTACCGCTTTCTTTACTTCTGCGTTCCACCAACTTGTTATTTTCTTTATCCATGTTTTGCGTTTTTTTCGTGGTTCCGCATGTTATTTTTTGCTGTATTTAAAATGCTTGATTTGAACATCTCCATTCTTCTTCCACTGTTTTTCTTTCCGTAGGTAATTTTTCAAAGAGTTCAGTTAGTTCTTTCTCATAGTTTTCCCTTACTGCCTCGTCTTTAAGGTTTTTTAAGTTTACTGATTCGCATGGCATGTATTTTCCTGCTCTTTGTTTTCTTCTTCTGATTGTTCTTATTGTGGCAACGACTACTTTATGATCTGTGTTTATACTGAAGTTGGGCACTGCTCTTGCATCTAATATATTTCTCTTTCTGTTATTTCTTGTTAATATAAAATATACTTCAGTATTTGTGATTTTGTCTTGCCACTTAATACCAAGTATTCTTCGCAGACATAGCATATGAAAGCTGTTTAAACGTTTCTCTTGGCGTGAGTAAGTTGTCCAGGTTTCACTGCCATAAAGAAGAGTACTAAGGACACAGGCTTGGTAGACGAGGACTTTTGTTTTGGCAGTAAGCTTCCTGTTCTCCCAGACTCTTTTTGCTAACATGTTCATTGTTGTTGCTGCCTTGCCAATCCTGATGTTGATTTCCTGATCGAGGGATAATTTGCTATTTACCTCTGATCCTAGATATGTAAAATGGTCTACTATCTCCAGTTCGGCGTCGTCAATAAAGATTGATGGTACACCATGTGCACCTTGTGACATAATCTGTGTCTTCTTTTTGTTAATTGTTAAACCAAATTCAGAACAAGCATTGGAGAATGCAGATAGTAGATGTTGTAATTCTTCCTCAGAGTGGGTCGTAATCGCAGCATCATCCGCAAAAAGCAACTCTCTGATTAGTACCCTGCTAATTTTGGTCTTGGCCTTCAATCTCTGAGCATTATAGAGGCCACCTATACGAGCGTGAGTGAATGTATATACCGTCATCCTGATCACGAAAGGCATATTTCAGTAGAAGTGAAAAGTATATCCCAAAGAGGGTGGGGGCATAGTACACAACCTTGCTTAACTCCACTCTTAATTTCAAACTCTTCTGAAGTTGAGCCATCAAACTTGATTATACCCTTCATGCCTGTGTGGAACGATTCCACAATGGACAGAAGAGTTGGTGGGCAGCCAATCTTCTTTAGTGCTTTGAACAGACCCTCACGACTGACCAAATCGAATGCCTTTGTGAGATCGATGAAGGCAATAAACAGTGACTGATTTTGTTCCCGGCATTTTTCTTGCATCTGTCGCAATGAGAATATCATATAATATGGTAGACCGGTTCTGACGGAAGCCGCACTGTGATTCGGGGTAGACTTGATCTCCCAGGACTTGAAGTCTGTGCAGGACAATTCTGGCAAATACTTTCCCAACAATACACAGAAGTGAGATACCCCTATAGTTGTTACAGTCGCTTCGATCTCCCTTGTTCTTGTACAGCGTTATGATGTTTGAATCTTTGAAATCCTGTGGGACTTGTCCTTCTCGCCAGCATAGCTCTATTAGCTGGTGGATCTGTGGAGCGAGTGTGTCTTGCCCACTCCTGATTACCTCTATTGGAATCCCATCCTTACCTGGAGCCTTGCCAGATGCAAGCTCATTTATAGCACACTTAACTTCTGTTATAGTGGGAAGTGTGTCCAGGTGGTCAAGAGTTGGCAGGGCCTCTATGGCGTTGAGGGCATCATCCGCTAGCTTGGTCTCACTTGAGTAAAGCTCTAAATAGTGCTCGACCCATCTATCCATCTGCTGTTTTTGTCCATATTGTAAAATATAATGTATAAGTGTATAAGTAAAATACAATTGCAATAATTAGTTATTTATACTTTTTAATAACCTATAAATAATTCATAATTATTTATTATGATAGGTTGCTGTAAACAAAGTGGACATAATATATATATAATTATATAAATATATATGCTCTAGTTCAGTTATTAAGAAGCTGAAGTGATGTTGTTGTATAGAAAAGCATTAGTTAGTTAGTTAGTCACGGTTCCAACTTCACAGCAACGGTCGTCCCCAACATGCTCCGCTCCTGTGCCAGTGACTATCACACAAAATGCTCCTCCCTGTCCCCATGTGAAAAGTGGAAAAAGACAGGAGTCTCGAGAATCAACAGTCCACACAGGTACACTGTGCATAATGCCGCTGCCAGAATGCCAATACAAAAAGTCTTCCACGAAAAATACAGTCCTCTTCGAAAATTACAGAAAAATACATAGAAAAGCATTGAAGAACACAAACAACACAGTCCTATGTCACAAAAAGCAGAGGGAGATTTCTGTCTCAAATGTTCAGATTTTTGTTAGAACATCTATTTGTCACATTAGCTTTGACAAGTTCAATGACTTAGAACCTGACATAATGTGGTTATAAAGAATACTATAGTGAGCAGTACAGTAGTTAAGTAAAGGGCCCTTTTCATGCATTTAAGCACATTGGGCATATTTTTATAGACCAGTTGGCATTTGATGGGTCATGAGGTCAGTCTCATGCCAGCGGCCTTGACTTTCTAAGGCATATCCTGGTATCAGATTTAGGCTGGGTTGAACATGCAGCTCAGGTCAATTTTTAAAACCAACTCCGGTGTGGATTTGAACCCATTTTTTTTTGGTGCTCGCTCACTTTGAACTCCAGCTTAGTCCATACACACTATTTTTATAATAGTGATGGACTGAATTTTGCGTGTGGGTTAGCTTTCCCTATTAACAGTGTCCCTCACCATCAGGTGAACCCACTCCGACTTCAGAGGTATTTGAACCCATGACAATCAGGCCAGTAGACGAGCATCTAGCCACCACACTACCTCTGCTCCCAAGAACTCTATGAACACAGGAAAAGTAATTAAGATAATACATGTACGAAGACAACTTGTTATTAGCATTAGAAATTGATTATCTGCATCCCTTGGACATGTTAAGAGAAGGGACAAATAGAATATTTAGTTACAACAGGACAGTTTGAGGGGAAGAGAGACCTTGGGAAAAAATGCTAGATAGTTTGACACTAGGAAATGAAGAAAAAAGTATGTATCAGAAATGATTGATAACATGAAAGACAGGAGAGTAAGGACAACCTTGATGACCAACATCATGTCATGAATTAATAAATAATAGTAGTGTAAAGTAGATTTCAACAGTGTACATAGCATTACAGCAGTGCATGTACATTACAACAGTGCATATACATTACAACAGTGCATGTACATTGCAACAGTGCATGTACATTACAAAAGTGCATGTACATTACAACAGTGCATGTACATTTCAACAGTGCATATACATTACAACAGTGCATGTACATTACAACAGTTTATACACATTACAGATACTGCATTTACTACAACATTTACAGAGTTTTTACTTTCTTGCAGCTCTTGCATTTGGAGTTATTTGTCTAGCACTGACTTATGTAGCATCCATGCTAGGAAATATTCTGCAGGTAAAGTTTTATTTTGTAAACCAGTGTGCTTATAAGTTAAAATTGTGCAGTAAGATCAGATTATGAAGTTTAACTAGTTCATTAGTCTTTCCAAAGTAATATACAGATTTGCAAGTTACAATCGTGAAGTCTGCTGACCACTTCATTAGTCTGAAGTAATATATGCACATAAATTAAGATCTTTGAGCCTGTTGATTATACTTTCAAGTGGTTTAGTGACTACTTATTTAATCTTTAAGAAATTAATACTCTGGGAGTTGTTTTTTTTTTTTTAATTTCATACCAAATCTCAGTAAAAAGGGAATAGTCTTTGTTGTTTCAATGTACTGTATAATTACACTGACACCTTGCTGTCTTGACAGACGATAAGGTTGTTACATTGTGCTTCTGACAAGGCATACTAACTACAAATGTAATACCTCTCCATTGCACAAAGCCCAGGACTACGGAGTTTGTGCTTTGTGCGACGCTTCCGGCAGCCAGCGCTGTGGAAAGAGACTGAACTTCATGGGGTAAAACCCAGTGCAATGACTTGTGAGCAACTTTTTTTTAGTGACAAAGCCTGGGCTGAACTGTAGAGGCCATGTATTGCCCATACAGTTTGATCCCTCTCTCAGCCTGCCTAGTTTACTCGAGGAAAGATAACACCATTACATCTGGAACAAGGCAAGCTGCAGAAGCTGCTGGATCAGCAAAGCAATGCTTTGTCTGCCTGTCAAAGCTTCAACCCTAGACCAGTTACCGATCAAGGCTTAGGGCCTGGTCTGTCCTGACATTTAATCATTAGGTTGCACTTCCTCTCATTAGGATAAGGCTTGTATCCTCCCAATTGCGCCCCTTCACCCGAAGCCTTTGACACAATATGGGGTCGCTAATGTCTGCTTCAAGCACCTAACAAAAAATAGAATTCATCCTCAAATTATCTTGTGAGAAAGGTATCAACTGTACACATGATGCTATGAGAATTAAATTCACACAACACAGGAAGCTATGGAAATCACATCAACACCACACATGATGCTACAAGAAACTCATTGTCACACATGATGCTAGGAGAAACCACACATGATGGTATGAGAAACACATCAACATCACACACAATGCTATGAGAAACACAACACACAATACTATGAGAAACACAACACCACACATGATGCTTAAAAAAAAACAAATCAACACCACATATGATGCTATTTTTGATTGATTGAACTGTATTTTCAAAAGGTCACAAATTGGGCATGCAGGCCCGTCTTACATTCAGCCCTTCCAATCACTCATCTTTCGTTTTCAATAGTGCATGATACATTCACATAGGAAAACAAAACATTGTCAAATGAATGCTGTAAACATAAACATAATGCATATTACCATGTTATGAGACAGGCAGACACATGTGCACATGCACATTCGTAAAAACACACATACCTGCATACATACTTACATCATTTGCACAAACTCAGTTTAAAACTCACTCAATAAAACACAAATACACACTCCCTTGCATATACATATACTCAGTCACAATCACAAACTCACTGAGAAATGTTTACTTGTGCACGCACACGCATACACACATCTCCCCACACATTCCCCAACACACCCATCCACACATACATCCCTATACACACCACACATCCCCCCACCCACACACATACATGCCACCAGCCACCCACCCACACATCCCAGACCCACACATGAGAAACACATCAGCACCACATATTGTACTATGAGAAACACATCAGCACCACATATGCAATGAGAAACACATCAGCACCACAAATGTACTATAAGAAACACAATGCCACACACAATGCTTTTTAAAACACATCAGCACCGACACAAGATGCTATGAAAATCACATCAGCATGAAATATGATGCTGTGAGAAACACATCAGCACCACACATAATGCTAGAAGAAACACATCAACACCACACATGATGCTAGGAGAAACATACCTTGTCACTAACAATTAGTTTTAACTTACAGGCAGCTCTCTCACTATTTGGCATGATTGGCGGACCCTTGCTGGGTGTTTTCACACTTGGAATGATTTTTCCCTGGGCAAACAAATGGGTAAGGAAATATCACATTAAATTTACATACAGTTATGAAAGCTATTCATGATGATGATTATCATCATCATAATCTAGTACTTTGCCAATTGGATAGGCGGTCCGTGCTTCTCCACATCTTGTAGCCTTCACCAGAATGTATCAATGCATGTGATGATATATTTCCATGCCACGATGAAAAGCTGACAAAACGCTTCTCTCACTGTTTTCCTCTATCCTCGTTCCATAAATGTTTCCAGTTGTTATATGTTCACGTTTTTATCTTTTCAGACTTTTAAGCGACTTTTCTTTTTATCTTTTCATGCTTTAACCAAGAAATGTTGACCAGTCATTCTGATGTTCATGATTAGTTTCTTTGTGTCTTACCTCTTTCTAAACTTTGAGATTACTAAATTTGGCTCCATCCATCCATCATGTGCCATGCCGGTAAGCGTGGGCGGTCATGTTCTGCCATCTCACTCGATCACCAGAGTCATGGATCAGCTCCGTGTTTCTGTCTCGACCATGCCACAAGGCCAAGCCATCCAGGTACTTGCTTCTAGGTCTTCCCCTTGGTCTGTTCCCGTCGATCTTACCAGTTGTCACCAAGTTCTCCAAATCATTTCTTCTCACAACATGCCCAAAAAATTGTGACTGTCTACGTCTAATGTCTCTAATCAGTTTACGATCTTCATTTGTTTCTTGAAGGACTTCTTCATTGGTCTTTCTGGCTGTCCATGGTATTCTTTGCATTTTCCTCAGAAACCACATTTCTACAGCCATCAGATGTTGTTCAGCCTGACTAAATTTGGCTGCAAAAGTATAATCAAAGTTCTTCTTTAAAACTACATTTCTTTAGGCTTTAAAGATTTTATTTCTTTGTTGACTAATTGTCCAATATTCACATCCATGTATTAAAATGTGTTCTTTGCAAATGCAATAATTCTTTCTCTAACTTCCAGTGACAGATTTACTGCACAAGATGTTCTTCATTTTGTGAAGTGTAGTTTTAGCATGCCCTGTGATGTTCTTTATTAATTAATTGTAAGAACAAATTCTTAATAGTGCTAGCATTTTATTGTAACCCAAGTTGAATGGCTATGCAGTCAAATTAGCCACATAAAATAGTTTTCTAGAAATTTTTCCAGGAAGAGTATGTAATGCAGAAATGAGCTGGCCATCTTATCTCACAATATCGCACATCTCTTTAGTAGTGTCTGTCATTGGATTGCATTCACCATATATTGTTCTAAATATTTCATCGTGATTGAACTGTGCTACAATACATCTACTGCGGCAATGCTGACCATTATATATCAGTTATAGGATACTTTATTGTGCATACACTAAACTAAAACAAACTAGTGATTGCATATAATTCTTCTTATAGTTCACCCTAGAGATGTTGATCATCATGTCTGTCCACAGTTTTCTGTCTTTTTTACTGTCAATCATTTCTGAAACCCATGTTCCTCCATGCCATGATACCAAACTGTCAGCATCTTACCTTAGTCTCTCCCTGCCTCTCTTAATCTCCAACTTTCCCCTTCACAAGACGTGCCCATCAAGTGTGAACTTTCTGCTTCTGATACGAGTAACAGTTCACTTTGTGAGTTAACGTCTTTTAAAATATCTTCATTATGCTTTTTATCTGCCCATGTTGTTTTTTCTCATACTTCTTTAAAACCATTTCTCTGCAGCTGTCAAATAATTCCTCACAGGTCTGCTAATTATCCATGATTCATTACTGTATACAAAGATTGGCTCAATATAGGACTTAAGAACTCTTTCTCTTAACCCAATTGACAAAGATATATTACACATAATAATCTTCATCTTGTGAATTACTGCCACACGGGATACGACTAAAATGGTATGAAAGAATCACCAAATGGAGTTCAAGAAGAGAACTGGGGAAATTCCAGTTAATCAGGATATGAATAAATGATACTGGTACTGAACATGACACCCAATTAGAAAACCAGTTAATAGCATAACTAGAAAGTCCTGACTATATGAATCCGCAAGGCATAAGAGATATAGGAGACTTACTCGTCTTCTTCTGTTTCTTCTGGTTAACTTACACATGTAGAGGAGAAATAAAGAATGAGATGAGAAGGAAGGAATTCCAAGAAATATCAAAGAGAACAGGCATGACAGTATTGAGCGCCTATGCTATGTTGGAGGATAAAAGGCAGAAGAAAACCAAGACACGTTATATAAATTAAAATAAGAAAATTAGCTTTGTGATGGTGTATTGACAGACTAGCCAATAAAATAACCAGTCAAACTTCAGCAAAGCCATATTTTTGGGACTACCAGTTCTCTCCATAATCACGTGTACTTCACGGACAGTTCCCAGAAAATGTTCTGGTACACTTATTTATGAGACAGAGTCGACCCCAGCGCCTTACTGGTCAGAAAAAATATTCCTTTTCTTTAAGAGACAACTAGGTATACACTTTACTGTGTGTAGCAGTCACGTATAGGACTTAGAATTTAAAACACCCTTCTTGAAGCCGGATGTCTTGGTGACCTTGAGCACGTTATATTTCACTGTCTTGGAAAGGGGCCTGTACTCTCCAACTGTCACAATGTCACCAATCTCAACATCTCTAAAAGAAGGTGAAAAGTGGACACTCAAGTTGTTGTGCCTCTTCTCAAATTGACAGTACTTCTTGACGTAGTGAAGGTACTTCCGACAGATAATTGTTCGCATCATCTTCAACACTCACCCAGTCAGAATACGACCCCAAATACCGACATTTCCTGTGAACGGACATTTCTTGTCGATGTAGCTACCATCAGTAGCCTCTCTTGGAGTCTTGAACCCAAGTCCCACATTTCTGACATGTCAAAGGTTCTTCTTGGACTTCTCTTGAAGAATGGACTTCTTATGCAGGAACACAGTTGGCTGCTTCTGGAAAGCTCTCTCTGTCTTGTGATCAGCGGTCTCCATGTTAAAACAAATAATCCTGCGTCTGCTGTGGATTGAAGCTTGACCAGTGTTGTTTTGGCAGGTATGCTCACTAATCACTATGCCACCGTGGCTCTCAGAGGAAGTATACTCACACAAATTCATCACAAAGTCGGACACTCTAACCTCTAAGTTTGAGAGATGCATAACTAATGAGACACAATCCTCTCAGACAATGAACAAAGGAGAAAAGGAATATTTCATATAGTGTCTATTTTATTTATTTGTCTTCAGGTAAATTATTTGATGCAGGGATTTATCATATGAAATGTATGTCATCCTTCCCCTTCTTCACATTGATGTTCTTGTTATATGTGCATGCTGTGTATTTTATTCATTTTGTTATTCCTGCTTTTCAACATTTAAAATATGCTGCAAGTGACTTTGACATTCTGTTGGCATAGAGAAGCACATTTTAAATGTATATTATTACTACCTGAACTAATATAGATGTGTGTTTGTGACAGGGTGCATACAGTGGCCTCTTTGGTAGCCTTATATTCTTGTTCTGGATTGGAATAGGAGCAGCTGTTGTGAAGCCTCCACAAGAGAAAGCTCTTATGTCTACAGAATACTGTAACTACTCAACTTTCAATGCCACATCATTCAACAAGACAGTCATTACAGCTTCTATAGAGAGGTGAGAACTTAACATTTTCTTAATGTTGTTAGTACTTTCAGAAAGTAAGTAAGTTCTTGTAAGTAAAGTAAGTTAGTTGCATTTCCTTTACAGCATGTCACAGTCAACCCCATCATTTGTTGGCTGTTTGTGATTTCTTGGCAAGTTTACGTTCAGTAGTTTGCCATTGCTTTCTGAATGACCGGCACTCATACCATTGTGTGAAAATCAGCGCAAGGCGGTCTACTTAAGTAAGTAAAGGACCCTTCTACACGCTCAACACACTATGGGCATAATATAATAGTCCCATTTTTGTATGGACAATCAGCACTCAGTGGTGACATGGTTAGTATCACACCGATCATCTTGACTTCCTATATCATCTCCTAGTACCTTTTTTAAGCTGGGGCAACTTGGAAGGACAAACAAACGAACTAAATGTTATTTTCAAAGGGTTAAGAATTGGGCACTCAGGCCCGTCTGACATTCTGCCCTTCTTATCTCTCTGCTCTCGTACGTTATTTCATTCATACATCACTTATGAAGCTAATCTTAGACATCATAAATAGTATGCATGAAAATGCATTGGAAATGGGCAATAATCAAAAATACATGACTTAATAAAACTATATTTTGACATGGCAGTTATAATTACCTAAGGTATGTGTAATGTACCACAGTTGGGGGAATGTTTATTATACTAGTTGTCATTTGAGGTAATTGTTATTTTTGATTTTTTTTCTTTTTTAGGGGGAGGGAGGGTGGCATGTAGTTTGTACTGAGAAAGAAGAAGCAGTGTACTGTCTGCTTTGGGAACCATTGATTTAAATATTTTTTTAGCTAATATTTTTCAAGAGACAACTTTCACATTTCCAAAAATGAAGACTATCTTATGCAATAAGTCACTATCATTGAATGTAAGAAAGAGAGTGCTGAAATTCTATATAGAGTCTGTTTTGCTGTATGGCATTGAGTCTTGGAATGTAAATGAATAAATTGGGAAGAACTTTAAAGCAACAGAGGTGTCATTCCTGAGACGAATTTCCAAATTCCTTGGACTGCCAGAGTAACTAATGACGATTGCCTAACAGAGGATAATGAAACTAGAAAATTATTTACAACAATAAGAAAGAGACAAACAGCTTTCTTTGATCATGTGATGAGAAGAGAGGCATTGGAGAACAACGTGACAACTGAAAAGATCAAAGGGAAGAGAGGCAGAGGAAAACTGAGAGAAATGATGCTAGATGGATTGAGACGGTGGCATGGGAGGAATATCATCAGCAGAGTTGATCCAGAACACCACAGACCGAGATCTGTGGATAGTCATGAACGGCTACGCCAGCTGGCAGGACACTTGATGATGATGAATATTTGTCAATGTAAATTGTAAATGTCGTCATTGATAATCTTTATAATTTAAAATTGTAAATACCTACCTTCTTAATTTAATGAGTTTATCGGTCAAATGTTATTTGATAATAAGTAACATTTTATATTTTCATAGCCTTGATTAATACTTTCTTTAATTCACAGGGATGCAGTTTACCCTTTGTATACACTGTCTTACATGTGGTACAGTTTAACTGCTGTTTTATCATGCGTTGTCATTGGTCTGATTGTTAGCTTCATTACAGGTAGAGTATTATTACTTGCATTTGTATTATCCTTCATTATGCATACGAATATATGTATTGTTTTCTAACAGCATGATTTTTCTCATGGTCAATATTCTTCTATCATAATTATCAGCCTGCACATCCTGCAGAGAATTAGTGAACAAGCTAGAAGTCCTTGAAACTAGAAAAATGTGATTTTACAGTTACAAAGTTTGTGGCATATCCTTTACAGAATGTAGTGGTCAACTCCAGCATTTCTTGGCCGCTTGTGATTCCTGAGCAAGTATACGTTCAATAGTTTGCCATTACTTTCTGAACAATCGGCACTCATACCAGTGTATGGAAACCAACACAAGGCAGTCTGCTTCCAAATCATAGGCAGCTGTGTTTCGTATGTGGTATGCAGGATTATGAATTGCATTTGTAACCCCTTCGCTACAGAGCTAAATTTTTACAGTAGATTGTTAAAATTGTAGTGGATTGCCAAAATAAATTATTCAGACGATTTGAAAGTGACTAGGACACAACAAAAACTTATCATAGACATCAGGGAGATCAGTGGATCCAGAGATAGAAGAATAGAGAAACTAAGCAACAAGGGGAAATTCTGAATAACCATGTATCATGGCAAGCAAAAATACCAGCACATGAACAGATACAAATTGCTAAAGAACAGAACTGTAGAGAAGCAAGAGTTGGCAAAATACTCCTTAAAATTAGAATTGCAAATATTATTATTGATTATATTATCATTATGTTCACATCTTTATTACTGTTGCCATCACACAGAATCATCTTCTTTTGTAAAAGTCCCAAAACTAAGTTGGGCATTGAAAAGAGAAAGCTAAATAGGCAACTGCCCACACAAAAATTGTCTAAATTAGAAAAGCCATTCACGAAATATTTATACTGTGTGTGATCCTGCTTTACACACGTGTGGATCCTTACCATGCCTGCATAGTTTGTGCACTGTGTCGATATTCTCCTAGTGTCATCTCTAGAAGGAGACTGGAGAACTTATAGAGTTATCCATCTGCAGTGAAAGTGATTCATTACAAATGAAACCAGATATCAATGGAAACATTGTCTGCAAGTTTATCTTTCTGTCATGATTATTGTTATTATCGTCACAGTCATTATCTTCCTACCAACTCTATGTTACCAATGACAAACCTGGACAATGACAGAAAAAGAGAAAAGAACAATCACAACAACAGAAATGAGATTCCTGAGAAGAATACTCAGTGTACCAAGAAGAGATACGATCATAAATGAAGAAATCAGGACTAAAGTGGGGGTTAAAGCAGCACTAGATTTTATTAGAAGGCAGCAAGTCAAATGGTTTGGCCATGCAAGTAGGTTACCAACTAATAGTATACCACAACAAGCAATGATTTACAGACCAGAGGGAAGCAGAGGAAGAGGCCGACCACGTAAACAATGGACGCAGGGAATAACAGTCCATGGGAATATCAATACATGAAGCCCATAAGCGGGCACTCTCCTGCTGTTTATACTTCACCTCAACACCGCAAGATACAAGAGGAACCTGATGAGATGAGATTCTTCTAAACAGTGAGGCCTGAAAAACCAATTATGCATAGAAGATGATAATGTCTAATTAATCTGTTTCTTTTCTCTTTCCAAAACACCCCAGGAGCTACTAAACCAAAAGATCTTGATGCCAGAGTGATATGTCCATTATTTGATATTCTCTTTCCATTCTTGCCTGAGTCGATAAGAAAACCTCTGCGTTTTGGAATTGTTCATGAAGGGGTAAGTGACTTACTTTTATTTATATATCTTCAAGTCTCAAAAGTAAAGAAGTAAAAGACTGTTTTACATAACATTGGGTATATGGTGCGAACCCTTACATTTTTAGAGCCTTCAGTACTCGATGGTTGATATGGTCAACGTCTAGCCAACCAGCTTTACTTGCCAGAAAATGTCCTGCTATCGATTTCAGGCTGGGTCAGCCTGGGAGACCAGATCAATAAAACTATTGCTTGCCTAAAAAGGAATTCAAACACATGACCACCAGCTCAGCAGACAAGTGTGCTAATCCAATGTGCTACCGCAGCTTCGCATTCAACTTTTAGTTTAGTGAAAGTTAATTTCTGTATTTTTTGTGTGCCCATGCCAGTCAGAAATGTACTTGATGGATGATGCTGTTGATGATGATGAGGCTGAAAGTCACCTGAAGTTTATTATATTTTAAACCCAAGATACTAACTGTCACTTCAAATGGATCATAAATACATCACATTATTTACAATATAAATAAAATGTAATAGTGATTTTTTTTTACAAAAGAATATCCCCACCCTGTACCTCGCCCCTAATAACCAATGATTATAGAAGGTTTGATATGTATGTGCTGAATTTTGATAAATTACTGATTCAACTGATGGCTATCTATCATCCAATATCTATACCTATATGATGAGAGCATTTGGTGAATTCAGCTCAAAGCAGTCGACTGGTAGTTGTCCGTTATTAGTTTCAACTGCACGACAGCAGGCAGAGGTTTTCTTTATACAGACAATGGCTATGGCCACACATCAGTATGGTCACTGCCAAGAAAGAAAATAATAAACATATGCATTGCATGGCGCTCATAGAATTAGAAGAAAGAAGTAGAGACCAGAGGACACAAAAGACAACATAAAACTTAAAAGCTACAGTTACCGACCGGAATGTGAACCTGTCACTTCCAAATGACGACAGCGCCTCGCTGCAGGAACAAGTATACTTCGACACATGACCAACTAGACACCCCTAAAAAGTTATCTTCTATAGGAAAGTAATAGCAGACTACATTTGTATAGATACTCAGTAAGTTATGATTAAACAACTCACACAATTTCAGATAATTGGTGTAAATGGATGTTGCACTAAAGCAGCCTGGCTTGGTAGGAAGAAGCTGAGAAACATCTAACACTAGGGAAAATGTGGTTTCTGAGGAAAATGCAAAGAATACCATTAACTGACAGAAAAATGAATGATCAGTCCCTCAAGAAACAATGAAAACCTTCCTAAAGGATTGCCTCTTTCATTTTCTGTCTGTCCATGGTATTCTTTGTATTTTCCACAGAAACCACATTTCCACTGCAATTAAACGTTTCTCAGATTGTCTGCTTATTTTCCATAAATGGAAACTAATGTAATTTCATAAAAGATTTATATGGTGAGTTTACAAAGAGAGGAAGATAAAGATGTAGGCCATATATCAGAATAAGATATATGTAAGAAATAACTACATTTTTTTAGGGGCGCTTGCTCGTTTTGAACTCAAGCTAAGTCCATACACACTACTTCTAATAGTGCTAGACTGAATTTTGTGTGTGGATTAGCTTTCCCTTTTATCAGTGTCCTTCGCCATCAGGCGAACCCACTCCGACTTTTCAGAGGTACTTGTAATTTCCGTCCCCAAGTCAAGGACGAAAAGTCAACATTTTAGTCCAGCTGACGGTGTAGGTGTTGAACCCCCTACCTCAGCATTAGCATACCCGATGTGTAAGAATGAGAACTCTTAACCATTCGGCCATCTGAACTCCTAAATAACTAAATAATTTCTCAATCAAAACTAAGGATTGAATAAAATTTACAGAATATTATTATGTATGCCAGAAGAACATAATGTACGCAGATCATCTCTTCACCAGTAGATACTATGAATATGCTCAGGAAGAATAGATGGAAGATAGATGCAAGCAATGTGAAGCAGAACATGCAGAAATATGACAGCAAACAGAAATACTGAAAACATTTCTGATTTTGGCTATCTCACAACATTTAAGGAGACAATAACACAATCAAACTGTTTTTATTTGGATTTGTTATTCTCATTAGATATTGTTGCTGTATTCTGAGACTTGCTGTAATACTTTTAATATGTTATCACAATATCAAACAATTTATTTGTTCTTTTCCTCAGAAATATGACAGACAAGTATCCACTCTTCCTGAGAAAACGAACGAAGACATCACAAATGGACATGTGCTTTCAGAGAAGACTGTTGACAGTGAGATTGACAAAGACAAACGTGACGAAGATGCCACAAATGGACATGTGCCTTCTGGGACGGATGAAAACAATAAGATTGATCATAAAGCTAATGCTGCTTATGAAAACAATGCCTTGACATTAAGCAATGAAAGTATTTTCTCAACTCAATTGTGATAATGCTAAATGCAGATTCTGTCTCTTAAAGAAGATATTACAGATTGCGTTATAGCATGTGAGCCTTAAAGTATAGCAAGTAGTGATAGATATGGCAAATTTTTTATGGTATATGAACCATCTAGTATAGTAAGTAGTGATAGGTATGAGAAATTTGTTATAGTATATAAGCCATCTCGTTAAGCAAACAAGAATTTATGACAAATTAATGATAGTATATTAGCCATAAAGTTTGGTAAGTAGTAATATATAAATAAATTTGCTATAATATTAGAGCCATATAGTATAACAGGTGGTGATTCAGTTATATACATCAAATATAGCAAGTAGTGCTATCACATTCTCTACTGATGAAGTTCTATTGTAAAGATGTCATGCTTCAAATACTTTTATGATACAAATGTTAAACTCATTGTTACAGGTGTCACTATTAATTTCAGACAACATAAGCACCTTGAACTGGCTTCTTAGCAAATGATTTATTATATAACTAAAATGCATAGGCTATGAAACTGGTGTGAAATATTCTGACAGCAACAAAAATGTTATGAATTAAACAGACTTTTTTAACTGGGGCAAGTTATTTTGCTCAAAGCTTGAGAAACTAAATCAATTAGGCTGCTCTAAGCTCAAGCGCTTTTCACCAAGCACTAATCTTTTCCTCCAAATGTCCTTAAAATGTATTCCACCATATTTCCACCGCGACTTCCCGAGAATTCCACTTGCTGTGTCTTGCTACTAAGGACATGAGAAATATAAAACATTCAGCTGCAAACAAAAACAAAAATAAATTGATACAACTACATTTTAAAATTACAAAAAGGTCACTAATCATAGGGCACAAAGTTTGTAGTTTTTTTCATGTAATTTTGTCAATGTTTTTTTTTAATTTTTGACAAAAGCTTTCCAGCGTCAATATCCATTTTGTCATTTGTGATTGTATATTTGTTAAGCTGACCAATTCCACTGTCCCTTTTTGTTGATGAACACATTGTGTAGTTCATTCAGCAATCTTCTTTATAACTTTATATAATATACATATAACTTTGAAATTCAAAACAATTGATTGATTGATTGATTGATCTAGGAACCGACATCACAGCATTCGGGACATTCCCATAAGCGCTCCGTCTCCATCCTCAGTAGCCAGCGAAGAGTTCCAACACTAATAGTTCCAGTAGCAATCTGATTATATGTCCGTCTCGCCTTTCCTCCGAGCGCCGAGCGTTAAAGCATTCCCCTTCTTCAAAGAGAATTTTTCCTTGAAAAAATCTCAACCCCAACCTTTAATTAGTTAACTTTACATCTCTATTCTACAATAACAACAATTCCATATATTTCCTAACTCAATTCTCCTATCTCCTCATAGCCAATTGCTAACCAGAGATAATAATATCGAAATTCTCTACAAAACTCGTGATAAAGTTCTCTAGAAAACTTTCTACAAAACTCTCCATAAAATTCCCCACAATACAAAAGTCTCCATAAGCAAACCGCTTTTAACTTTAAAATGTCCATCTAAATTATGATTGACAAAACTGAAGATATTCGCCTTATCCTTTATTTCCCCCTTATTCACATTCTCACACTCTCAGTATTCTAGGATAGACAGAAAAAAATAGCTAGTTAGATTTGTGTAGGTGCGCACCTGAAATTAATAAAAGTAAGGAAAAAGTAAGAAAGTAAGAAGTAATCACCTTTCTCTTCCCATACATTCTCAAAACTTTATCAAAAAATAAAGTTTCAAAATTTATCTTCAGTTTCCGTCAATAATAATTGTTCTTATCAAAAAAATATGTTAATCCAAAACTGCTAGCCTTTGTATTATTCCGATCATCAATTTCCCGTTTACCATTCCTTCAACAACAAAAAACTTCCTAACTATTATTATACTGTTAAGTACAGTCTTCTTCTTCCAATATGCAGTTATTTAAATGCCAAAACTCAACCTGGCATTCCCCCCATATTCTCCCATTAAACGCTGTTCAATCCAGCTCCTATTATAAACCTTGTATATACCTTGCATACCCCACATGTAATAACAACATACCCCTCCATATATAGTCAGTTCACTAAACACTACTTTAATTCATCTTCTAACTGAACTTCAAAGTAATAATCACTTTAAACACACTTAGGGTAACTCAATCAAACCCCAAAACATCGTAAAAATAACCATCTAAGTTAACTTATTTTTCACATTTCATAAAACACAATTGAAGTCCCAACAATTGAGCAAAGCATTTCAATCAAAACAATGTATTCACTTACTGAACTTAAACACAGAAGCCACAAACAATATGTTGCACGATTTATTGCCTGGCATATTTCGCTACATCTTGTCAGCACTTAACGAGATACAGAGAAATATGCCAGGCAATAAATCATCCAACATATGGCTTATGGGTTTAAATATAATTTTGAAAAAAAAAGTGGAAATAGCCTATCTTACAACTTGAATAGTGTGCAAAAACACAGAGTGAGAAAATGTTTGCAGAGATTAACACCTGATAAAACTAACAGTCTCAAGGAGACTGCTTCATTAAAAATTATTTGGGCAGAAGTCTACTATCAGTACTGCTTTCTAACTCTATTTGTAAAACAGTGAGATGTGTTTGAGTTGGTAAGGATTAATTTCATTGCTGATCATTATCTCCATAAGTGCCTCAGTGTCATTCCAAAAATCACACAAGGAGAGTCTCCACACAGTAGACAAATTCCATAACACATGTGATGTAAACCCAAAGTGTGTATGTATGCCAGAATCATATATATATATATATATATATATATATATATATATATATAGATATATATATATATATATAATATATAGATATATATATATATATCATAATATATATTACCTATATATATAATCTATATAATATATATGTGTGTGTGTGTGTGTGTGTAAGTGTAAGTGTAAGTTTTCTCATTTTGATGTTATCTGGGACAGTGGTCATTTCAACGTGCTCTTCTTATTTTATGATGGATTTATTTTGTGCACTAGGTGCACACACGTCCTAGTGTTTTGCATATTATTTTATGTAACAAAAGGGTTACGAACGCAATTTATAATCACACAGACCGCGTTCGACATGAAGCTGCAAGCGATTTGAAAGCTCACTGCCTTACATTGGTTTTAATACAATGGTATGAAGTCAATAGCAAACTCCTGAATGTAAACTTGTAAAGAAATCATAAATAGCCAAAAAATGCTGTGGTTGACTGTGATGTCCTATAAAAGATATGTAATGAACTTTATCCAAGAAAGCTTCCAATCAGGAAGAGATGAAGTGAGAGGTGGTAGTGTACCATCCTTTTTTTATTTTGTCAGTCCACATCATAAATCATTTGGTGGTCAGCATGGCTGAATGGAGAAGAACACTCGCTCTTAAACTTTCTGTGTGCTGATGCCGAGGTATCTTGTTCAACCCCTCCACCAGTCAGTTGGAATAAAATGTTGACATCTCGTCCTTGACTTGGGGGTGTAAATTACAAGCACCTCAGAAGTCAGGGTGGATTCGCCTGATGGTGAGGGACACGGATAATAGGAAAAGCTAATCCACACGCAAACATCAGTCCATTGCGCTAGAAGTAGTCAGGTCTGCTCCTGTTTGAGGTGAACATCAGACTCTAGTTTGAGATGGACATCATACTCTAGTTGGAAATGAAAACCATACTCTGGTTTGAACTGAAAATCATCTCTACTTTGAGGCAACCATACATCACCTTCTAGCTTGAGGTGAATATCATACTTCTAAATCACTTATTATCAAGTCAGAAGTGTTTCTTTCACTACTTGTTAACTTTAAAGTTAAATGCAATGACCTCTTTGACTGTAGGCTTCTTGGGGAAAGGTATGCATGGATTGTGTGTTCATGTGGTGTCTATCAAATGGCTTTTGATAGTTCCTGACTTTTTTCTAATGAGTTAGGTTGTTTTTTTTTTTAGGAAATGAGTTATAGAACTCATTACTTCATTTTGTAGAAAGTAAAAAAAAAAGTTAGTTGCATATCTTTACAGGGCGTAGCAGTCAACCACAGCCATTTTTGGCTGTTCGTGATTCCTGGGCAAGTTTACATTCAGTAGTCTAACAGTGCTTTCTGAACAACCGGCATCCATACCATTTAATAAAAAACCACCGCAAGGCGGTCTGCTGTCAAATCACCTGCAGCTGTGTTTCGAATGCGGGTACGCGGGATTACAAACTGCAGCTGTAACCCCTTCACCACGGAGCCGGCGTGGAAAGTGAATCTGAAACATTAACAACTGTATGGATTTTGTTTTTAGTCAAGGACAGATACAAACTCAAGATCGCGTGGATTTGATGTGGTTTAGTTTTTCAGGGACCACATTTGTTTTCTTCATGTGTCTAATCTGAAGCAGAAATTGATGATGATAATTCTCCACTTCTGTTATCTGATATGTTAATGAATTTGATGTTGTTTATGCTGTTACTTGTTACTTAAGCTTTCCTTATTCATACTTCTTTCTTATTCTGCTGCTCTTGCTTAATAATTTTCTCACATAATTTCCCTAATCCATCTCTTCTGTTGATGTCACCCAAAAATGTCATTTCTTTTTTAAATGTGTTGATCAGTGATCAAGCAATATGTGCAGCTGTCACTACCTCGGCATCTGACCATGAGTCTAAAAATAATTCTAAAACAACACATCTTTACCTTTTCTTGTTTCGCCATCAATTCATTACTCATTGCCTAGCATTAACATCCAAACAGAAGAATAGAACAAACATAACTTTTCAGAAACCATCTTTGTTTAATAAACATTCATCCATAAGTGCTAAGAACTTCTGTTTTAGATCACACACAAGGAGGATCTTTCTCGTGATAGAAGTATGAAACCTACTCTTTCATTCATTCATTCAGTAGCATGTCCTTTGCAGAACCTTGCTCCCATAACAACCTTCCGGAAAACCTCTTGATCATAAGCAAGATGTCCCGCGTCTGATATCCCCATCTGGAGATCAAATGCCACATCCTGCATCCATCTTCTCTTTGGCCTTCCTCTTCCTCTCTTCCCAGGCATATACCCCTCCATTGTTGTTCTCTCCAAACTTTTGTGACGTTTCAAGTGACCAAAATATTTCAATTTTCTTTTTTTATCATCTTTAATAGCCAACCTTCTTCAATATTCAGCTCTTGGAGTATGGATGCATTTGTTCCTTTCTTTATCCAAGATATTCTTAGAACTCGTCTATAACATTTATATTCAAAGGCATTTATGCGCTGTTCAGCTTGTTTAGTGCCCAGCATAAAAATAATGTTGCATTTATAGCATAATTTCCCGCAGCATCTAAAGAGCACTGTCTTGTCTGTTCAGAGTACAGTGAAGTTGATTCTTATGAATAATAACAAATTAACAGTGACAAGATGAGTACATTTCATTCTTATAATCAATAGCAATAATTAAACAGTGACAAGACCACTGAAGTTGATTCTTAAGAACAGTAGCAATAATGAATCATTCACAAGACCGGTGAAATTGATTCTTATGAACATTAGCAGTTAAACATAGACAAGACCAATAAAGTTTGTTCTTATGAACAATAACAATTAAACACTGACAAGACCACTGAAATTGATTCTTATGAATGAACAATAACAATTAAACGTTGACAAGACCAGTAAAGTTTATTCATATGAACAATAACAATTAAATATTGATGAAACCAGTAAAGTTGATTCTTATGAACATTAACAATAATTAAACAGTGACAAAACCAGTAAAGTTGATTCTTACGAACAATAACAATAATTAAACAACGACAATACCAGTAAAGTTTATTCTTATGAACAACAATTAAACATAGACAAGACCAGTAAAGTTGATTCTTATCAACATTAACAATAATTAAACATTGACAGGACCAGTAAAGTTGATTCTTATGAACATTAACAATAATTAAACATTGACAGGACCAGTAAAGTTTATTCTTATGAACAATAACAGTTAAACATTGACAAGACCAGTAAAGTTGATTTTATGAACAATAACAATTAAACATTGACAAGACGAGTAAAGAATAACAATAATGAAACAGTGACAAGGCTTGAAATTTTCACTATCACTTGTATAACATTATGTGGTATATTTTTAATTGTGTTATTTTAAAAGAGGAGGTTCTTTGTTCTATGTACTATATTGTTTCATCCTTCATTGACAATGCCAATTCATAATCATTGTTAAAAATGAATAAGATTTATTTACATTTTGAAGTATTTTATACAGCTATTGAAAATTGTATAAATAAATTGTATATTTTATTTACCTTGCAGTGTTAAATGATATTGTTTGTATGCATGCTAACATTCCAACAAAAAAACGTTCAATTTATTTACAATGAAACACCCTTATAATTATTTATAATAAAACAGGATTCCACAACTTTTAAAAGATAAAAGTTTGAGACTTTTTAGTGTAAATATTCATGCTACATCTGTAAATAGTCTTAATTTGGTTTAGTCGACGGATCAACATCACGGCACACGGGTGTAACCCATAAGTGCTCCGTTCTACAACTCAAACCTGAGTCCGGATAATCTCAGCTCAGTGCACAAACTCCGTAGCACCAGCGAGGATCCTGAAATACTTTGGGTAGATTTTTAACTCGAAATTTTTCCTGGGCAGCACCGTTAGGCTACTCTTTTTCGATTTCCAACTGCCAAGGGATTTATTATGTGCACAACAATGCACATGGGCATCCGATCTCACTACCCAGAGACCAGGGGGAAATTTTTTTTATTACTAGAAGTCCACGTGAGAAAAAAAAATCCCGTCCCTCACCGGGGCTTGAACCCGGGACCTCCAGCACTCGAGGCGGACACCATACCTCGAGACCACTCAGCCCTCACTGTAAATAGTCTTAGAGGCTATCGTATCACGACTAACCTGCTTGCTAAATACTGGAATACAGAAGAACTATTTTTTATGTACTTCATATGTCATGAATAGAGTCATACTTTGTTGTAACATAGACTCAGACCTTTAAATTTTGAGGTTTTTATGAGTAAATTCATGTTACATCAGTAACGCCTGTAAATATTCTTAGAGGCTATGGTATCAAGGCAACCTGCTTGCTAAATACTGGAATAGAGAAGAAATAGTTGTTATTTATTTCAGATGTCATGAATAGAGTTGTACATTATTGTTATAACATAGACAATTATACTTTTGTAATAAAAAGTGACAGTAATTTGTCCTGTGTTATATATAAGCTGTTAATAAGCTTGTATAATTTTTATCTTGTTTATTAAAATTATAATAAAAGTGTTTATAATGGGTTTACAATCTTTAAGTGTTTATTATTCTTAAGGCTGTGAGAAAGAATTAAATTGATGTAAGTTGCTTTGATCTAGTCTGGTATGCTGTATACTGTTTCCTTAGGTACCATCACTGATTCATTCAGCTGTTTCCTACTGATTACTACTTACCTTCATTGATTGACTCAGCAGACCCTAACTTATTACTGCTTACTTATGTAGCTTCATTGATTGACTCAAAGGTCTCCAACTTCTTACTCCTCCTTATGTAACTTCGTTGACTGACATAAAACAAGTTGAGATAAAATGTAGACACATGTCAGTTTATAGTTTTAGTTTAGTCGACGGATCAACATTAGCCTACGGCACACAGGTGTAACCCATAAGTGCTCTGTTCTACTCCAAACTCAAGCCTGAGTCCAGAGAATCTCATCTCAGTGCACGAACTTCGTAGAACCAGCGAGGATCATGAAATACTTTAGGTAGATTTCAAACTCAAAATTTTGCCTGGGCTAAGCCGTTAGGCTACTATTTTTTTTAATTTCCAACTGCCAAGGAATTTTTTTACTTGTGCAATAATACACATGGGCGTCTGATCTCACTACTCAGAGACCAGGGGAAATTTTGTTACTAGAAGTCCACATGAAAAGAAATCCCGGCCCTCACCGGCGCTTTGAACCCGAGACCTCCAGCACTTGAAGCAGACACCATACCTCGAGACTACTCAGTGCAACCCCCCCCCCCACCCCTTATTAGCTTTTCAACTGACTTTTTACCCAAGCGCCTACACATCTATTTTATCATCAGCATGTCCCATGTCAAATGACTACATTGTTTGTGTCTCTCCGCTGATCCTGGTCTTTGGTGTTCTGGATCAATTCTATTGATGACAATCCTCCTTGCCTTTGTCAATCTTATCTAACTTATCTAAGTCTGCCACTGCTATTTACCGCTGATCTCTCCAGTCAATAACAATGTTCTCTAATGCCTCTGTTCTCATTATGTGACTAAAGAACATAGTTTGTTTTCTTTTTTTTTAAGTTGTTCATCATATTCTACTTTCATTAGCCTCTTCCAGCTTCTCACTGTTAGTTACTCTGGTTGTCACAGCATTTGTCTCAGAAACCACGTTCTCGCTGCCAGAAAAATCTTCCTAGTTTATTCATTTACATTCCATGATTCGCTGCCACACATCAGAACAGGTTTGATATAACCTTTCAGTACTCTCATTCTGATATTCAATGAAAGTGATTTATTACAGAAGATACTTTTCATCTTCTGAAATTAAGTTTACACTTAGTCTATTCTGCTCTTAATCTCTTCATACATCTTCCATCTGATGTAATTATTGTTCCTAAATATTTTAATATATTGACTTGGTCTATTCATTCCAGCTATTAAGCTATTTCAGGTATTACTCATTTTTGAACCTTACTGAAATAATGATTAGTGTGCGTGTATGGAAGATTCCCTGGCTAAGGGTTAACGTCTTTTTCCATAATCCCGTATATTTTCGTGAGTAACATAAACTGCATGAGAATTGGTAGCAGTTCTTGCTGCATTGGTAACTTACGAGGTATGTGTGCCGGTCGCTCAGAAAGCAATGGCAAACTACTGAGTGTAATCTTGCCTAGTACATCAATAGCAGCTGAAAAATGCTGGCATTGACTGCCACGTCCTGTAAGGGATATGAAAAAAAACTGGAAGATTGTGGTCAAGGTTCAATCCCCAGCAGTGACAGAATTCTTGTTTTCTAACTAGTCTGGTTCTTGGAATGATTCGGCCTCATAAAATCTTCCTATAATCCATGCTGTGTGACGTTTGTCATCATGTGTGCCCACGGCTTTCTGTCTCACTGGTTCACGAGATTCAGTCATTTCTGATATAGATGTTCTTCCATACCATGATGACTGTCAATCTGTCTAGCATCTTATCTCTTGGTCTTTCTATGCCTCTATTCCGCCCCAAATGTCCCATTGTCACGACATACTCAAGACCTATCCCTCTTCTAATTATGTGCGCCGCCCCCCCCCCCCCCCCCCCCCCCCCCCCCCCCCCCCCGCGTTTCCCAATTGATTGCATTAGTCTGATGCTAGCAACCAGTTATCTTTGCGAGTTAAATTCTTTCATGATATATTCATTATGCTGTTTATCTGTCCATGGTATTTAGTATTTTTGTCATTCATCTATAAAACTACATCTCTGCAGTTTCCACATCATTCCTTATCAAATAGATACTGGATAATTTCAGAATTTTCTGAGAAATCAAGGACGCGAGGAAAGTAACTGGTGAGCTATCCTTATAATGCCATAGTCTAGAACAGTGGTTCTCAACCTTTTTTGGCCCATGCACCCCTTCACCACATTTTCGGAATGTCATCCCCCCCCCCCCCTTTCTATTTCCTGCCTATAAATCCCCCAACCCTACATAGTCTACGTAACAATAAAAGCTAAATTTAATAACACATACTAGAACAAGTCTAGATGTCTACATAAAACGGGATTTGCGGGTCTACTTACGTTATAAAACGAATTTCAGAAGGGCGAGAAGTACAGAACCGTAAAGTATGGAGGAAAAAACATTATCAAGTAATTGGTTCTTGTATTAACACGATCTTGGAATAATCTTAATTCCCCCACCTCCGTGAAAGCCATAAAATTTCCCCCTGAGAGGGAGGGGGAATTCCCCACTGGTTGAGAACCACTACTCTAGAACATATGAAGGCATAAAACTTCACACCATGATGGTAGTATCCATCGTGAGTTTATTCTTCTTCTTCAGCGTTCCGAGCCATTGAGGTTCTTTGCTGCAGATACAATCCATCTCCATTCGTCTCTCTGGTTGACCTTCTCTTGCCAGTCGTTGATTCCAAGTGCTTGTAGGTCTGTATATATATTATCTCTCCGCCGTCTTCTTGGTCTACCTCGTGAGTTTACCTTTTCTATTATTCATTAATGAAACCAAATTGTTTACATTTGGGTCCGAGTTCAAAATTATTCTAAAACAATTGACTTATAACAGTGTGCTTCTTTTAAACACAAAGTAATGCAGTTTTACGCTGTATTACAACCTGGGATTCTGAGTTAAATAGCACATTGCTTTCATTTTCTCTTCATTGTTCTCATTTTATTCATCTTTTTATTCTTCTCGTCCAGTTCTTATACCTTAATGTAGTCACTATAGTGTCTCCCCCGTGATTATAGTTAGTATAGATTGTGTTTTGTGTATGCATTTGTTTGTTGATGAAGGCTAGTCGCCACGTCCTGTGTTTTCCGTAAGTGTGTTCTGTAAAGCTGCATTACTTTGTTATTTTATATTGTGTTCTTTTAAACATATAATTTCTTCTTCTTTGCGTTCATCCGGAGTGTTTTTTCAGATGTGATTGCGGTGTGTCTAGTTAGGCACCCTTGGATCGAAACCCTTAGGCCAACACATCCGGCTTTTAGCGTGCATTTTTGACCAGGTTAGCATTCCTGGGAGACTCTCACTTTTGTGGTACTGTCCACCTCCCAGCTGGTAAAGTTGGAAGAGTCGGAGACTGCACGGTCATCCCTCAAATGAAGGCAGGGACAGTCCATAGCATTTTCCGCCATCCTGGGTGGCTTCCATAATTGCAGGGCCGGCACATAGCGCCCTGGTACTGGGCACACAGAGGGAATCGTCACGTCCTGCTCATGGCTGCTTTAATTCCTCACTTCAATATATTGGGCATTTCGTTCACCCCGAGCCTTTCCCGCACAAACCAAGCTGGTCTGCAGTCAGTATCCACTAAGCGAGTTTTTCGGACATGTGCTTGTCGTTGTGTCCGTCAGAGCTGTTCCAGACACGTCGGACATTCGGAAACTACCTAGTCAGAGCTGTTCCGAACAAGAGCGGCATTCGGAAACTAGGTAGTCAGAGCTGTTCCTAGCACAAGAGACAATCGGACGAGACAATTCACTCGGACGTAATTGCGTAGTGTCAATTTTTAGTTTGCCACCCGTAGGACGACACTTCCGACTTCTGGCGGGCATTTTTTAATGAGGTTAGCCTTCCTCTGGTTTCGTAGCACGTAAGACTGTTGTGATGTCGCCAACATCTCAGCTGGTCAAGATAGAACGATCAGCGACATCGAGGTCGGCCCTCAAGGGAAGGCAGGGGCAGACCTTGGGCATTCCCTTGCTATCCAAGGAGGCTTCCATAATTGCAGAGCCGGCACATATTGCTCTGAGACTGGGCTCACCCGAGGAGTTGCCACGTCCTGCTCATGGCTGCTTTAGTTCCTCACTTCCATGTGTTGGGCAACCCGTTTGCCACTGATCGCTCAAACACACACCAGGAGCGGTCAGACTTCGAGCGACATCCACTCGGTAAGCTTTTTATTTTGACTTCAGACCACGCAATAGGTCCGCTCGCCGTGCGTTCCATTTTGCGTCATTGAGACGTTCTTCCACTTTTGTCTATACTCTCCGTGAGCTGGATACAGACAGTTTTCGTAGCCATTTTCTTTGACTGGGGCACTTTTCTGACTTTTCGTACTCGCTCACCGGGTAGGCTACATGTGCTGCCGGCTCAGCACCTTACCTTCGTGCAGCAGTGGACGAGAAACGGCCTGTCCCTCCCATCCGGGAATCTCTCATATTCCCCAGCTGAGAGCCTTCGAACATGTAATAGAACTGAGCATGTAGCTTGCTCAGTATCACGCTTCTATTTTTCGGTAGGCGGGTATCGGCCTGGCTCTCAGATGTGAGGGTTTGTGGCTTAGAGGCGTTCAGCCACAGCCCTCGACAGGGAGCCTTAAGAGTTTTGTCCGGACCAAAAGCGTCTGCCTTCGTGCCTTCGTGCACCTTTTTAAACTTTTGACTGCTATCCTCAGTCACCTGCAGAGCAGCAGGTTGTGTCTCTCTTAGTCTGGTCCCTATCCCATATGCTGTCCGATATGTAGTTTTTCACCCATCGGCAAGCACATGGGGTCGATGGGACACGCAAGCCCCCCCACCACGGCAAGGTGGAGACACATCGGGGGAGAAACATATAATTTAATTCATTCTGTCTCAAACATCTGTTGCAGTGATCTACTTTGTTGTTCTAATTACTATAATGCCGCCTGTTTCTGAAAATCATGACTCTGGCCTACATATTTGTCTCATCATCATCACGTGGCCTGTAAAGTAGATCAACGTTCATGTCTCGCCCCAGCTCTCGGCCTTTGGTGTTCTGGGTCATTTCTACTGATGGTATTTCTCCATGCCATTGTCTTAAACCACCTTCACCAAGCGTCATTTCTCTCAGTCCGTCTCTGCCTTTGCTACTGCAAATCTTTCCTGGTGTCACATTGTTCTCCCATTTAATTTATTTTAGTTTAGTCAATGGATCAACAACACGGCACACGGGTGTAACCCATAAGTGCTCCGTTCTCCTCCTAACTCAAACCTGAGTCTCGAGAAACTCAACTCAGTGCACGAACTCCGTAGCACCGGCGAGGATCCTGAAATACTTTGGGTAGATTTTTAACACGAAATTTTGCCCGGGCAGCGCCGTTAGGCTACTCTTTTTCGATTTCCAACTGCCAAGGGATTGTTTACGTGCCCAACAATACACACGGGCGTCCGATCTCACTACCCAGAGACCAAGGGAAATTTTATTACTAGAAGTCCACGTGAAATAATCCCGGTCCTCGACGGGGCTTGAACCCGGGACCTCCAGCACTCGAGGCGGACACCATACCTCGAGACCACGCAGCCCCCTTTTCTCCCATTTCTTGAACCTTTCTTGTTTTCGCTCGCTTTGAATTCAAGCGTAGTCCGTATACGTCCTACTATTTCTAGTGCACTGGACCGATTTTTTTTTTTTTTTTTTGCGTGTGTATTAGCTTTTCCAATTACCAGTGTTCCTTGCCATGAGGCGAACCCACTCCGAATTCAGGGGTACTTGTAATGTAGTAACGTACGTTCCCAAGTCACGGACGAAAAGTCTACATTTTAGTCCGGCTGACCGGTGTAGGGGTTTAACCCGCTATCTCGGCATCAGCACAGCACACCGGAAGTTTAAAAGCTACAGCTCTTATCCATTCGGCCATGCTGACCTATTTTATCTTCCCCCCCCCCCACACACATTTCATACTCCACCTGGACTAGGCGATTTATACTTAAAAGCAATGCTTAACTGGAACATTAGGCGTTAAGGCATTCTTTCAAGTAAACCAAGTTACATGTTATTAAGGCATTACGAAGGCGAACGAGCAAGAGGTTAGCAGCGATAGGCCTACAGATAGAAAGATAACACCAAGAGATGGGCAAACATAGGCGTGTTATAGTGTAAAACCAAAGCGAGTGACAGGGAGTGTTGGAGATCCATTGCATCCAACTTTCGTTGTGGAACAGCACTTGACTGATGACGATCCTACCAAGCTTGTCGTAAGACTCAAAAGACTCAACTACACAACGGGGTTAGGGTGGAAAGGGGGGGGGGGGCGTTGATATAGGACGCTTTATCATCACGTAAAATATTCTAGATGCAAGCGTTCTAACCAATCATGAACACAACACGCGTTGAGAGAGAGAGAGAGAGAGAGAGAGAGAGAGAGAGAGAGAGAGAGAGAGAGAGAGAGAGAGAGAGAGAGAGAGATAGAGAGAGAGAGAGAGAGAGAGAGAGAGAACATATAGCCAACATGGGAAACCACGGAAGGAACTATATATAAGATATAACATATGGATAATGATGGAGGAGCTTGAAATGAGATAGTTAAGTACCTTTTTCTCACTTGGGGAATTAAAAGCTTTAAAAAGCCGCAAAAGAAGCATGCCAGTGAAGCTACAAAAGATAATCAGTAAATAAAACATTAACAGATACTGAATACGCTCACAGAAATCGCATTATCTACCAAGTTACTCACTACATGTTTTTTTTTATTATTAATTTGTAATACCGTCTACAGCGTATACTTTTTTCTTAACACCTCTTCCGGATACTGACGCGACTGCTATTCGTATTCGACTACCTGAACTGGAAGGGAAGCATGTTCAAGAGGGATCAAGCCCGCCCTAAATTGAGAATGAACACTACTTAGCCAGATCGTTAACCACTAAATTACCACATGTCGTAACCATCTACTCACGGAACAGTGAGCAGAAAATACTTTGGAATCAATCATGTGCCATGCCGGAAAGCGTGGGCGGTCATGATTCGCCATTTCACTCGATCACCAGAGTCATGGATCAGCTCAGTGTTCCTGTCTCGACCATGCCATGTGTCCAAGCCATCCAGGTATTTACTTCTCGGTCTTCCCCTTGGTCTGTTCCCTTCAATCTTGCCAGTTGTCACCAAGTTCTCCAATTCATTTCTTCTCATAACATTTCTCTAATCAGTTTACGATTTTCATTTGTCTCCTTTAGTACTTGGTCATTGGTTTTTCTGTCTGTCCGTGGTATTGGTATTCTTTGCATTCTCCCCAGAAACCACATTTCTGCAGCCATCAGATGTTTTTCAGCTTGACTGCTCATTGTCCAAGTTTCATATCCATACAAAAGAACAGGCTCTATGTAGCACCTCAGCTTTGGAATGGTTGCTGTATATCAGAGGAGAGCGCACGTGTGGAAATCCCCAATGCACAGTGAAGTAATTCTACATATACTCATAAAGATCTGATGTTATGTTATCACCATCGACATTCCCTCATATTGTGTATTCCCATACATGCCTAGTCCTCCCATGCACCAGCCAACCTTACTCACTGTTTCCATGAGGAGTTCGTCCCATATAACAACAACTCGTGACGAGTTAAATAGTAACGTTGTCCCATAGCAGTTACTGTCGTTGAGATCCTTTCAGTGTTTGGTGCTTCTGATTTAAATAAATTTTTCTTCATTCTGTCTGCTTAATTTTTATTACACATGGTTCCATATTGTTCTTTCTTTAGTGTTATTTCCGTGTTTGTGGTGTGTTTCTTATGTGTTTCTTGTCATTGTTTGTCGAAAAATATTTGTCGCCTCAATGTCCTATATTTTGCAAAGTTTAACTTATGTACACTTCGTGTTTTCCAATTGCTTACACTTCCACATATGTGCCGCAGTTAAATCCATTTCATATATACATTCATCTAAATAAATAAAATAGTGCGTCTTTAGCAGGATGTTGCTATCAACCCCAGGTTGATTTTATAGACATTATTAATTATTGTTATTATTACGTTCAGTAATTTGCAATTGCCCGCTCCGTGGCGAACAAGTTACGGTCGCAGTTTGTAATCTCGCATACCCGCGTTAGAAACACAGCTGTGGGTGATTTGGTATCAGACCGCCTTACGTTAGTTTTTTTTTTTGTTTTTTTTTTTATGAGATGGTATGGGTACTGGTCGTTCAGACAGCAATGACAACTACTGAACGTAACGGTAAACTTGCCCAGGAATCACGACCAACCAAAAAATGCTGGTGCTGACTGCTACGTTATGTAAAGGATACGCAATTAACTTTAACTTTTAATTTGCTGTAGCTTTGTGAATGATAAGTCAACGTTTAAGTCCAACTAACCAATGTAGTGAATGAACCCACGACCCCGCCATCATCGTGGGGAGAGTGAGGGGCGAACCCAGATTAACGGATCTCCGGCGATTTTCTAAAATCATGCGGTAATGTGTGATGGTACGCAGTTTACCGCAATGACCTCGTTTCCTGTCGCAACTTCTCGTGGAGGCTCGGAGAGACGGATACTGTGACCAGCAGTACCGGAACAGGTGATCGAACCAGTGTCAACAATAACACCACGGTTTGATGTAACATCCTTCAATTATACACATTCCACGTATGCAGGTAGATGTCTATGAAGGTCACTTGTCAGTCCTTATTTGTCATAAGTTTTTCATTATAAAGACACGCAACTTTGAGGCTTCTTAACGCCCAGAATTTGTTGTGTTTGGAAAGATCAGTTGATTGTTTTCAGTTGGGGTGTTGATTTTGAAGTGCCTCCTATCTTAGATCTGCTTCTTTATTTAATGAACTAAAGTCAACAAAGTGTACTTGATAATTAATTACTAATTAAATAGGTATATTATTCTACCGTTTTGTGGTAAATATGAAGCAGTTGTAACGGATACGTTGGTGTAACTGATATCACGTAGGAATTTAAACGAGAAAATTCAAAAGCAGAAACTTGAAAATTAGGATGTGGATGTTATTTTATATTTATTTATAAGTTGAACTTAAGATGTTTTAATTCAATCCATGTTTTATTATCTGATTAAGGTATTAACCTCTGTTTTATAAAATCTTATTTGCATTGTCATTGTTTTTTGCTTACATAAATTTGATATGACAATTACTATATAAGTAATTCAGTTATAAAACTAGTTAGTAACCTGGGGCCAGAAGTTTGATAGTTTTAATAAGTAAGTAAGTGTTAAACAGACATATCCAGGAAGTAACCTACTCAACTTATTCCAGGGAAAGCTGCATTTTATTCACAAAAGAGTGCACAGTATTGCATTTTTAATGATGTTGACAGTAATAATAAGGCGGTATGCTACCTTCTGGGGCCAGCCAGTCTGTGTCAGTTACACTCATCCTTCTCAGGAAATTATTGCATTGTGTCTGTTTACAGTTATTTTGCAATATGTTATTGTTAAGTTGGAATACTTGCACCATTTGGTCAAAAGATCAGACTTCAATGAGGCATTTATTGAGATGATTTGCCTCATTTTGATGACTACTCTTCTTTCAGCTGTGATGCTGTCTGTTTCCATGACCATCACTTGTGGTGGAACATGATTTTGGTAATCACATATTTGCTGACACAAGCAGTCAAGCTATGAGTTATTGACAACAATCTTTTGTTCTGTGTCTTTGGTCCCTTGAATTACTCTGTTAATGTTCTTTTTGTTCTGTGCCTTTAGACCCTTTTATTGCTGAGTTGATATTCTGTTGATCCATAGTGTTAATCTTCCACTGTTGTTTCTCTATGCCAGAAGGTTTGCTTAGATAGTTGTATTTTGGGCAGTTTTGGAGTATGTGATCTACGGCATCAATCCACATGTACACATGGCTGATTTGCCACAATTGAATTTTGTGTACATGTGGTTGAGTAATCTATTGACTCCTGTTTTGAGGTGCAGAATAATGATTAGTTCTGGTTTTCTTGAGCAGAAACACTCGTACTTAAAACCTGACTGCATGATGACTTGAAGTGGAATGAGAAAAAAATACAAGTCCACTACATCCTATCCAAAACAAGTGTGCATGGTGCAGTGTTTATAATTATTAGAGTACAAATATTTGTTTTTATTTACAAAAAGTTTTATTAGTGAATGTCTTCTTCTTTTGTCTTGTATCGCCTGGTGGAGAATAGGTCTTCAACCACCTCACATCAAGCCATGCTATATTTAGCCATCTCACATCAAGCCCCCTCAACCACCTCACATCAAGCCCCCTCAACCACCTCATATCAAGCTCCCTCAACTACCTTACATCAAGCCCCCTCAACCACCTCACATCAAGCTCCCTCAACCACCTCACATCAAGCCCCTCAACTACCTCACATCAAGCCCCCTCAACCACCTCACATCAAGCCCCCTCAACCACCTCACATCAAGCCCCCTCAACCACCTAACATCAAGCCCCCTCAACCACCTCACATCAAGCCCCCTCAACCACCTCACATCATGCCCCTCAACCACCTCACATCAAGTTGTCCTATCTTTAGCCATCTCTTGCACCTCCCTCAACCACCTCACATCATGCCCCTCAACCACCTCACATCAAGCCCCCTCAACCACCTTACGTCAAGCTCCCTCAACCACCTCACATCATGCCCCTCAACCACCTCACATCAAGCCCCCTCAACCACCTTACGTCAAGCTCCCTCAACCACCTCACATCAAGCTGATCTTTAGCCATCTCTTGCACCTCCCTCAACCACCTCACATCAAGCCCCCTCAACCACCTCACATCAAGCCCCCTCAACCACCTCACATCAAGCCCCCTCAACCACCTCACATCAAGCTGATCTTTAGCCATCTCTTGCACCTCCCTCAACCACCTCACATCAAGCCCCCTCAACCACCTCATATCATGCCCCTCAACCACCTCACATCAAGCCCCCTCAACCACCTTACGTCAAGCTCCCTCAACCACCTCACATCAAGCTGTCCTTCTTTAGCCATCTCTTGCACCTCCCTCAACCACCTCACATCAAGCCCCCTCAACCACCTCATATCATGCCCCTCAACCACCTCACATCAAGCTGATCTTTAGCCATCTCTTGCACCTCCCTCAACCACCTCACATCAAGCCCCCTCAACCACCTCATATCATGCCCCTCAACCACCTCACATCAAGCTGTCCTATCTTTAGCCATCTCTTGCACCTCCCTCAACCACCTCACATCAAGCCCCCTCAACCACCTCACATCATGCCCCTCAACCACCTCACATCATGCCCCTCAACCACCTCACATCAAGTTGTCCTATCTTTAGCCATCTCTTGCACCTCCCTCAACCACCTCACATCAAGCCCCCTCAACCACCTCACATCAAGCCCCTTCAACCACCTCACATCAAGCCCCACCACCTCACACCAAGCCCCCTCAACCATCTCACACCAAGCCCCCTCAACCATCTCACACCAAGCCCCTTCAACCATCTCACACCAAGCCTTCTCAACCACATCACATCAAGCCTCCTCAACCACCTCACATCAAACACCCTCAACTACCTCACATCAAGCCCCCTCAACCACCTAACATCAAGCCCCCTTAACCACCTCATATCAAGCCCCCTCAACCACCTAACATCAAACACCCTCAACTACCTCACATCAAGCCCCCTCAACCACCTAACATCAAGCCCCCTTAACCACCTCATATCAAGCCCCCTCAACTACCTCACATCAAGCCCCCTCAACCACCTAACATCAAGCCCCCTTAACCACCTCACATCAAGCCCCCTCAACCACCTCACATCAAACACCCTCAACTACCTCACATCAAGCCCCCTCAACCACCTCATATCAAGCCCCCTCAACCACTTCACATCAAGCCCCCTCAACCACCTCATATCAAGCCCCCTTAACCACCTCACATCAAGCCATCCTGTCTTTAGCCATCTCCTGCAGCTGCCTCAACCACCTCACATCATGCCCCCTCAGCAACCTCACATCAAACCCCCTCAGCAACCTCACATCAAGCCCCCTCAACCACCTGACATCAAGCTCCCTCAACCACCTCACATCAAGCCATTCTGTCTTTATCCATCTCCTGCAGCCCCCTCAACCACCTCACATCAAGCCATCTTGCCTTTAGCCATCTCCTGCATCCCCCTCAACCACCTCACATCATACCCCCCCCTCAATCTCCTCACATCAAACCCCCTCAACCACCTCACATCAAGCCCCCTCAACCACCTCACACCAACCCCCCTCAACCACCTCACATCAAGCCCCCTCAACCACCTCACATCATACCCCTTCAGTCACCTCACATCAAGCCCCCTTAACCACCTCACATCATGCCCCCTCAACCACCTAACATCATCTTCTGGTAGGTGAAATTAAACTGAGCCCAAGAGATACATGACATCCCATAAACACAGAAATCAATAGAATGTAGGAAACCTCAGAAATAAGGAAATTAAGGAACAATTGGCTGTCAGTCTCAAATAAATACCAGGCCTTACAATAGACAGTAGACAAAGTGAGCACAGAAGTCTGCTTACAGCAAGCTAAAAACATTTGAAGTCAATCATATTGAGACATACTTGGCAAAAAAGAAAGAAAACAAAACATGGATTACGCCAGAAACGTTTAAAAAGATAGAACGAGCGAACAAACTTTATTTTCAAAAGGTTAAAAATTTGGCACGCAGGCCTATCTGACATTCTGTCCTTCTCATCTTTTTATGTTATTTCATTCATACATCTCTTGTGAAGATAATCTAGGATCACAACAGAACAATATGCATTAAACCGCATGGAAAATAATCAATAATACACGATTCACTAAAACAATTTTTAACATGGCAATTATAATTACCTAAGGTAGGTGTAACGTACCATATATATGGGAGGGACGCAGAGGTGTTTCCAAGGTACCAGGGCCAGGTTCTATACTGGCCAAGACCTATTGACATGTCCTTGTCGAGCGGCTTGGGCAACAGGTCCCTTCGGGGTCCTGGCTAACGTCAGTAGGATCGTTGATTCCTCCGAAGTCAGAGAGTGTCTGCCTGCACAGCGAGGAACCACCAGTCTGCACACCAATAAGCCAGACATGGGACAACGGATACTCATGCAAACAACAGATCCTGTATGACATCACACTGATGTTGGACAACAGGATGTCTTCATCCGACATACAGGACTTCACGCTGGAGTTCACAGCCAGCGAACACAAGCAATCAAGCATACTTATGGGAATGTTTATTATACCAGTTGTCGTTTGAGATAATTATTAAGCCTGTACTGAGATAGTGTTCAAACAGGTTGTGACAGGTTGTGATTGGTGGTGCCTTTGATTTCTTGTGGAAGATTGTGAGTGGCAGTGTATGCTAAACTTGCTTCGTATGTCTATTCTAGGTTTAGGGACATGAAGTATGTTTAGTCATTCGCTATGTCTTGCTTTATATTTAAACAATGGCCAAAGGTAGTGTGGAGCATTTTTAAATAGGATTTTGTGAATTAGCTTGGCCTTATTAAAGAGTAAGCATTTGTGGACTGGCAGTAACTGAAAACGTTCATGTAGGTTAGAATTGTCGGTAAGCTTTTTGCCATTAATTAAACCGACTGCCCTTTTCTGGAATGAATAAAGGCTTATTGTTATTGATTTGGAGCATCCATCCCAGATTGTGGAGCAATAGTCATTATAGAATATCTTTCTTGTGTTGTCATCAAGGGAATGTTTAATTTTTGCAAGTTGGTGTACCTTTTTTGCTATTTGTTTAACAAGAGTGTGAACATGGGAATTATAGGTTAGATTTTTATAAATGATAAAACCCAGTGCTTTGTGCTTGGTTACACTTTCTACAGGCATGTTACCAATGTGCAGCTGGAGAGTTCACTGTGAGTTTAGAGTGTGAAGTCTTTGCCTGGCTGCTATTAACATAGATTCATTGTGAATCTCATGAACAGAGCATGTGGTGTGTTTCACGGGGAAGGCAGACAGTTCAGCAGCAGACGTGTGATGAAGTCTTGTAACATGTAATGGATGGAGCACCACAGGAGTCCAGAGATGTTGAAGCCCTCGAAGAACCCAGAAGGACAGAAAAGAGTGCAGACGAAGAAGAAACAAAACTGGACCAGCCAGGCATTTCAGACACACCTCTGTCAGTAGCAGATTATTTACGGAAAGTAAACTCTTGCATCAAACAGGTAATTATTTCAGTTATCATCATCATCATCAGCATCATCATCATCATTAGTATCATTATCATCGTTATCATCATCATCATCATCTCAATTATCATAATCATCATCATCTCAATTATCATCATCATCACCATCATTATCATCATCTTTATCATCGTCTTTATCATCATAATCATCATTATCACCATTATCATTATAATCATCATTATCATCATCATCATCATTATCATTATCATCATCATCATCTTCAAGTAGCTTGGCAATAGGCTTGGGTGATTGTGTCTCTCTAAATTGCTCACTTTTTAGAAGTAGAGAGCCCTTTTACATGCATTAAGGTACATTGTGCAAAGAGTGCTAGACGCATATTTTTTTTTAGATCAACCGGCGCTCAGTAGGTAATATAGTTAGTAGCACGCCAGCCGTCTTTCCTTCCCAAGACAATCTTGGTACCAATTTTAGGTTGAACTGGGAGTCCAAGTGAATGTTTATAACACCTGAATTCCCCACCTGCATATCAAACCCATAACACCAGGTTAGCAGGTGAGTGTCTAGTCTCTACGGTGCTGAAGCTCCCTCATTTTTTTTTAGTGCCGTACACTATCTTTACATGCCCTGATAGTAGACTATCTGGTGGGTTGTCTGTATTGTTTTGTCACTTTATTCATTGTTGATCCTTTTGAGGCTTGTAACTTGTTTTCTAAGGGGGCTGAGTGGTCTCGAGGTATGGTGTCCGCCTCGAGTGCTGGAGGTCCCGGGGTTCAAGCCCCGGTCAGGACCGGGATTTTTTCACGTGCTCTTCCAGTAATAAAATTTCCTCTGGTCTCTGGGTAGTGAGATCGGACGCCCGTGTGTATTGTTGCGCACGTAAAAAATCCCTTGGCATTTGGAAATCGAAAAAGAGAGCCTAACAGTGCTGCCCGGGAAAAATTTTGAGTTAAAAATCTACCCAAAGTATTTCAGGATCCTCGCCGATGCTACGGAGTTCGTACATTGAGCTGAGTTTCTCCAGACTCAGGTTTGAGTTAGGAGGAAAACGGAGCACTTATGGATTAAACCTGTTTGCCGTGATGTTGATCCAACGAATAAACTAAACTAAACTAAACTTGTTTTCTTCTGTGTTTTTTCCAATCATTTGAATTTCTCACTTGGTGCCAATCTTATTTTAGTCCTATTCTATATAACAGTTTTAACTCTTTCATTCCCAAAAGATTTTGCTATAAGTGTCACATGTGAGAAATAACCTCTAAGAAAAATCATGTGCAGGTGTCTTACTTTCAGAGAGGCTTAATTCACAGTAGGAATGACCAAAGGTCTCCAGATTTCTGTTGAGTTTTGACCAAATGTAAAAGTACAAGAACACATTACATCATGGTTTGGATTCAGAGGAATGAGTGAATCACACATCATGCCTTGTTTGGGACTGACAGTTTTACTGTATTATCTTGCCTATTTACTGTATTTAATTTCTGTATGTGAACCTTATATGCATCACTTAAGAAATCTCTTCCTGACTGGTCAGGATTGATTACAACTGGAATTCTTTATTTCACGGAACGTTAACACGGTCAACAAATGCCTGAGTAAGTTGGGTGTATTGGCCGAAAGGTGCAAATATCAGAGCTCTGCTGTAAACAGGCACAATACAATTATGTCCAAAGCAAACATTATGTATGAACTAAGTAGAAGGTGAAGAAGAATTCTTTATTTCATGAAAGGGAAGTCATGGCTGAGAGGTTTGTGGTATCTGCTTCAAACTCGGAAGCTTAACAAATGTCAAAGTGAGGGGATCGACTTCTTCATTGCAAGGAGTTTAACCAAGTTTTACTCTGTAGAGAATCACACAAAGCACAACCTCCATCGCTCCAACACTGGTCCCCAGGAGTCTCAGAACAATTTCACTTGTGCTCTGAACAACATATTTCTGTCTCAGCAGCTATTGGGTAAATTATCAGTATACGGCTGGGCACGTTCACAATAATAATTGGTTTCTAATAATATCAGATGTCTTACGTGATTTGGGTGTTGTTATTGGATACCTAGCCTGCTCGGATAAGGGAAACAACCTAGCCTTCTTGGATAAATGAAATAAACCGGAGGTTCCACGATCAATTTGCACATGTTGTTGTTTGTCCATCAAGAATGATGATGACCATTCATTTCATCCAGTGCAGTTGAAAGTATGGAGCAGTGAGTTCTAAGATGGCTGATAAAGCCTATTTTGGCTCGAAATGTTCTTTGACAATGTGGGTAAAGAAGGCTTGACGTTTCAGGAGGAAGATCTCCTGCAGTAGTTTTTCTGTCCAGCCTTTTCTTCACAGCTCTTGCAGTCCTGGTTGCTTCAGAGGTGACTGCACCCTAGCGTAATGATATACGCCACAAATTTGGGTCTTTGACAGCAGTCTCCCAAGTGTCATGATTAATTCCAAAAGCTTTTAGTGAGATCTTCAGAGTGTCTTTAAAGCGTTTCCTCTGGCCGCCTTGGGAGCGTTTACCATAACGCAGCTCGCCGTAAAAAATTTGTTTAGGGGCATGCAAGTCAAGTGACCAGCCCAGCGAATCTGATTCTTCATTAGTAGAGTGTGGATACTGGGTATGGAGGCTCTTTCTAGGACTTCAGTGTCTGGGATCTTGTCTTGCCATTTAATCTTCAATAGCTTCCTAAGGCAGACTGTGTGGAAGTGGTTTAATTTCCTAGTGTGTCACTGATAAACAGTCCAGGTTTCACAACAATTTGCACATGTTAACAGTCCCATGGCAGTTGTACATTGCAAAAAAGCAGGCCATAAGGACACTTGTCTAGCAAAAATTAAGGGAGAAAAAATCTATCAAAGGGTAGTTAGGGTCAGTTACCCTTGATAGAATCTGTATAGGGCAAGTAAAACTTCAACAAATGATTGCCAAAGTGAGATACATTGACCGCTGTGTTAGAGAATTGTATAACTAGGTGTGGCATGCCCTTTGAAATAAGAAAGAATACGAAAATGATTTAATAAAATTGCTGTGTTTGCTGGACTCTTATTTCTGTTATATCTTCCATGTGGTGTTGTACAAGTATTTAGTATTTAAATTTCTGGACTTGCCTCAAATCAGTACTATTGACTTTAATTGTACATTTGTAGGTGTTCCGTTTCTTTTATATTACCATTGACATCTTTATGATGCATCCTTAAAGTTCTTGTTTATTAGGCTTATTTTAGTCAATAACTTGCAGAAGGTCATTCCATCTTTATCTCTAGTACAATAATGTTTCACATTTACAAAAGTTGATATATAGGGGTAGAAAAATCTAGGTCACCTTGGTACCTAGAAATTTTTACCTGGTGCCTGAAGTTTTCAATTGTTTTCTTAGCGTGTATTTTCAAATAAAAATATGAAAAGAATACTCTTGAGGGGAAAAAAACGCTGGTTTCTGAATTACGTTTTGTTTTTTTCTACTCCCGCCTCTCTCTTGTTTCTCTTTATCTTTCTTTATCTTTCTCTCTCTTCTCACTCTTGCTCTCTTTCTCCCTCACTCTTTCTCTCTTTTTTTTACTTTCTTCTCTCTCTCTCTTTCTCTCTCTCTCTCTCTCTCTCTCTCTCTCGCTCTTTCTTTTTCCCCATCTATCTTCTCTCTCTCTTGTTCTCTCTTTCTTCTCTCTCTCTTTCTTTATCTTCTCTCTCTCTTGCTCTCTTTATTCTCTCTCTCTCTTTCTTCTCTCTCTTTTGCTCTCTCTTTCTGTGTATCTTCTCTCTTTCTCTCTCTTTTCTCTTTTTCTCTATCGTCTCTCTCTCTATTGCTCTCTCTTTCTTTTTTCTCTCTCTCTCTCTCTCTCTCTCTCTCTCTTCTATCTTTTGCTATCTCTTTCTGTGTATCTTCTCTCTTTCTCTCTTTTTTTCTTTATCTTCTCTCTTTCTCTCTTTCTTTCTTTCTCTCTCTCATATGCTTAGAGGATGGTGGGTTTGTTTTCTGATTCCATCATTTGTGAGTGAAACTTTTTTAGAGACCCCTGGGATCATTGTAGAAGTTACAGATGTTGTGCTGTGTGTCACAATTTCGGCGGGCTGCTCTACCGAGAGGGACTGAGCTTTACAGGATAAAACCTGGTGCAATGAAGTCAATCCTCTTGCTTTTAAATCTCTTTATGTGTGCATGTAAACGCTTGCATGAATGCATCCACACACATATAGTGATTATTCTTCACACACATGCGGTGTTTATTGTTGTTATCTTTTACAGAAACAGCTTAATGATGGGCTAGATGTTTGTAATCAAGGTAAGCCAACTTCCTTCATAAAACATGACGTGTGACAAATAGTTTTGTTTTGTGTTCTTAAAGGGTGTACAAAATTCAAAATCTGAGTTTTATGATGCTACTTACTGCCCATACTACTGCAAGCAAGTGCATCATGGACAAACTAAAGGCTACCATGATGTGGCTTTTTCTTCTTCTCTCTCTCTCTCTCTCTCTCTCTCTCTCTCTCTCTCTCTCTCTCTCTCTCTCTCTCTCTCTCTCTCTCTCTCTCTCTCTCTCTCTCTCTCTCTCTCTCTCTCTCTCTCTCTCTCTCTCTCTCTCTCTCACTCTTCTTTTTATCTTTTTATCTTTTCTCTCTCTTTCTTTCTTCTATCTCTTTCTCTCACTCCTCTCTCTCTCTCTCTTTTTCTCTCTTCTCTCACTCTTCTCTTCTCTCTCTTTCTCTCACTCTTTCTTTCTCTCATTATTTCTCTCGCTTTTTCTTACTCTTCTCTCTCTCTTGCTCTCTCTTTCTCTTGCTCTGTCTCTCTCTCCATGTGATTGAGAGATACCAGAATGATAGTAATGAGACATTAAAGCTGCATGCAGACCAGCATAAACACACAATGGAGATTGGAAAATTGTAGCTTTTCGAGTTCAAGGTTCTATAATTGCCAGTAGTATTCATTAGTCACAACTAAATGTCATCAATTTTGGGAGATAATGTGGCCACATAATGAGAAGACTCATGGAACATGTTGTGACAACTAGCAGATGTGTGGAAAGAGAGATAGATGAAGACAACAAGAGAAAATTCTTGACAGCTTTGTGTCATGGCACGAAAGGGAGTCAGCCTACGAACTGATACGAACTGATACATTATGTTGGAGATCAAAGAATGTGGAGAAGCATAATCACACTCGCTAGTCAGCAAGGCACTTGAATGTGGTGGTTTCCCAGCAAGGCACTTGAATGTGGTGGTTTCCCCTGCCCTCTTGACTTTCACAGGCTCTGAAATATGGACAATGAATAAACATGATGAAAATGTATAGAGACGTTCATGATGTGGTGTCACTGAAAAATGACAACAACCAGCTGGACTGAACGACTGACAAATGAACAAACACGACTTCTTAAAGTAATAACAAAGGTGAAGACTTGCAGGGCTATGTGACACCATAAGACATGAAAAAACATTAAAGAGTGCAGGAGGGACTATACTGGAGACAAGAGAAAGGAGTAGAGCAAGGACAATTTTATTTATAGATGTTTTTTTTTTTGCTCGTTTCACTCGTTTCAAACTCAAGCCATACAAGTGCTACTACTTCTAGTGCACTAGACTGATTTTTGCGTGTGGATTAGTTTTCCCTATTATCAGTGTCCCTGCAATCAGGCGACCCTATTATCAGTGTCCCTGCAATCAGGCGAACCCACTCTGACTTCAGAGGAACTTGTAATTTACATCCCCAAGTCAAGAACAAGAAGTCAACATTTTAGTTCAACTGACCAGTGTAGGGGTTGAACCCGCTACCTCGACATCAGCACACTGGATGTTTCAGAACTAGCGTTCTTATCCATTCAGCCATGCTGATAACTTTATAAAAACAGTGCAGTTAAAGGAAGTGGGACAGGACTAGCAACTATGACATGGAATGATCAGGAAGCTTCACGACCAGCTCAAGAAATGAAATACTTGATGATGATGATGATGAAAAACTTGTGCGAGGTAAATGCTTCACAAGCAAACACTAACCACTCTAATGACTAATAGAAGTGGCTACAAGTGATACGTGATCAGATGACACTAGCTCCAATTAACCGGTTTGCTAGAGCAGGGAGCACACAGTTTACCAATGCCTTCATAGAAGTAGTTGTATTTGACTGACGTTCACATTCAAGTGGTTGCAATTAACAGACATTCAAATAAAGTGGTTGCAATAAACTGACATTTACATAAAGTGGTCACAGTTTACTGATTTTTCTGATAACTGAAGGTTTACTTGAAATGATGTTTTGAGAGTATTAGAAACTTGTTTTCATGTGTGTTTCCGTGTGTTAAACATTTTTGTAATCTTGTAACTATGTTGTTTTAGATCTTTAATTGTCCTTTTATATTTTGTCTGTTTTTCTTGTTTCATGTTTCTATCCTTATTTTGGGATCTGTCTGATTATTTGTAATTGAAATTATAATTCAAGAGTATTAGAAAGCTTTATTTCATGCTTTTTAGACTGAGATAAAGAAAAGAACCCAAATGTAAAATAGGCTCTGCATGACTATTGCAGTTATTCAAATCACTGGAAACATGATATTTGAAACACAGAACCCACAAACAATAGGTTGCATGATGTATTGCCTGGCATATTTTACTGTATCGCATCAGGTACATACTGCAGAGTTATATATTATATGAAGTGAATACATTAATTATGCTTTGGCTGAAATACCTAAAATACATGGTCATATTGTTCGAATGTGGAGCATTTGTTATCCCGACTGTCATTGCAAATTTAAAATGAAATTTTTCTGTCTGCACAAAATTAGGTTGCACTGTCTAATTGCTAATGCCTCTGTATATTTATAGTACATAATATATAAATCTGCAGTATGCAACCTGATGAGATGCAGCAAAATATGCCAAGCAATAAATCATGGAACATATTGTTGATGGTTTATGTGTTAGTTCACTAAGGGAATCCATTGTTTGGAAACATGATAGTTGAAAATAGTATTGAAATCATTTTCCATAGAATAGTTCATATTCACAAGTAATTTTGCCTCTCTCAATTTTGCATATGAATAATTGTGTGTCACGATACACTTGCAGCATTGGAAGTACATCCTGGCAACTCAAAACTATTAGAGAAGAAAACCAAAGTTTTGTGCCAGCTTCATCAGTTCCAGGATGCTTACAAGCTTGTCGAAGAGTGGCTTGGGCTGGACTCACAAGTAAAATGTTTCTCACTGTTATCACAGCTTGGTCCTCTTTTTTTTTTCTAGTAAAATAAAAGGTTCATAATATTGATATTCTACATAATCTGAACATCAAAGAAAATTGACTTATAAATATATTTTGGGAACTGGATACTTTGGCAGTAGTGAAGGCCATAGTAGTTCAGAAACTACAGTAATTGAAGGCATGGTTTTTGGCAGAAGAGGTTGCAGTCAGTCAGTCAGTCTGCAGATGGACAAAAAGTTAGTTGCATTCAACTTTACAGTTCGTTGCAGTCAACTCCAGCATTTTTAAGCTGTTTGTGTTTCTTTGGAAAGTTTACTTTCAGTAGTTTGCCATTGCTGTCTGAATGTCCGGCACTCATACCTTAGTATGAAAACCAGCGCAAGGCGCTCTGCTTCCAAATCATTTGCAGCTGTGTTTTGAACACTATGCAGGGTTGTGAATTGCGATCGAAACCTCTTTGCCACAGCGTCGGCAGATGGACACAGAACAGTAAAGACACCTTGGGCGTGAAAATACATCAGACGGGAACTGTGAAGGCACAGAGAGTCTATCTGGCAGGTCATGATGGGAACAGTGTCTTGCAAAGTCTTCATCAGCAAACAGGAAACAAACCACAACAAAGCAAAGCACACAGAAACAATACTAAAGTGACTACTTTAAGATATAACATTATGGAACCATGTGCAATAAAAAATAAACAAGCATAATGAAATAAAATATGTTATGATTTAACTTCAAGTGCAGAAAGACAATAAATTGCACCTCATATAAGCCCACAACCATGGTATACTTATTCATGATTGGTTGAGTTTAGAAGCTTAAGCTTTTTTTACCAGGGGAGGTAGCCACTCTCATGTCAACCCTCCTTAGCACCTTTTATGACATGCATGGTAATTACAGTGTGACTATTTTTGGCTTCTTCTAAGTCATATCCCACGGATGTGAGGGTCTGGCCACCGCTCGCCTCCTGCTCTCTGAGGTGAGATTCACCTCCTGCTCATGGAGGTTTGACGCTGAGCTGCCAGCGTCTGCAGCCTACCTTGTTCCAGACATACTAGTTATCCTTTCCTCTGGAGAAAACAAGGCAAGGCCGAGAGAGGGAACATGCTGCGTGGGCAACACATGTTCTCTTTTGCCAAATCCCAATCCACATACTTTCGTCTGTCAAGACGGCAAGGTGCCACTCACGTTTTGTGGCTTCTCTTTTTGGCCCTGTCACCACTCAGGCCGAGAGTTCTTCTTCTTCTTCTTCTTCTTCTTCTTCTTCTTCTTCTTCTTCTTCTTCTTCTTCTTCTTCTTCTTCTTCTTCTTCTTCTTCTTCTTCTACATTCATCTGGAGTGGTTTTTCAGACATTGCGTTGTGCCCGGTTTTGTGCTCTTAGCCCGACACATTCAACTTCAGCAGGCAGTTTTTTGACGGGGTTAGCCTTCCCAGGGGCTGAGGGTTTGAAAACAGCCATGGGCAATTTGGAAGCAGACCGCTTTCTGTTGATTTTGATAGTATGATGTGTCGGCCATTTAGAAAGCAATGGCAAGCTACTGAACATTGCCTAGTAAATCACAAACACCCAGTAAATACTTGGGTGGATTGCAATGTTCTGTGGAGGACAGCAACCAACTTTAACACATGGGCAACTGCATGCTTGCTGTAAGTTTTGTTAGCATGCCACTTTAGTTATTAAGCTTTTATTATTTTTTTCTTAAACACAGAATGCGGTGGCAAAAAGAGAATATGAGAAGCTTAAAATCATCTTAAGTGCAGTTGAGGGCCCAGGTTCAGATGATGAAGAGGATGATGTACAAGAGTTGACAGTCACTAAAGAAGATGATACCATTGAGAAAAAGACGTTACCTTCTGCACATATAAAAAATGTCACAAAGGGTGAAAAAGATTCCTCAGATGTTGGCAGCCAGGGCAAAAATTCGGTTAAATTTGCTAGCAAGGGAATATCCTTCAAGAACAATGAAGGTAATTTTGTGTTTAACCGTTGTTGATAAATATCTAGGAAGTATGATCACAGAGGATGGCAGAATAGACAGAGAAAATCTAAATCAGATGTCAGAAAGCAAGCGTACTTATACCTTGTATATCAACTTTCATTCTTGTATATCAACTTTCATTCATACTGAGACCTCCAAATATTCTTATGTCCGCAAAATGATAGATAATAAATAGCATATTCACACCAACCCAACCAGCTAACATCACACACCTCACCAAAGAGAAGCCGTTCTCCCAAAGCCGTTCGCCGAAGACACCAAATCTAAATCAGATGTCAGAAAGCAAGCGCACTTATACCTTGTATATCAACTTTCATTCATACTGACACCTCCAAATATACTTATGTCTGCAAAATGATAGATAATAAATAGCATATTCATACCGACACTATGTTACTAATGTCAAACTTGGATATTAGCAAAATCACACTTAAGCAAAATCGACAAAATGAGATTCTTGAGGAGGCTGCCAACTTAACTATCCGAAACCAAATAAGAAATAATGTTATCAGATAGTGGGATCAACACCTTGTGCCACATATATTTAAAGGCAGACAATAAAATGCTTCTGCCATCTTGTTAGAATGCAACACTATCAACTACTAGCGCTGGCACTACATCAAAGAAAATCTTAATCTGATTTGAAAACAAGAGGACGTCCGAGAAAAAGATGGATTGATGACATCAAAGACATTGTACAATCACATGGAATAACACAATCCAGTGCCACCAATCTGGCACTGGATCATAAACTACCCCAACAACACTTGATGGCAAAAGTAGAAGATGATAAAGATAAACAAATGCTTTTTAACCCTTTTTTTCATCTTTTTTTTTTCTGAAGTGAAAATTGATAGGAAAAGTGTTCATGTAGAGATGCCAGATTCATTATTATTCTGAAGCCTTTTCCGCTCTGTCCTTGTTTATATTCTGATTCCTTTTCCTCTCTGTCCTTGTTTTTGCCTTTCAGCATCAGGCTAAGAAGAGACATCTATAGATAGCTCTGATGGGTGCTTCATACATGGTGGTATTCATGGTTAAGACAGGTGGGGAACCTTTTTTTCTGCCAAGGGCCATTTGGATATTTATAAGATCACGGGTCGTACAAAATTGTCGGTTTAAATATAAGCCTGCTTTATTTGGTCAAACATTTAATTAACTCACACCTAATGTGATGGCTGGAACGGCTTCTCTTTGGTGAGGTGTGTGATGTTAGCTGGTATTAATATTGCTGCTAGCTCATAATTGCTTTTCCAGGTTTGCTTAGGTCGGCCTTTGCCAACTCTTTGAAATGGCAAGTTTTGCAAAGAACTGCTCGCAGGAGTAAGTTGTTCTGAAAGCAGATTACGCTCAGTAGTTTGCCATTACTTTCTGAGCGACCGGCTCACATAACCCGTAAGTTACCAGTACGGCGAGAATCGCTACTGATTCTCGCACAGGTTACGTTACTCATGAGAATATACGGGATTAGGGAGAAAGACGTTAAATCCTGGGCCAGGGAGACCGGTGGAGATATCCTACTAGGACCATATTTTCTTGGCATCAGAGTTCTTTATAGATAATGTGGCCAATATCATTCTGGTTGCCTTAACTACTAGAAAATATTCTAGAACCTGTTAAACTGGACCTTTTCATAGCTATGTAACTGACTTGAATGACTGACTGGCACCTGGCCGTCTTGACAGACGATAGTTTGTAAAATGGAGTTATACCACAACACCTGAAAAGAATTTAGAGATCATGTGTTGCCCTTGCAGCATGATCCTTCTCTCGGCCTGTCCTAGTTTACTCGAGAGGAAAGTTAACACCAATACATCTGGAATAAGACAAGCTACAGAAGCTGCCAGATCAGCAAAGCAATACTCTAACTGTCCGCCTGCCGGAGCTTCCATCCTAGACCAGTTGCTGACCAAGGCTTAGGGCCTAGTCTGCTCAGCCATGACATTTAGTCTTTGCATTTCCTCGCACTAGGGTAAGGCTTGTACCCTCCCAATTACACTCCTCCGCACAAAGCCATTGGCACAATGTAGGATGTCAGGTTTGGTAAGCGCAGCTCAACATTCTGCAATAACAGAAAGCAGGTAGTACCATCCACTGTCATATGGTAGCTCAGTCATATCTGACACATAGCTATGTAGTCATGATTAAAATCATTCATTAAATGGAGCTTGCACTGAAGACCCTCATGGTTGGAATGTGAGTGTACCATCCCACTGTGTGCATAATAGAATCCTCACATGTAATGGTACTTCAGGGAAACTGAATCCTGAATGTTCACTTTAGTATGTTGGTTGTTCTAGTGCTCAATGATTAGAGCTTCTGATTTGTATTACGTCTAATTAACTATATAAGTCACGCATGTGTTACATGGGCTCAAAAAGATGAGAGTTGGCTCACTATTGGCCACCTCATCCTGTAGCATGCAAAAGGCTGAAAAATGCAACCAATCATGAATCTTCAAAGGGATTTGTTTGAGTTGGTTAAGGGACTATGCTCCAGTTGGTAAATGAAAGACAGAATAAGAATTTCTCTTTCAGTTAGGTGCTGCATTATTTGAAGATGGTGGATTTGCATTCCGTTGTGCCTGCCACTTTCAATATTCATGATGTTTAATGTATCCTGAGGAGTGTGGTATCTTAAAGGATAATATACTTGCTTTCTTGTAAAGTGGTCCTTGGTTTAAATCCTTGTTGACGTGGGATTATTTTGTGACCTGAAGCCTTGAGTTGATGAAACCTCTTAAAATGGATACCAGGGATTATATGGGAGATAAGATGACTAATGCAATGCTAATCACATCGCAAATTGAATGCCTTTTGGTCAAGATAATATTGACCCAGCACAATAGCCTCAATATGCCATGATGACGTTTTTACTGAGTCCATTAATTTCTACTTCCTCTCCTTTGTCTTCTGGGAGTGCCAGTCAAGTGACTGTGAATATATTTCTCTATGCTATTAGAATATGTGAAGCCTAACACACACCCTAATGGCAGTATCTGCTATGTGACTACCTTTACCTGAACGCTGTTCCCATGGCCTGCAGAGTTCTCCCAGTGACTAACTTGAATTGTTTGATGTGTATCACTAGATGCAGCCCCCTTTTCCTGTACAACATGTGATGTCAGCTTTACATTTAGAGACGAGTTGGAAATACACAATGACGGTTACCAACACAGACAAAGACTCTCTTTAAACAATGCACAGGACTGGCACTACAGGGCACCTCCTAGAGGCTTGGCTAGTGATGAGTATGGTTTGTGTAAACGGTAAGTTTCGTGTTGTTGATGAACAGTATTCATTGTGTACTATAGCTGGTTGGCATTGGGGTGGCTCGGAGGGCTGCGGTCGAAAGGTCATAATGGGGATTTGTGGTTAGAGCTAGGGGTAGTAAAAGTGGATGGATGGTATTTTGCATCCTCTGTGACAACGTGGAATTCAAGTTTAGTGCATATGCAGAAATGTGAACAAAATATGATCTGTCTACTGAGATATGCCATCCACCTTTGGCTTCAGTAAACTTAGGTATGAATTGCCACTGTGCACCTGTGGATTTTTTCAAAAAAAAAAAAAAAAGAACCTACGGGATGTTAACGACTCCTACAATCTTGGATAGTGAATTGGATGCCTAGACTTCTGACATATGGGGGGAAATGACTAGGACTCACTTGCATATTAGGTACCCTAACATTTTCTCAGCCTTTGGAAATTAAAAAGACTGAATAGGCAAATGCACAATCAAATTGTCTAAATCAAGAAAACAAAACTCCCATGGAAAGAAAAAAATGATCCTAGTATGTCCACATTGAAATCCTTGCCAGGTCTACAGAATCAAGCATGGTGCTGAGATTCTTTTATTTTGATCTCTAGGAGGAGACTCAAGCACTTAAGGAGGCATCCATGGACCATGAAGATGTTCTTTTACCATTATGATATTTCATATATTTTTTGTCACATTGAGTTGTTAATATGGGCTTTTAATGTATCGTGTGGTTTTTAATGTATCATCATCATGTGCCATGCTGGTAAGTGTGGGTGGTCATGTTTTGTCATCTTGCACAATCACCAGAGTCATAGTTCAGCTCCGTATTCTTGTCTCAACCTGTGCCACATGGCCAAGCCATCCAGATAATTACTTATCTGCCTTCCTTTTGTTCTTCCCCCTTCAATCTTGCCAGTTGTCACCAAGTTTTCTAATATATTTCTTATAAGGTGTCCAAAAATATTGACTGTCTACGTCTAATATCTCTAATCAGTTTACGGTTCTCATTGTAAGGTGAATTAGAAAGAATCTTATTATCTAGTCCTGTGCAGAACTTCACCTTCATGGCATCTTTTGAAAAGTCTATCATAAGCCATGTGTCTTTTCTCTCTTGCTGCCATGTGTCCTGTCTCTCTTGCTGTCATGTGTACATTATCTACTATATCTGGAATCCAGTAGGTTAGCATGGCCAAGTGGATAAGAACATGTGTTCTTAAACATCCGGTGTGCTGATACTGAGATAAGGAGTTCAACGCCTACACCGGACAGCTGGACTAAAATGTTGACCTATCGTACTTGACTTGGGAACGTAAATTACAAGTACCTCTGAAGTCAGAATGGGTTCTCCTGATGGCGAGGGACACTGTTAATAAGGAAAGCTAATCCACACACAAAGTTCAGTCCAGTGCTACTAGAAGTAGTGTGTTTGGACTATGCTTGAGTTCCAAGTTGCTTCTAGAAGTAGTGTGTTTGGACTATGCTTGAGTTCCAAGTTGCTTCCCTCTAAAGTTTTCTTTTCTAGACTACCATGTCATTTTACGTGAACAAAATATTCCATTCTCCTCATTTTTTGTCTTAATAACACATCTTCAATATTAAGTGCCTATTGGATAGATATGTTTGTTCTTGTATCTTCCAGTGAATATTTAATATAGAAAATAATCTAGCTTAAAAATAATTTAATTTAATATCCATGTTAATTGTCTGTGTTTATATTCTGATGTTTAGGAACCGAATTAGCTACATGAGTATGAAAAAGATCTAAAAGAGTGATGTTGGCTATAATTATATAATTATATCCAACATCGGTATGAAAAAGTATAAAAGAGTGATGTTGGATATAATTATAAAATGCATATCCAACATCAATATGAAAAAGTATAAAAGAGTGATGTTGGATATAAGTTATAAAATGTATATCCAACATCAGTAGTGAAAAAGTATAACAGAGTGATGTTGGATATAATTATATAATGCTGTGGTTACAGTGTGGTTAGTGTGTTTCTTTACCACAATTGTCTGTGTCCCATCCTTAGAAAAGAATCCTTATTTTGGTTGTGATGCCTCATGCAGTTAACCCCATTTAACTGATTAAGTTCCATGGGATGATAAGTCTTCTTATTCAAACTTCTGGTAATTGCCATGGGCATATAAATCAAACTGTAGTTAAAATATCAATACAGTAGATTTACTATACAACCCCTTTAATTTGATATATAATACAACAATGCCTGCTGTCATAACTATGACACGTGCATACTTCCCATTTTCTGCCAACTATTTTTGTTTGGTCCAAACCTTCTTTTTATTTGGCACTGAATCTGTTAATTCACTGGCATTATCAAACACTAGTTCATGAGTTTTATCTCATATGGCTCAGTCTCTTTCTGCAGCGCGGGCTTAAGTGGCGAAGTGGTAGTTCATGAGAAAACTACTGCTACATCAACAGTAAGAAGTCAATTACAGCAACCCTTGCTGTGCCACCAGGCATGATACTGCCCACATTGCTCACTAAGATTGGTACATACAGATATGGGTCTAGCACCGTATGCCCCGTGTACCTCAGACATGTAAAAGGGTCTTCTACTTTACTAGACTTTTCATGCTATGAAATAACACAAAGTAATGCAGCTTTACAGAAGAGAATTACACAAAACATAGGACGTTGCGGCGACTAACCTTCATCAGCAAACAAATACATACACCAAACATAACATATAATCATGGGGAAGACCCTCCAGTAACTACATTAAGTATAAGAACGGGATGGGGAGAATGAAAAGATGAAAAAATTAGAACAATGAAGAGAAAATGGAAACTTGAAAAACTTATCTCACAATCCCAGGCTGTGATACTGCCATGGTGTTAGCCGCATATTTGTTGACCAATCAGCACCAGAGGGTAATGTACCAGGATCATACTGGGCTCATTTGCTTCCCAATACCCATTTTGGCCAGGGAGACTTGGGATTCCAGGTCAAAATAAAAATCCCTGCTTCAAGAGGGATTAGCGTCACCTTAAATCAATCAATTAGGTCCCTGCCTCATGAGGGATTAGAGTCACCTTAAATCAATTAATTAGGTGCCGTCTCCACAATGAAGGTTGGCTGCAATGGATTTCCAACACTGTCTCTTGTCCTGACTGTACATTCTGTCAGATTGATGTTTGTCCATCTCTTGATGTTGTCTTCTCACTTGTATCTTTGTCTACCTCTTGCTCGCTTGCCCTCAACCTTGCCCTCCAGTATGGTTGTTATAAGTGTATTATGTCTTTTACCATGGCCAAAATATTTCACTTACCTCTTGTTTATTTCTTTCATCAACTCTCTTTTCATTCCCTGTTTTTTTAGAACTTCTGTATTTGATTGTTTTTGTTTCCATGAAATACAGCATATCCGTCTGTACATCCAAATCTCTAGGGCCTCTATTCAACTTTCTAGTTACTTATTCAATGTCCAGGCTTAAATAAACATACATTAATAATTCTTTCACTTCTGCTGACATTTTCCATTAGGTTTCTGGAAACTGGAAGATGCACTTTTGGGGAGAAGTGTACCAGAGCCCACTCCCAGGAAGAGATGGAGGAGTGGAATCATCGGTACACGGTGCGCAAGCAGCAGTTGCAGCAGTCACAGGAAGCCAGGGCACAAGGTGGCACTTATATTGAGCAGCTACTGGAAAAGCTTATGTCACAAGAACCCCCAAAGATGGTGGTAGGTTTCCACTTGCACATGTTGTTTGTTATACACATTAAAGAATGGAAACAGTGTGACACTGATAGATATATTTAGAAGGGAAATGAGATCAAGTAAAGTATAGTTGTAGAGGAGATAGATGCTGTCAAGCAATCTTGCTCTATGAAATACAACAATGGTTAGCTTAAAATAAGTGTTTGCTACTTCCTACATGGTATCCACTGGCTTGATTGGGTTACAGCTTGTTTCTATTTGGCCATAAATCTTTATGTTTAAGAAGGTAGCTCTAGCGTGTGGATTATTTCTCAAAGAAACGATTTACAGGCGTGCCTCAGAGTAATATCGGTGGAAGCTCAATCAGTTATCAGTTGGGGTATCTTCATTGCACTCCGGACATGTCCATAGGTGCTCAGATCCTCCCCCCAGCATATGCATCAGCGTCCGGTGGCTAATAGTGCCAGTTCTGTGTTGGTTGACGAGGCGCCTTGTTTTCCCGATGTACCTCTCGCGTCTGGCCGTGCCGATTCTTACTCCCAAGTCTTTCATCCTGGACAACGATGTGGAATCACTGACGTCAAAGTCCTCTGTTCTCGCCATATCTTTGAGGACGTTAATAACATCGGCACGATCCATGGGCTGGCCATCTACAGGGGGTGCAGAGCCAGCCAGTTTATCAGCTCGTTCATTTCCCTCGACTCCCGCATGTCCCGGGACGAAGATGAAAGTGACTTTACGGACAACAGACTTCCGCAGCGACTCAGTCCACTGTCTACGTACAGATCCAGCTTCGACCTTCTGAATCATGCTCATTGAATCACTTAGTACACACACGTTGGTATAATGCTGTGATTCCAGCCATATGAAAGCCTGTGTAACTGCGATCACCTCCATCGTCATGCTGCTCGTGGTCATAGAGTGGGCACCACTGGATTCTTGAACGGCTCGGCCCACTGAACGGGCTGTAAATGCCCACGCACTTTTCTGCTGCTTTACAACAGATCCATCTGTATAGATGAGCACTTCGGGGCTATCTGAGTGTTCATAGATGAGCGTGATAACCTCTGCATTGACAGCGGCAGGGTTCTGCTCTCTGCACCGTCTGTTGAGTGTGATAATGCAGGAGAAAGTGCACTTAAAAGCTGGAGGCACCGGCACCCATTCCTTGCCGGGGTTGATACTGGTAAGACTGCAGACCTGTCTAACGACATCTTCCGCCCGACCCATCCATGATTTGCCCCTCTTTAGCCTGTCACCCTTTTCTCTGAATAAAGCGTCATGAAGAGGGTGCTGCTCATCTGCACTTATTTTTAAGTATGCACGAGCTCTCCAGATCTTGATCCTGTGTTCCATTGTCGGGAAGTCAAGGAGGTATCTCATTGCTACACAGCTGGTGTCTCTCGCGCAGCCCAAAATGATGCGCATGGCTTCGTTTTGTACCTTTTCAAGTCTTCCAATCTGTGTAGGGCTGACAGTGAGGATGGCCAGGGCATACTCGATGCGTGAAAGCACAAGTCCTTGGAACAGAAGTATTAGCAGTCTTTGCTCGATATTGGCAGTCGCCATGACTCTCATTACTGACAAACCTTTTCGAGCCTTCATTATGACATAATCGACATGATCTCTGAAGGACAGGCTTCGATCAAGCCTCACGCCAAGATATGTCATTAACTGGGTTCTACTCAAAATGCTCCCATCCATTCTTACTGCCGGCAGGTCTGTTTTCACAATATGGTTGTTTAGGGAGAACCATGTAACCGATGCCTTTGCAGGGTTGACAAGGGCATTGGCATCAGCACACCATGAGGAAATTCGAACTAGTTCGCCCTGCATATCATTGGCAACCGCCTCTCTATCTTCATGTGGGTGATTGGGCAGCAAACCGCCTCACGTTGGTTTTTCCATGAAATGGTATGGGTGCTGGTCGTTCAGAAAGCATTGGCAAACTACTGAAAGTAAACTTGCCCAGGAATCATGAACAGCCAAAAAATGCTGGGGTTGACTGCTACATCCTGTAAAGGACATGCAACTAACTTTTTTTAAACATGTTTTACAGAATTTTGAAAATGAATTCATTTCATGTTATTGTTAAACTTTAAAATATTAGTTTCTGGGTGTTAATTTATTAATAATTGCAAAAAATATAACAAGAAACATTTCTTTCACTATTTCTCTGTTAGCTGGTTGAAAACATGGACATGGTCAAGATTCATGTCAACTCTGACCTCAAAGTTAGCATGTCCACCAAGAAGTGCACAAATGCATGGACGTTCACAGTGACCAGTAAAGTAAGTGTTTATGTATATATTGGTATCTTATAATATTCATGTGATGTCATCATCTCCAGATCTTTTTTACCTATACAGTGACCATATGTTTTTAAAAATTTTGAAGATATGAGAGAAATTGCCATTGGGGGACATAACATCAATAATATGCAGACGATACAGAATTGATTGCAGACAACGAACAGGATCTGTAACATTTAGTAGATGCAGTTATGGTACACAGTGAACAACTAGGGTTAGAATTAAATTGTAAGAAGACAGAGATTATGGTCATTCCTAAGAAGAAACAAATACCACAATGTAATATATGGATAAATGGGAATATTCTTAAACAAATTAATGTTTACAACTATCGTGGAAGTCAGAACATTTGATGGGAGGTGTTTTGAAGAGATTAGAACAAGAGCCATTATGGTAAAGGTTGCCTTTTGCAAAATGGAATAAAATTGATAGCCAAGTTGTTTTGGACACGTTATGAGAAGAAATAAACTAGAGAACTTGTGACAACTGGCCAGATTGAGGAGAAAAGAACACATGGCTTGACCTCATGGCATGCTTGAGACAAGAACATGAGTTGATCCATGACTCTGGTGATCATGTGAGACGGTGAAATATGACCGCCCACGCTTATCGACATGGCACATGATGATGATGACTGTCATCATAAAACTAATTACATAAGACTGATTTATTATTCATCTGATTTCAACAGACATTTCTGTAAAGCCTGATTTCTGTGGCCTTTGACTGTCTGCACCGTGTGTGTGTGTGTAAAGCTGCAGGCAGCATAGTGGGTTTGCTTCATCCACTGGTTAGATGGACTTAAATGTTGACCTCTTGTTCAGAAATTAATGGCAATCTACTGAACACAAAATTGTCTAGTAAATCACAGACAGCGAAAAGGGGCTGAGGTTGATTGCAACATCTTGCAAAGGACATGTAATTTTATTTGAGAGTTTACTGTCTGAAGTTCTACTGCATGGGGTTCTCAGATATACAAGAAGAGTTAATTATGTGCTTTCCTGATCTTGCAAGATATGATGATGTGATTTCTAGCCTGAGCTGGCAATCTTAGCATAGAAGATAAGCTTCCACCAAAAAGAAATGCAAGCATTTGTTTGAAATAAAATATTACAAACTCTATGTGGTCCTAACTTCTTGTTCTAGGAAACACTAAAAAAATATGAAGTTGCAATATTTTGTGGGGACACATTGGATAGATGTGTACAGAGATATGTTAATCATCATAAGTATACGTTAAGGAAGATAATACACAAGAAGCCAGCATAGAAAGTTGACCAAATATATCCAAAAATACCTACACATCACAAATGTTCATGATCAGTTTGGACCATGTTATTCTATCTAAAGAAGAAAATCAGGGCTTTTGAACTTAAATGTTACATGAAAGTTCTTAGAATGTCATGAACCAAAAAGCAGCAAGTAATACTGACACTCTACAAGATCTGAACATTGAATAAAACAGTATCATGGGGGTTGTTGACCTCAAGTGTAGTCCATACATGTGCTACTACTTGTAACAGTTTTGTCCAACTGACCGGTGTAGGAGTTGAACCCGCTACCACAACATCAGCACACCGGATGGTAGAGAATGAGCGCTCTTATCCATGCATCCATGCTGACCAGCAGTATCATGTCTCAGACACTGAAAAACTTTGGTTTTTCTGAAAACATCACTGTAGTTTGGAAAGAACAGAGATGGGAGGCAAAGTTCCTGAAAGAAGAAGCAGGAGTCGATCAGCATGGCACATGATGATGATGATCAGCATGGTGATGGACACAGGGCCTTGCAGGCACATTTGGCATGAAAATGTATGAAATGGGAGAAGGGGCAATAAGTTAAGAATCTTTTTAACAGACTGATGAGAGCAACATTCTGCACCTACATCATGATGATGGTAATCTTATGCTGGCAGTCTCATAGCTGACTCCATTGGTGAGAAAAATAATAGTAATAAATTGTCCTGAAGCAGTTTTCTGCTGAGGGTCTATGATGTGATAGCACTGTCATATTTTCCAGGCCTGAGAGCAAGGAGTAAGTGGACAATCTTTCCCTCATTTTAATCAAGCGATGAGCCCAGATATCGAAGATTTTTCTGCCTGCTCATGGCATTACCAGTGCACTTCGCTGTGAACTTCGCTGTCAACTTTACTAGCACGCCCAAAATTTATGAAAAAAATGTTACTTTGTTATTCATTGTCCTAACAGTTATTCATGTGTCAATATATAAAATTTTTCCTGTCAACAGCTGTGCTTGCACTGCGTGGCATTAATGTCGGACACTCACCGCAGTTACTTTCACATAGCCAGCATTTCAGTGGGTCCCAGAAAAACACAGAAGTATCAGAATCTGGAAACTCAGTGTCAGGAATGGGTTAATCAAGATACACAGAGCAAAGGTCAAGGAGAATATGTCTACAGGGTTAAGGTAGGTGTTGTGAGTTTGACCAGAAGACAGTTATTCATTAAATTATTACTAAGAAATGACGACATTGCACTTTGGACAAGAGATAGAGTCTCGTTGAACAGATGTACAGGCTGATTGTTCTTGTAGAATGCTGGTTGTGTATGTCTTCATTGACCTCTTAAATGCTTGTTCCTGCTTGTCATGAGGTTCTGTGAGGGTTAAGCTTGAATCTGTATTAGGGTATGGCAGATGAGAATCTCCCATACATTGGAGATTGTAATACAATGCAATACAGTGCAATATACATATAATTCACACACATATGATGATAAAATGGTGAGTAGACAGTATACAAATGGCAGCTTCTCACACAAACACTGGCAGATACTTGCAGCCTGTCGAAGCAATCTTTCACCACAAAAGAGCTCTCTAGTCATTATATAGATCACTTACATGTTTATTTCGCCTAACAATAAGCTATAATAGTTTAGTTTCCTTTACCTTTGGCATATATTGGCTTCTGAATTCATTCACAAAGCCACAAATTCTTGCCTACAAACTCATGCAATTTGCCACTATGTTCCTCTTGATGTAAATTCATTCTTTTGGCATAAAGAAAATCATCTCTACCTACAACTACCTGCCCCTGAATAAACTTTCCAACACTGCAAATGACTGCTCACTCTCACTTAGCAAATACTTATGCTGATTGCTCCTATTATGTTCTGGTTTGTGCTAACTTCAGGTGCTAGTACACTTGCTTTTAAAATTCTAGCAGCTTTCAGTTAGTTGTTTTATTATTTATTGATAATAATTAATTGGGACAGATTAGCAATGGATCCTTAACATATATTTTATGTATATTTTAGTACATGTCACATGTGTAACTTTAAATCTTACTGCCGTGGCTACAAAATTACACACAATTTTAGCCCCCTAACAAATAAAGCTACAGCTGCATTTTTTAACTAGTTCTTCTAATTTCTTATGAGATATTGTAGGCGTGATTACATGCTTATCACAAACATCAGAAAGAGGCAGTCATCATTTTTTGGCCAGGTTATGAGAAGATAAAAACAGGAACATGTGACAACCAGAAAGATTTGCGGAAAGAAAGATAGAGGAAGACAGTGTGAGAAGATTCTTGACAGTCTTGTATCATGACACAGAAGGGAGTCAACACACGCATTGATCCATGACGTCGGAGATTGTAATGTGTGGAGAGACATGATCGCCCATGCCAGCTGGAAAGGCACTGGATGGTGATTGTAGGCATGATAAAAAGTCCACCACATGTATTCTTTTTAAGGTGGAAGTGGTTTGTTATTTAAATTTGTCATTCTTCACCTCAACCATGTTTTAAAAACTTTCATGTTAAATCTTTCATTGCTGTGTTGGGAAGAATTTTTTTTATGGATCCTGTGTTTGGGTTCTGTACAAGGGATTTTCATTGCCTCTATTAGGCTGCCAATGTATCATTTGTGGGCTGTGTAACTGTATTTAATTGTCAGTGGGGTTTGCAGTATACTGTTTGAGGCTAGTCTTGTTTCAAGATAAGAACAGGAGGATAGTCTTGTTTCAGTATCAGATTGATTGATTGATCTAGGAACCGACATCACAGTATCAGAATAGGTCAATAGTCTTGTTTCAAGATAAGAACAGCGGATAGTCTTGTTTCAAGATAAGAAAAACAGGATAGTCTTGTTTCAAGATCAGAACAGGAGGATAGTCTTGTTTCAAGATCAGAACAGGTGACGTCTTGTTTCCAGATCGAACAGGACAGTAGTCTTGTTTCAAGATCAGAACAGAAGGATAGTCTTGTTTCAAGATCAGAACAGAAGGATAGTCTTGTTTCATTCTCGCTTTCCCCCTATCCAATTGTAGTATCTGTAATACCTTTACTTTTTAATAAATTGTGTTAAATTATATTTATTCCTGTCATATTTAAGTTTTTCTTTGGAACCATAGAGTCATGTCTGAGAACATACCTATTGATGACCTAACAAAACTTATGCATATTTTCTGATAATTTTGACAGATTGTGTTCAAAACTGACATCTACGGGACCTTCCGGCAGTCGATTGTATTTGACTTTGGCGTAGAAGCTATTCTCATGAGAGAGGTACAGGTTGAATCAGCGCCTGCTACAGACCCAGAAAAGATTCGCAAAGAGATCATTCTGTCTGAAGCTCAAAGATGGAATGAGAAAACAGTTACTTTAGTGAACTTTGAGCCCAGGTGAGTGTTAGAACATGTCTTGTAATAGAATTTAAATACAAATCAGTAATAGGCAAATGGTCTAGGGAACTTTGACACAATTCCAACAATTCTCGAAGCAGGCAAACTCAACGGCAATGACAAACTTGAAGGCCGGCAATGATGAAGCATAATTTATTAGCTTCAACAGTCAAGTCTACTGCATGTCAAAACGATTAATAAATAAATGACAATTTACGTTTACCTTATCTGTTATGGCCAGACGGGCCGGTAATTACAATAAGAAATATATCCAATGTATCGTTGAAAGCACTAGACCCTACTGATTCTCAAATGTATGCCGCAGTCCTTCTGTCATTTCCAATCTGGATAGGTTTGACCTTGCCGTGACGTTCTAAGTCCCATTTGGATATGTCCACATCTCTCCATTATTTTGGGCTCATATATATCGTCCATACATCCTCTCGTTATCTTCTGCAATATGTGTTGGCCATGATAACGTTGTCCTGCTAGTAAATATCTTCCACGTTCCAGATAGCTTCAATGTGCTGCCTCTCTTGTCTAGCTCTCTGATCTGACTGTCTGTTGTTGTTGACAATTCTCCTGACGTATTCTGTTCTTTACGTCAGCTTCTTATTTTTTCTCAAGCTTTGGTTCGCGACTTTGTTCCGAACTTTGTTTTACGCAATATCCATTGCGCTACTACTTGGCAGCATGCTCTAGTTTATTTCCACAATATGCAAGCAGTCCCTAAAATCCTACTGCAGTTTTAAACTTTTTCTTCCCCTTCATCCACCTCTTTCTTTCTCCTCTTCCTCTCTTTTCATCTTTGGCCTTGAATAGAGTTCTGGAATGAGCTCTGGTGTGCATTTCATACATCGTTATCTTTGTTGCTTTAGTCATACTGTTAATCTATCTGCTTACAATTTTCCCTTTGCACCTTAGTGGTCGAGAAATAAGAGCCGTGGTAATATAATTGCTGGATGCTTGCCTGCCGGTCCGGTAGTCATAGTTTTGAATTCACATTTTGGAGAATTGTTTTAAAAAGTGACCATGGCTCTCAGGTCAACTTCGCCTAAAATGTGTACCAGGAAATGTCTCAAGAAGTCATGGCTGCCAGTGTGATATTAACCACATCACTCGAGTGCCAACTGGCCTAAAAATATATGGGTCTAACACCATATGTCCAGTACTCCTTAACGTGTGTAAAAGGGTTCTTTTACTTTCATTCATTCATTCATTCATTCATTCATTCAGTAGCATATCCTTTGCAGAACTTCGCTCCCATAACAATTGTCCGGAAAACTTCTCGATCACAAGCAAGATGTCCTGCATCCGATACACCCATCTGGAGATCATCCACCACATCCTGCACCTATGTTCCCTTTGGCCTTCCTCTTCCTCTCTTCCCAGGCATATACCCCTACATTATTGCTCTCTCCAAACTCTCATAACGTTTCAAGTGACTAAAATATATCAATTTTCTTTGTTTTACCGTCTTTAATAGCCAACCCTCTTCAATATTCAGCTCTTGAAGTTCTTTACTATTTTAAAATCTGAGTGATATTGTTTTATGTGGAGTACTGTCTGTTGGCTGGGAGCCGCGATTGCGGCAGTCGACATTTTTTGGCCATTTTGTGAATAGAGAAAAACTAGAACATATTGTGGACTGGACAGACATCATGTTAACTGTAGTATTAATTAATGTTGATGCATTTTAAATTTAACTGTATTAGTAAGTGATGTAAATAGTAGGCATTTTAAATTATATTAACTTTAGTATTAAATCATGTTGATACATTTTAAATTATGTTAACTGTAGTAGTATATGATGTTGATACATTTTAAATTATGTTAACTGTTGAGGGTAAAGTTAAAGAAAGTCAAGTATACAGCAGGAAACCCTAAATATGACTTGTGCAAATTGAAAACTGACAAAGAAATACAAGATAATTTTAACATAGAAGTAAAGAACAAATTTGATTTATTGTCTGATCTAGAGATCCTATTTCAAGATGTAGATGATCAATGGGAAATGCTGAAGAATTCAATCAGTTGTGCAGCAGAAAAAACTATTCCAAAAGTAAAGAAAGTGGGCCGTAAGACATGGATGACTGAAGAAATTTTACAACTAATGGAAACAAGAAGACAGAACAAAAATAATCCTGCCAAATATGAAGAAATTGACAGAAAAGTCAGAACCTTATGTAAGGAGGCTAAAGAAACATGGCTTGAGAAAAATTGCAGAGAAATTGAAAAACAACACAACAGTAAAAATGCGAAACTAATGCACAAAAGAATTCAGGAGATTACTAATCAAAGAACACGTACATCAGCAGGCTGCCTAAAGACAAAAGATGGAAGAGTCATAATAGAAAAAGATCAGATTTTACATGTATGGTCAGATTACGTGAAAAACCTTTATGACGATAACAGAGACGAACAATATATTGTTCAAAATAACAATGAAGGGCCAGCAATTTTGAAGATGGAGGTTCAGAATGCTCTTAATCATATGAAATCTGGCAAGACCCCTGGTCCAGACAGCGTCACAACAGAAATGATTAATGCTTTAGAAGAATATGGAATAGATAAAGTTACCAGTCTGCTTAATACAATATATGATACTGGAAATATACCTCATGAGTTATGTAATTCTGTATTTATTGCAATCCCAAAGAAATCAGGAGCCTTGGAATGTGATCAACATCGAACAATTAGTATAATGAGTCACATCACGAAGATTTTGCTAAGAATTATCATGCAAAGAGTTAGGAGGAAAATACAACCTGAAATAGGAGAAGAACAATGTGGGTTTGTAGTAGGCAAGGGTACAGTAAATGATGTGTATATACTGAGAACTGTAATCGAACGTTCTATAGAAGTAAACAAAGATCTACACCTTTGCTTTATTGACTACACAAAGGCTTTTGATAAAGTGAGACATGTCAACATGATAAGGATGCTTGAAGATCTACAAATTGATGGGAAAGACCTTAGACTTGTAAAAAACATATATTGGAAACAACAAGCTGCCATAAGAGTTGATAATGAAGTAAGCCAATATCAGCCTATTAAGAGAGGTGTGAGACAGGGATGTGTAATGTCTCCAGATCTGTTTTCCCTGTACAGTGAAAATATTTTCAGAAATATTGAAAATATGGAAGGAATCAACATTGGGGGACGATGCATCAATAACATTAGATATGCAGATGATACAGTCTTGATTGCAGACAATGAACAGGACCTGCAAAATTTAGTAGATGCGGTTGTTACACACAGTGAACAACAAGGGTTAGAATTAAATTGTAAAAAGACACAGATTATGGTCGTCACTAGGAAGAACGAAATACCACAGTGTAATATACAAGTAAATGGGAATATTCTTCAACAAGTGAATAGGTACAATTATCTCGGAACAGTAATAACATCTGATGGGAGATGCCTTGAAGAGATTAGAACAAGAATCGCCATGGCAAAAGTAGCCTTTAGCAAGATGAAAAACATACTGACCAATAAAAAGATGTCAATTGAAACGAGAAAAAGAGTGTTGAGATGCTACATAGAACCTGTACTTTTATATGGATGTGAAGCTTGGACAATGAGCAGCCAGGCTGAAAAACATCTGATGGCTGTAGAAATGTGGTTTCTGAGGAAAATGCAAAGAATACCATGGACAGCCAGAAAGACCAATGAAGAAGTCCTTCAAGAAACAAATGAAGATCGTAAACTGATCAGAAACATTAGACGTAGACAGCATGTTATGAGAAGAAATGATTTGGAGAACTTGGTGACAACTGGTAAGATCGAGGGGAACAGACCAAGGGGAAGACCTAGAAACAAGTATCTGGATGGCTTGGCCTTGTGGCATGGTCGAGACAGAAACACGGAACTGATCCACGACTCTGTTGATCGAGTGAGATGGCAGAACATGACCGCCCACGCTTACCGGCATGGCACATGATGGATGGATATGATGTTGATACATTTTAAATTATGTTAACTGTAGTTTGACTGTAGTAGTATATGATGTTGATACATTTTAAATTATGTTAACTGTAGTAGTATATGATGTTGATACATTTTAAATTATGTTGACTGTAGTAGTTAATTATGGTGATAGTTAAAAGTTAGTTGTATAGCCTTTACTGGCAGCAGACCGCCTCTCGTTGGTTATTTACGAAATGGTATGTATGCTGGTCGTTCAGAAAGCAATGGCAAACTACTGAACTTGCCAAGAGATCACAACAGCAAAACATACTGGTGTTGACTGCGGCGTCCTGTAAAGGATATGCAACTAACTAACTTGTAGTCGTAATTGATATTGATACTGGGCATTTTAAATGATGTCAACAATAATAATGAATTACGTTGATGCTGGCAGTTGCTGGCACTTCTTGTTTATAACTGATTGAATTTTACAGCTACAGTATTTTCACTGGGATGTGCCAGTCACGCCAGCCCTGCTTAGTCGACTCTTATGACATACGTGATAGGTTACAGTGTTGCTATTCTTTGCTGTTCTTATGTGCCGAGGTAAAACACTGGCACTGTTGGCATTAGCAGTAGTAAAGTGATCATGATCATCATTAAGTTCCCTGCCGGCTGGCATGGGAGATCATGCTTCTCCACAAATTGCTATCTCTGATGGCATGGATCAATCCATGTGTTGGCTCCTTTCCATGCCATGATACAAGAGTTGTCAAGAATTTTCTCTCGCTGACTTCCTATACTGATATGAGCAACTATAAATTATGTCGAATGTGATATCCAAAACTATAAATGATGATGATGTCAGTATTGTCAACTGTAAACGATGTTGATGTATTCAGGCCAGTGTCACACAGCAACATTGAGGTTGCATTGATCACCAAGTACGCACTCCCTCGACCAGACAAACTGTGTGCTCCGGAGACTATGCTGCGCAGCCTGAGCAAAGATAACTACCGCCTCTGGATGCACGATATGCTGTATATAGAGGAGATGGCTCAGAAGGGGTATATTTCCAGGTGGGTTGCTCTTTGTTGATATACATTTAATATTGTGATGGGTGGGGGGATGGGAGAGAGAAAGAGATGGGGAAAAGGGGGGGGGGGGAAGAGATAGTATGATTTTACTGAAATAATCAAACATTCTTGTGTGTGTGTGTACTTTCATGCTTAACATATGTCAATGAGAAAAAGATAATAGAAAGAGAGGAAGGGAGAGTATAATTTTACAGAAATAATCAAGTTTGTAGGGGGGGGGGGGGGGGGGGTATTTTTACAGAAATAATCAAATGTGCATACTTTTTTGCAATTGATTAATGACAATTATAAAATTGAATTTTCAATATTTTTTCTTCATTGTTATTTTGATGGACCCTTTGCATCAAAGGTATGAGCAGTTAAGTCAAGAATGGAGATGAACATTCTTGTGTGTGTGTGCTTTCATGCTTAACATATGTCAGTGAGGAAAAGAGAAAGAGAGAGTACTGAAATTAAGTTTCATCATTATAAAGTGAGCATTGCAACCATAGTGGATATTTCTTTGGTTTATCATCACAGTAGTTCACACTTCCATCGCAATGAATGGCTGGTTATTTTATGATGGCTGTGGATCTGGGGTTAACAATGCCATATGTTTTTTTTATGGAGAAGTAAAGATGGTTGTCATAAAACACCACTGTAACCTACCTTTATTGGGGAGATGGCACTTGATTAATTGATTTCTGGGGAATTAAAGATGACTGCCATAATACTCACAATACCCCCTTCTTGTCACTAAAGTATGATCCTAACATGTTTCCAGCATGTCTTTCTGCCATGTATACTTGGACTCATCATCATCATGTGCCATTTCCATAAAAGTCAGTTCAGTAAGTCTCAAACACTCTCACACAAGCTTCTCTAAGTACATCTCTTAATGCTGTCTACTTACATGTGGTTTTATCTTTCTCATATCTGCTTTCCTTCCATTTTTCTCTTTGGCACATTCTTTTAACAAGTAGTTGTCTATATATGTATACCTTAATTATCTGATCATCATCTCATTTAGTGTTTTATTTGTTGTCAATCCTTCTTTTTCTTCTGCGTTCATTCTGAGAGTTTTTTTGGACGTGATTGCGTTGTGCCTGTTTACAGCAGAGCTGCGTTCTTGTGTCGTTAGCCCGACACATCTGACTTCTGTGGGTGTTTATTGACCGGGTTAACCTTTCTGGGTTTGTCAATCCCATTCTTTATAATACTTATGTCTTTGTTTTTCTCTCTTACTATAATATTTCTCCCATTGGTCTGTATAACCACACTTCAAAAGCTTAAATTTTACCCTCATTGTTCATGTTTCTGCACCATACAATAATGAAGAGTAATTGTAAATATGGTTTCTGGGGAAAATGCAAAGAATAGCATGGGTGGAAAGAAAAATGAATGAGGCAGTCCTTCAAGAAACAGATGAAAACCATACATTCATTAGAGAAATTAGATGTAGACAATCAAGATTTTAAAGGCATGTTATGAGGAGAAACAAACTTGAAAAGTTAATGGCAACTGGCAAACCTGATGGAAAATGAGCAAGAGGAAGACAAAGAGATAAATAGCTCTATTACTTCGACACTTGTCATAAACAGGATAAGAACGCAGGCTGTATGAGATGGCTAACCATGATCAAGGTAGACAAAGAGCTCTATAACTTGAACTCTTGGTGTAGTGGGGCAAGGACACTGACCTAATCTGAAAATGGTGATAATATGAGATAGTGAACCATGATTGCCCACACTTATCAGCATGGCATGTGATGGTGAAAAAATGAAACATTTGATCCATTATACTTGTTTCTTGGCTACTATACTTTATTCTTATTAATGAAAGAAAAAGATAGAGACCTTTTATTTTCTCTGTAACTTCTCCAGATTTAATGTGACGACATCGCTACAGATTGTGAATCGCTACTTGTTGATACCCAGCACTTTGTCGTCAGCTAAATATGCTCACGGAGGGGAGTTGTTTGCCCGTATGAAGCTGGAAGATGATCTCTCAGAAGATTCAATGGCAGGCCGCCTTATTCTGCAGTCTTCACATGTGGCCTGGGTTGCTGACGGCAAAAAGGAGCGTCCAGACAAGGTTTTTGTCTTTACATTGCTTTTTTACTCAAACTCGTTAGATACACCATCATAGCCTATAGAGAATGGTGCAACAGAGAGTAACCAGAGGATCTGACCTACATTCAGTACTTCAGGGAAAGGTCAGAAGGTCACATAATCAGAATGCAGCTGGTATCATTAGTATTTGGACTCCTAGCTGGTTGTTGAAGATGAGGACAGAGTGTATATGGGGTCCCAAGTGATGTGGTGTCAGTTCTGGACTCAACTCAAAACTCAGCATCAGATTAGAACATTTCTTGGAAAACTTGTTTATTTTAAGCTACTGCCTTTGGGGTAAAAATTTTAGATCTTAACATATCATGGGCTTTGGCATGAGTTGGGCAGCTATGTCCCTACCTTATCACCCTGTCTGCCCAGGAAATTTCCAGAAAGTTCTCAAAATTGTCTGTACTCATTGTTAGAGGTTGGGTCATGGGGGGTGGTGGTGTCTGCCTCTGCTGGGAATTTAACCTGGGCCACTGTCTTGGCAAGGAAGTGTTCTAACCACTATAGCAGCACGGCTGATATAATGTAAAAAATGATGATGCAACAGTCATTATAGCAATCAGTCAGCCAGCCAAAAACATTAAAAATTTATTTGTCCTGAACCAGGAGTCTACTATGGGTCAGTGCTATGATAGGGCCATTACATGTTTTAGGCCTGAATACAAGAAGGAATAGGTGGCCAGTCTTTCTATCACTTAGCAGGTGATGAGCCCAGACATTGAACCCTCATCCAACAGCATTCATAACATTATTGGCACAATTCCCTATAAACTTCATTAACACCTGCTCATTCAGCCAGTGCTAAGAGAGAGCAGTCAGTGTGGAACTGGCAGACAAGAGAGACATAGAGGCGAGTGCAGATGGCCAGATACACAATCTGGGTATAGATAGAACAGTCAATAAGCATACTCTGTCCCCATCTGCCAAGATTGGCCTATGCATATGGGTAAAAAGTTACTTGCATATCCTTTACAGGACGTCACAGTCAACACTAGCATTTTTTGCTGTTGTGATTTCTTGAGAAGTGTACGCTAAGTAGTTAGCCATTGCTTTCTGAATGACCAGCACCCATACCATTTTGTAAAAAACCAATGCAATGTGGTCTGCTGCCAAATCGTCTGCGGCTGTGTTTCGAACACTGGTATGCGGGATCATGAACTGTGTCTGTAACCCCTTCTCCACGGAGCTGGCTATGGATATGGTAGTGGATATTTTTTGGAGTGCAGAAAATTCTGTACTTAGTGATAGTATGAGTAATATAACAGTAAGTGAATGTGCTGTTGCTCTGTACTATTTCTCTAGAATACCTTGTATAAAAAGGACCTTTTACAGCCTCACTGTACATTGGGCTTATGGTGTGCTACGCCCATATATGTATAGACCAATCAGCACTTGGTGGTCATGCCAGTATCACACTAGCCGCCTTTACATAACTAAGACATTTCCTGGTAACCATTTTTGGTAGGGTCAGTCTGGTAGGTCAACTTTAAAACCCTGCCTTTATATGATTCGAACCTGTGACCACCATGCTGGCAGGTGAGTGTCTAGCCACTACACTGCCACAGCTCCCTAGAATACTTTGTATGATGAACTGTTGTTATCAAGCTTGTACTGATTTGTATGGGAACATGTGTTCGCAGGTTTATGAAGTTATCATTGAAGATAAAGGCAAAAATTTCATATTTATGAGACTGTCCAGTGCCTGCGTTGAGGAGCTAGGACTTTCGTGTGATCATGATTTCTTCGCACAGGTAAGGATGTCAGAACTCTGTGCGTGTCAGAATTGTGTGAAACTTTTTAAAAAAGCTCATCATCACTCTGTCTTTTACTAAAACAGTTACAGCATTGCTTTGCTGATCTGGCAACTTCTACAGCTTATTCCTGACTTATTGGTGTTACCTTTCCTGTGGAGTAAACTAGGCAAACCAAGAGAGGGATCAGGCTCCAAGGGTAACACATGGTCTCTAATTTCAGCCCAAGCTTTGTGTTATGAAGAGATATAACTCCATCCCTGGACCCCACCATGGGTTGTATAAGGAGCGTTCATTTGAAATCCGTTCGTGCCGCAGCACGCATAATTGCGTTTGTTGAACATGATTATGTCATAGTCATGTGATAAGTACTGACCAATGAATAAAAGAGCACGTGCTAATCGTCCCATGATGCATATAGGTTCTGTTTCTGACCGTTGAGAAAATGACCGGGTTGATCCAAAATCCGTCCAAAGAAGCTCAAAGAGCGGTGATTCAGTTTCTTTAATTTGAAGCATGTCGACCAGTGGACATTCATTGAAGAATACAGGCAAAAAATGTATGACGAAGACAACAGTGACAGACTGGGCACGGATGTTTCGGAAAGGACGTCAGTTCATGACAGATCTTCGATGGCCGGGTCAAGCGCATATTGCTGCAACAGAAAACAAAGCCGTTACCAAAATTGATGCAGCAGTACAGATGAACCGTTGTCAAAGCATACGTTCGCTAGTGAAAGAATTTGATGTGTCAATTGGGACAATTCAAAAGGTCGTTCGTAAGAAATTGCAATATCGGAAGGTGTGTTCACAGTGGGTATCACAGATGTTGACCGACCACCAAAAAGAGGAACACATGGGATGGTGTTTGAACCACTTGCTGCGTTTCAGAGTGGAGGGTGGTGCATTTTTCTTCCGCATAGGGGCAGACGATGAATCATTGTGTCACCACTTTGAGCCGAGCAGCAAAAGAGAGAGCATGCAATGGAAGTATGCTGGATCACCAAAAGCCAAAAAATCCAAGTTACAGGTTTCCGCTGGTAAGGTTATGCTGAGCGCATTTTTTTACCATGAAGGGCTATTGTTGGCCGACTTTAAAGAACCTGGTGTCAACATCAACTCTACCCACTACTTGCAAACACTAGACAAGCTGCAAAAAGCCATCAAGAATAAACGACCCTGCATGCTTTCTTGCAGTGTGATTTTTTTGCACGATAATGCTCGTCTGCATGTCGCAAAGATTGTGCAGGAAGCATTAGCAAGGAAGAAGTGGGAAATTCTGCTACATCCAGCCTATAGTCCTTCTTCTTCTTCTTCGTTCATCCGGAGTTTTTTTCCGGATGTGATTGCGTTGTGCCTGTTTACAGCAGAGCTGCGTTCTTGCGCCGTTAGGCCGACACATCCGACTTCTGCGGGCATTTGTTGACCGGGTTAACCTTCCCGGGGGTTTCTTAGGACGTTTGACTCTCACTGTTGTGGTGTTATCCCCCATCCCAGCTGGTCCATATAGAACAGCCAAAGATCCTGGTCAGCCCTCAAGGGAAGGCAGGGGCAGACCATGGGCATTCCCCGCCATCCAAGGAGGCTTCCATACTTGCAGAGCCGATACATAGCGCTCTGGTACTGGGCTCACCCAAGGAATCGTCACGTCCTGCACATGGCTGCTTAGCCTCACTTCCGTATATTGGGCCTTCCGTTCACCATAGGCTGTTCTTCCGGAAACCAGAAGTATGCAGTCTGCAGATGACATCCACACAGTGAGCTTTCGATTCGGACTTTCCATGTAATGGAATTGCTAGCCAAGCAATATTCCATTTCGTGCCACTAGGACACTTTTCCACCTTTTATGAAGCCCACACAGTGGGCTTTTGATTAAGACTTTCCACGTAATGGATTTGCTATCCAAGCAATATTCCATTTCGTGCCACTAGGACACTTTTCCACCTTTTATGAAGCCCACACAGTGGGCTTTTGATTCGGACTTTCCACGAAATGGATTTGCTATCCAAGCAATATTCCATTTCGTGCCACTAGGACACTTTTCCACCTTTTATGAAGCCCACACAATGGGCTTTTGATTTGGACTTTCCACGTAATGGATTTGCTATCCAAGCAATATTCCATTTCATGCCTCTGGGTCTTCATGCACCTTTAAATGTCAACCTGTATATAGTTAAAGTAATCTGCGGTCAACTTTAGCTTGTTGATATCTCCATAGAGCTTGTCCTCAAATGAAGCAGGTGTGGGCCAAAATATCTTTCTCTGTTCTGCATACGTTGGGCAATCCTGCAGCAAATGTTTTGCTGTCATTTTTCCAGTTCTACAATTACATTCATCGGTATCTCCTATCTTTAGTTTATTGAACAAGTGGTATTTCAGCCTGTTATGTCCTGTGCGGAGTCTGAAGATTGCTACTTGTTCTCTTCGGTCGAGTTTGTAATATGCATCATCCTTCTGATGGCCTGGATGCTCTGATTCCCATTTGGTTCTATAAGTGCTTTTTATCAACCTCTTTGCCTCATTATAGGTTATGTCTATGTCAGGCTGTGGTAGTCGCCGCCCTCTTTTGCCAGTCTGTCAGCCTCTTCGTTTCCAGGTATACTGCAATGTGATGGGATCCACTGTATTACAACTTTTTGGGATTTCTGGCATAGACCATGGAGTGCTGCTCTTAGGTCAGTTAGTTCTGTGCTGTTATTGCTCTTCAGTATTGAGACAGCTGACTTTGCATCTGTGAAGATAGCTATTTGCTTCTCTTTATTTTCCTCCATCAGAGCATTTCTGCTGCAGTTTTCAGAGCCTCTACCTCCGCTTTGAAGTTACTTGAAAGTTTTCCAGTTGCCATTGAATGTGTTTTTTTCGCTCCATTTTTTAAATTTAGGAGAATTCCTCCTCCTCCATTCTCTATTGAATTTTTGGCTGATCCATCTGTATATGCATGGGTCCAATTTCTGCTTGGGTAATGTTCTTTTATGTAGTTTAGGGTTATTTCTCTTCTTTCGGTTTCATGCTGAGTGTTCTTTTTCTCAATACCAGGAATGTTTTCTATCATCTCAGGCAGTTGCTGCTGTCTCCAAGCTGGGAACTTGTGTGCATGGTGTATGGGCTTGACTTTTGATATGTTAAGAATAGGATCTGACCTAATCCTTCGTTTTGCAGTTTCTACAAAGTTGCTACGCTTCAGTCTTCCCTTTCCAAAACCATTAAATCTGTTGTACATAGGGTGGTCTGTCAATCTTCTAAATTTTTCTGCTTGTTGCTGGGCTCTGCTATCTCTTCTATCCTGCATTGGTTGTAAACAAGTGATCTTTTCTAATTCATTAATAGGCGTTGTCTTCAGGCTTCCAGTTATGATTCGCATTCCTTGATATTGGACTCTACTTATTTTGTTAAAGTTTGACTTAGCTGCTGTTGCCCAAGCTGCAATGCCATATTCCAGTACTGGCCTCACCCGTCCAGTATATAACTTCTTGAGAACTTTCTCATCTGCTCCCCATGTTGTACCAGCAAGCTTTTTCATGATTGCCATTCTTTGCCTTGCTCTTGTTCGATTTTTCTCAACCTGTGTCTTCCATGTCAGGCGACGATCAAAGGTGACTCCGAGATAGTTTGGATTTTCTTCATGGCGCAATATTTTTCCATTCAATACCAGCTTAGGTTGCTGAGTTTTAGTTGAGAGGGAGAACACTGTGCATGTTGTTTTCTCCTCACTTATTTTCACTAGCCATGATTTTGACCAGTCCTCTAGCGCTAATAGGGCTTGCTGTATTCTGCTATTAGCTGTACTAATATATTCTTCAGATGTCCATATGGCTAGGTCATCTGCAAAGGAGGATGTGTGTACTCTGGCTGGAAAATTTTCCGTGATGTCGTTTATATATGCTAGGAATAATGTTGGGGAAAGAACTCCTCCTTGGGGACACCTTGCTCCAACAGCATCATTTTGCTGGTTTGTCCTTGTACTTTTGTCCTGGCAGTTCTGTTCTCAAGGTAGTGGCTGATCCATTTGTACATTTTCCCGCAAACATGCATTTTTTGCAGTTTTACTTTCAGTCCTTCCTTCCATACTTTATCAAATGCTTTTTCTAAATCTATCCAGACTGCTAGTGTGTGCTTTTTCTCTTGGAAGGCATCCTCTATTTCCTGAGCTATATAGGTTATTTGATCTTCAGTAGATCTGTACTTTCTGAATCCTGCTTGGTGAGGTGTTAAGAGTTGGTTTTCTTCCAGATGCCATGTTAGCCTGCCATTGATAATGCGTTCCATTAATTTTCCTACACAGCTAAGAAGACTGATAGGTCGATAGCCATTTGGTTCTTCCAGGTCTTTTCCTTTCTTTGGGACTGGTATTAGTATAGCTTCCTTCCATGCCTGTGGGACTATTCCCCTCTTCCAGCTGTAATTTAGGACTGCTAGTAGTTTCTTTTTTGCCTTAGTGCCTAGTCCTATTAGCATTTCATTTGTGATTCCATCCTTTCCTGGTGATGTCTTCTTTTTTAGGGTATTCATTGCCTGTTCCATTTCTTCCATTGTTAGATTTGCCATCATATATTCTGCTGCTGTCTCTGTATATGTATGATGTATCTGTTTATCTTTGATTGCTTTCTTCTGTTCGGCTGTAATATCAATGTGGTTTGCACTGGCATAGTGTTCCATTAGTGCATTTGCAGCCTTTTTTCCTGTAAGCAAGGCATTTCCTTGTTTAATTGTTATTTGTTTGTTTCTAGGTCCTTCATTGTTCATGGCTTTCACTAGTTTCCATAGTTTGTTTCCATCCCTGTCAAAATTCAGGTTTTCTGTTTTTTTCCTCCAACAATCTCTTGTTGTTTGATTTACTGTTCTTTTATATTTTGCTGAGATGGCTTTGAGAGAGATGTTCGCTTCAGTTGTTTGTTCTCTCTCTGCGGTCTTCCTAGCATCTTCAACTTTGTCCTCCAAAAATTGTAGTTCTTCAGTCCAGTATGGTTTGTAATTTTTCCTTGCTCCTCTTGGAATAGACTCAATGGCCGCCTGTATTATTGCTCTGTTTAGACTTTCCACCATTTGCTTCATGTTGCCATATCGTGTATTTACGTTTTCACAATATTTGTCTGTTAGTATGGCAAATCTGTCCCAATCTGCTCGTTTGTAATTCCAACGGGGCAAAGGCTTTTGCTCCTGTGGAACATACTCCATATTTATTACAAGCTTGATTGGTCTGTGGTCACTACCTGCTAATTGGTCCAGCACATGGCGATCGATTTTGTGGAGGATGTCTCCTGTGCAGAAAGCTAAGTCTGGAGTAGAAGTGGTAATCCATCTTCTGGAGTAGAAGCTCGGTGTGTCATCCGCTTTGTTAAGTAGATGGAGATTTGAGTCTATTTCCCAGTCCTCCACTTCATCTCCTCTTTTGTCAGTATCTGGGTATCCCCATCTTTCTGAACGGCTATTAAAGTCTCCGACAACAATGCAATTTGTGTCAGTTATTTCCATGTTTGAGAGTGTAAGATCCTTATCTGCCGGGCTATATAGATTGTAAATTCTTATTTTCACGTCCTTTATCATTATATCAACACCTATAATTTCCGTTTGGTTGTCAGAGATCACAGATACTTCGCTGCAAGGTATTGTATTTCGTGTAAGTATTACAACTCCTCCTTTGTGTCCTTCGCGGTCGAAACGTGTGGCCTGATATCCCTCGACTGAAAATGTGCGATTGGCGTTGAGGTGTGTCTCTTGAATGCATGCCACATCTATTCTATCTTTATGAAGACGCTGTGTTAGGGAGGCTTTCTTGTTATAAACTCCTTCTGCATTCCATTGTAGTATGTTGAGTGTCCGGGGTGTTTGGTCAATAGCTCTTAACCTACTCCTCTGTGCCTTGACTCCACAGCACAGGGGAAGGTGACCACCAGTAGTCATGGGTGGACCCCCTCGAGGCAGGGGGCCCGGCACTATCACCGCCTGATGGGACTTCACGGGATTAGCACCATAACGATTAATTTTCATCTGTGGCATCATGAAATGATAAAGTTACGTTGCACTTCTTTGTCAAGCCTGTGGCTCAGTACATCCGATTTCGACAAGCATTTGTTCGGGATGCTTTCCCTAGCCTTTGACTGTCCCCAGTCTACCTACAAGGCAGCAGGTTTGTGCGTCACTTCGTCTGGTCCCTCTCCCTTGACCTGTCCGACATGGGTGACCCTACCAGTAGCTGTGCTACCGTCAGCATAGCTCTTGGGGTCATTGGAACGCTCAAGCCCCTCTACCTCGTCAAGGTGGACGCACGGCAGAGGGGGCCTATAGTCCTGATTTGTCACCATGTTATTTTCATTTGTTCGGATCTCTAAAAAAAGCTCTCAAGGTGCACCGATTTCACACAGATGCAGGCGTAATGAATGCGGTAAACACTTGGTTCAGTGAGCAACCACAATCCTTTTTTGCGGACGGCATTCGCCGCCTACCTAAGCAATGGGATGCTTGCCTGAATGCCTACGGCGACTTATTCTGACCAACCCATGGTGCATAATTCATTCAACATGAATGCTTTGTTCAATTCTACCACACCTGCTAATGTTGCTTTCATGCTTTTATAATAAAGCCATTGGAACAGGTTTCAAATGAACGACCCTTATAGTTATGCCTTTTGTGTAGCACAGTGTAACAAACTATCGTCTGTCAAGATGGCAAGATGCCATTGACATTGATTGGTTGCCTAGTGTTGTTTTTTTTTTTACTGCTGCCCCTTTGCTTTCTAGGTCACATTTCTAACCTCTCCATATGTAAGTAAGTTAAGTAACTTGTGAAGCAACCAGGACTGCAAGAGCTGTGAAGAAAAGGCTGGACAGAAAAACCACTGTAGGAGATCCTCCTCCAGAGACGTCAAGCATTCTTTGCCCACATTGTCAAAGAACATTTTGAGCCAAAATAGACCTTATCAGCCATCTTAGAACTCACGGCTCCATACTTTCAACCCCACTGGATGAAATGAATGGTCATCATCATTATTGTTGATGGTCAAACAACACAACAAGTTCCCTTTTACATGCCTTGAGGTGCATTGGACATGTGGTGCTGGACCCATATTTTTATATACATGGACTGTCAGCGGGTCATGTGGTCAGTGTCATGCCGGCCGCTTTTACTTCCTGGTACCCATTTTAAAGTACATCGACCTGGGCGCCTGGGTCAGTTTTAATACTTTGAATCGGCCCCGCTGCAGATTGAACCCATGGCCACTGGGCCAGCAGTGAGCATCTAACTGGTGCAGGGAATGAACCCATTACCCAGCTGTCAGTGTGCAGGAAGTTTAATAAGAAAGGGTGTTATTAACATTTCAGCCACGCTTACCTCTATGGTTAGTTTAAAGATTAAAACATCGCTTTAAAAAAATTATCAAGAACTGTATCTTGTTAGTTTTGTGTTTATTCTAGCACTCTCTCTCTCTTTCTCTCTCTCTCTCTCTCTCTCTCTCTCTCTCTCTCTCTCTCTCTCTCTCTCTCTCTCTCTCTCTCTCTCTCTCTCTCTCTCTCTCTCTCTCTCTCTCTCTCTCTCTCTCTCTCTCTCTCTCTCTCTCTTTCTTTTACTTTCTCTTTCTCTCTCTCTTTCTCTCTTCCTCTCTCTTTCTTCATCAGTCTTTCTCACTCTCACTCTCTCTCTCTCACCCTCTCTCTCTCTCTCTTTTACTCTCTCTCTCTTTCTTTTACTTTCTCTCTCTCTCTCTCTCACCCTCTCTCTCTCTCTCTCTTTTACTCTCTCTCTCTCTTTCTTTTACTTTCTCTCTCTCTCTCTCTTTCTCTCTCTCTTTCTCTCTTCCTCTCTCTTTCTTCATCAGTCTTTCTCACTCTCACTCTCCTGTTCCTCTTTTCCCCTCCCTCATATATACACAAGGATGTCATTTGATGTGTTTTTTTTGGGCTCGCTTGCTTTGAACTCAAGCTAGTCCATACACACTTTATAGAAGTGATGGACTGAATTTTGCGTTTGGATTAGCTTTCCCTATTAACAGTGTCCCTCACCTTCAGCTAACCTACTCCAACTTCAGAGGTACTTGTAATTTACGTCCCCAAGTCAAGGACGACAGGTCAACATTTTAGTCCAGCTGTCTGGTGTAGGAGTTGAACCCCTTACCTCTGCATCAGCACAACAGATGTTTAAGAACACATGTTCTTACCCATTCAATCATGTGGACCTGCGGTTGAACCTTTAACTTCAATGGTAAGTTAGAGCTGGCAGTGCTGTCGCTGACAAAAGTGCTGTCACTGGCACATGTGCTGCCACTTTTTTGTGTGTAAAAATATAATTGTGTAGAGTTACAGATTTGTGTGTGTAAAATAAGATTGCACATTTCTGTTCTGCAGATCCAGTTTCAGCTGAACAGACTGTCCATGTGTGAAATGCACTCGGCCGTCGACCGTCTGCCATCACTGGACATTGTGTTCCCAGATATGGCAGCCTTTCCCGACAAAGTGGATTTAGGGGATAAGTACGTGTAAACTTGGGATTTTTAACAGTTAATTATAATTACTTTTTTTTAGGTATTAATTCCCGACATTAATAGTACCACATTGGCTTTGATTTGTAAAGCAATTTCTTTGATGCATAAAGCATATCTCTGATCTGCCAAACTCTGCTACATCAAAAAGTCAGCTGAAACTGGCACAGAGGAAAAAGAAACTAAGCCTGCACCATGAATCACCATAGTTATAATCAAAGCTAATAAAGCTGGTTGAACGAGGTAGAAAGTTATTTGTTTCTACATGTTGGATCAGATTGGATCTGCCATCACTGGACATTGTGTTCCCAGATTTGGCAACCTTCCCCGACAAAGTGGATTTAGGAGATAACTATCTGTCAACTTGTGATTTTGTTTATTAACAGTTCAATATAATTAATGTATTTTATGTATTCCCAACATTAATAATATTATATTGCCTTTGATTTATAAAGCATATCTTTGAATGTGTCATTCATAACGGTACAGTAAAAGTACAGGATCCTTTTCTATGCCTCTTGGTGTACTTGGTATATGGTGCTAGCACCATGTTTTTATAAACCAATCAGCACTTGATGTGGTCAGTATCATGCCGGCCGCCCGTACTTTACAAGGGGGCTGTGTGGTCTCGAGGTATGGTGTCCGCCTCGAGTGCTGGAGGTCCTGGGTTCAAGCCCCGGTGAGGGCCGGGATTTTTTCACGCGGACTTCTAGTAATAAAATTTCCCCTGGTCTCTGGGTAGTGAGATCAGACGCCCGTGTGTATTGTTGCGCATGTAAAGAATTCCTTGGCAGTTGGAAATTGAAAAAGAGTAGCCTAACGGCGCTGCCCGGACAAAATTTTGAGTTAAAAATCTACCCAAAGTATTTCAGGATCCTTGCCGGTACTACGGAGTTCGTGCACTGAGGTTTGAGTTAGGAGGAGAACGGAGCACTTATGGGTTACACCCGTGTGCCTTGATGTTGATCCATCGACTAAACTAAACTAAACATACTTTACAAAACATTTTCTTGTACCTATTTTAGGGTTGGATTGACCTTAGAAAACCAGGTCATTTTTAAAAAAATGCTCACCTTGATGGGTGTTCCAACACAAGACATGGTCTGCATGGATGCTGACCACTGCAGAACCACGGCTCCCATTTACAATGATGGTTACTTATAAATAATAATAGGAAAGAGGCAGGTGAAATATTTTAGCCATGTTAAAAGACATAAATAACACTCCTATAAAAGCCATGTTGAAGGCAAGTGAGCAAGAGGTAGACAGTGATATAAGGGGGAAGATAACATTAAGAGATGGACGAACAGCAGTCTCAGAATGTAAAATCAAGGCGAGAGACGCTGTTGGAGATTCATTGCAGCCAACCTTCATTGTTGAGACAGCATCTGATTGGTTGATTACTTATAAATATGGCAGCCACAGTAGTGCAGCTTACATGCTTGCCTACCAACCTGGTGGTCATGTGTTTGAACTCCCAACATGGTGGATTATTTAAATTGACCTCAACTCCGAAGTTGACTCAACCTAAAATGGAGACCTGAAATTGTCTTGGGAAGTAAAATTGGCGGGTGTGATATTGACCACATGACCATTGAGTGCCGATTGGTCTACAAACATGGGGTTTTTCATGTACCGTATGACAAGCAGGTAGATAGTAAACTGATGTGCACGTACATCAGTAACCAGAAATAGAACATTAGTTGAAGTAAGCACGAGGTAGCACTATAAATGTACAAGTGCTACGTCAACAAGTTGCGTTGCTTAACAACGCAACTGTTTTCTTGACACTTCACCACCAGCTAACACGCCAGTTAGACGCTTCTACGCTCTACACTGACAGCAGGGCCACATATGCATTAGATCACCTTACTCCTTCAGAGATAGACTACAGTAACTCCTTCACACACATATTCCGACCAGCAACGGCATTTAGGAATCGCCAGACAGCCAGTTCGGGTGTTCGTTCATCCTGATATGATCGCGTAAATGCCGATGTCGGATGACTATGCTGGACGATTGTCTTGGCTTGACAGCCGGGGGCCATTAGTACCAGACTTCACACTCACACGCACTAGTGGAAGCTTGACACAACGCAACACTTGGGCTATATGATATGGGAGTGCGTGGCGATAGCATGAATCCTCGCAGAATGGTTGTAAGAGCCTGAAGGCTGGCGGCTAGAGAGATTGCATGTGACCACGGCTTAATGGTGGCAACTAAACGGTATCATTTAATCATTCTCGTGGCTTGTCTGCTGATGCAAGTTCTTGTTGTGTTGCGGTGAGGAGTTGAATGCAGTATCCTGACCCACTGGCCTCGCCGCAATTCCAGGCGACTCTCGCGGACATCATACTTTAACCTAGACAAAGTAGAGTCACGTGACACGAGAGCAAGGCACACCTCTTCATCAGTCAAGTACTACTATATGAAGACCAGGTTCGTCCCTTGACAGGGTGAGCACCATGTACCCAGTATACCTCATGGCGTGGAAAAGGGTCCCTTACCTTTTTCTATACATTTTAAATACTGATATCTTTTGTCATCATCAAGTGCCATCTCTGCAGTGACGGTCGGCTGCCATGAGTCTTTAACACACTTTCCTGCATCTTCATGATGTGTTCACAGAGATTTCTCTGTCCAACTCGTGTTGTTGTCCATCCATCCATCATGTGCCATGCCGGAAAGTGTGAGCGGTTATGACTCGCCATTTCACTCGATCACCAGAGTTGTGGATGAACCCAGTTTTCCTGTCTCAGCCATGCCATGTGTCCAAGCCATCCAGGTATTTACTTCTCGGTCTTCCTCTTGGTCTGTTCCCTTCGATCTTGCCAGCTGTTACCAAGTTCTCCAATTCATTTCCTCTCATAACATGTCCAAAAAATGTTGACTGTCTACGTCTAATTTCTCTAATCAATTTACGATTTTCATTTGTTTCCTGTAATACTTGGTCCACCTACATATAATGTCTTCCCCTTCAATGCTATCCCTCCATTTTTCCCAGCAGGACATCCTTTCACAAAGAGCTCTCTGATATGACTTAAAAAACTAAAATCCTCGGCAGAAAGCAGTCATCTCCAAGTTTTTCAGACCTTAAAATAGTTATAAAGAGTCTTATTCTTGCTTTGCCAATGCTGTCTGTCCTCTGTTGCTTGCTTTAGTGCTGTCTTCATTGACAGATGTCTGTGTGCCCATGCAATTAAAGTGTTCCTTGATTGTCCAAGATCTTGCCTTCAGGAATCTCTTTAATGGATCGCCATATCATAGTCAAGGCTGAGCCACAATAAAATAAAATAAAGATGCCTTTTCCACACCTTAAGGCACATTAGGCACAATTTGCTAGAACCATATTTTATATAGACCAATCGACACGCTGTGGGTGATGTGGCCAGCTGCCTTTCCTTCCCATAACATGTCCTGGTACACATTTTAGGAGCTCTGGTCAGTTTGAGAACAATCCCTGCCTTTTAACCTTGTCTTGGGGACATAAATTACAAGTATCTGTGAAGTCAGAGTGGGTTCGCCTGATGGCGAGCGACACTGGTAACAGGAAAAGCTCATCCACACGCAAAGTTCAGTCTGTTTCTACTTGAAGTAGCATGTATGGACTACACTCGAGTTCAAAGCGGGCAAACGTCCCAATAGAACATGACCACCAGGCTGGTAAGCAAGCATGCTAGCCCCTGCACCGCTGCAGTCTTTGAACATATCTAATTATAAATTGTTTTCTGCTTTTAGCGTTCTTCAAGAACCAGATGAGAGCAAGCAACTGAATGACAGACAAAATGATGCTATTAGATTGATTCTTACAAGTACAGAGATGAAATTGCCACCTCTCTTGATTGTAGGACCATTTGGTACTGGGAAAACATACACTTTGGCTCAAGCGGCCAAGCAGGTTCTCAAACAGGAAGGTTCGCGCATACTGATATGTACACATTCAAACAGGTAAATATATCTGAACAACCTTCCCTTTACTTTATTTCTGTCTTCTTTCTTTATTTTTGTCTTTCTTTGTTTCTTTCCTGGAATCTTGTTCGCTGAATGGTTCAGCCAGCTACCCTGCACACTAAATGCCATGGGTTCATTTTCGGACTCTCATTCATTGAGGGTCATTTCTGGGGGTATGGAGTCGTATTCTGTATGACGCGTTTTACAGGCCAATCTGTTTCCCAATTGATTTCCTGTGTAATACATGTACAACAATGGAACCAATCAATCATTTCTCTTTAAATGTTTGTGAATATACTGAACACAGCATTACTGTCTGATGTGTTTGTGTGTTTGTTATTTGACCTATGCTGGTTTAAAATAAAATTATGAGACCTATGTGGCTATCTCAATGGTTTAATAAGAACTCTGTCTGTATTCTATAGTTGTAGGTTCATCTGTATGATAGACCTGGCTAATAAAGACTTCTTTTTTAGGGGTGTCTAGTTGGTCATGCGTCGAAGTACACTTGTTCCTGCAGTGAGGTGCCATCATCATTTGGAGGTGACAGGTTCAAACCCCGGTCTGTAACTATAGGTTTCAAATTATATGTTGTCTAGTGCATCCTCTAGTCTCTACTTCCTTCTTCTCCTTCAATGAGCGCCAAACAATACTTAGTGTGTTTATTTGTAGAAAGAGGCCAAGTCATATGGGGTAAAATTGAGTGCAATGAAGTTGATCCACTTGACTTTAAATAACCCCTCTTCTTTGTTTGTTTGTTTGTTTGTTTCTGTCTGTCTTTTAAAATACAACAATTGCACATCTGTTATTAGTAGGGATGTAAAGCTTCAGATACATTCTTGGAACAATGTCAGTGTGCATGATCATCAACAGTCAGCATTCGAGGTCACACAGAGATTGATCTTAACTTTAAAACATGTACATCCAATGGTACATGCATGTCTCAAGATCAGTAGGGCTACAATTACTGCATCTGTCCCAGGAAAAATGAAAATGTGGGACCAAATCAAATTGTTTCACTTAATGGAGGGGTGGGAAAACTAAGCAAAGATATGTGTATCCAACTGTGAACATTACATGAACCTTGAGCTCATTTTTCTCTGTTAATTGATGAGACAAGCAAAATTTCTCCTTTGTCTAGCAGATCTATTCTGTTTGTTTCTCGAGAAGTGTTGTAGGAACTGGGGTAGTTTTTTTTTCTCTTCTTTTTTGTTTTCTTTTATCGTATCATACACTCACTTTGAACTCAAACTTAGTTCATGCACATGCTACTTCTTTTAGTGCGCTGGACTGATTTTTTGCTGTTGTATTAGCTTTCCTGTTACCAGCATCCGCCACCATCAAGTGAACCTGCTTCATCTTCTGAGGTACTTGTAATTACATCCCTGCTACGATGTAGATCTGCGTCTGCTGTGCCATGATAACGTATTCAGAATCTACAAAACGCAGTAACTCATTAATTGGAACAATAACAAGTCTCACCTAAAGAACTTGAGAATGCGAAATAACGAACGTAGCTCCGGCAAAAGTTCAACACCTTTTTAATTCGGTGTTACAGAATCATAGCATATAATTCTAGTGGCCTCGTAGCGCTCCCGTTTAGACCGGGACAACATCTACTTAAAGCATCCACAAATAATATCTATATCTGCATCATTCACCTTGACGCTCAGCCTATTTCTATTCCAATGTTCTTTCAGATCCTTGCCGTTATGTTCATCCAAGATTCGTCTAGTTTTCGGTCCACTGTTCTTAGATCCATGGCGTCTTCTCAACGAATGCTTCCTCTTGTTATCCACTTGAAGTCCACTGTCCAATTACATCCAAACATCCAATTGCCACACCAATTTGGTTCCACAATCGAAATACACAACCGCTCACTAAGATGGCTCCACAGCGTAATGCCTTGGTTGTCGTGTGACGTATCTCGTATCTCTTAGTTTTCGTGCATTATCCACTTCGGTGTATACTTAGGGATTTTCCTTTTATCCTCTCTCTGCATCATGTGTTTCAGCAATAGCTATGTGGCAATCCCCAAGTCAAGGATGAGAAGGCAACATTTTAGTCCAACTGACCCGCTACCTTGGCATCAGTACACCAGAAGTTTAACGGCAAGTGCTCTTATCCATTCAGAATGCTGACCTCCCAAATGGAAAGCAGTAACAATGAAGACTTTTGATCAGGATTATTAATTTGAAGAGGTTACAGGTGACTGAGATTATGAATATAGAGGTGGTAATAAGTGGCTAAATTTGAGCCTTTCGCCTGAGAGGCACATGCACAAGTTTCTGGTCACAGGGAACAGAGTTCAGAGGGTTAAGTCTGTGTTCAGTTTTTTTTTTTTGTTGTTGCATACATCAATTGCCTTTTTAGGGCATTTATTAATTTTGGATGATGCTTTTCTGAAAACTTAATCTTAATTGGAATTCTTCCTGGTTCATGGGAGATGAGGTATGGTTGACCAGCACGAAGATGCACTCAGGACATTGGAGATGCCTTAGGCATGAAGGTGCTTGTTGCGGGAGAAATAGCCAGGGATTGAGAAACTTTTCAGCAGGCCATAATGAGAGCAATGAATTGCATAGGACCTGTTACATGATGATAATGATTGAAATTATGTGTTTATCTATTTTTAAATAAATTTGTAACAATGCATTTTTCACATACTTAACAGTGCCGCAGACTTGTACATTAAGGAGTTTCTGCATGACTACGTAGACACAGATGAACATACTGAAGCTCGGCCGCTTAGAGTCATGTACAAATTCAGATGGATCCAAACAGTACCAGAGGTAGTTCTCAAATACACATTGCTAGAAAGAGAGGGGCCGATGGCGGGCACCTTCAGAGCACCAACAGTTGAAGACGTCCTGAACCACAGAGTTATCATAACCACGTTGAGCAGTGCTAGATACCTTGTGGATTTGGATTTACCCAAAGGTAAACTTTTTAGAGAGCATCTTGTTTATAGGGAAAGCAAGCCAACACTCAAAACTCAGTCCTTTACTACTTTAAACAGTGTGTAAGGACTATGCTCAAGTTTAAGTGAGTGTACAAAAAAAAGAAGAAGATATGTTTAGTGGTAGGATGGTTTGATTCCCCTCAATATGTGTCAAATCTTGGGTTGATCCATCCTCATAAATGAATACTAGGTCATTTTAATAATTGTCTGGGAATTACACAGGATGAAAAGGTAGTAAGAATGGGAACTGGACACCCCATCTCATGTTTTGGCCTAGAACGTGAAAACTAGCACTTCACATCCCTGTGGCTGTATCAGCCTGTGCTGTTATTTAACAAGATTGCACACTTATTGGTTGTTCTGAGTGTGTAAGCATGTGTTCTATAAAGATATGTGTAGTTGTGTGTATGTATGAATATAAATATGTGTGGGTTAGTGGCTCTTTGTTTCTTAAAGTTTAGGTTCGGTTTGTAAAATAGCACTATCATTGCACACTTTTCTCTATAAGTGCTCCAGTTTCCTTCCATACATCACACCAGGAGAGCCTGCACAGTGCATGAAATTCATAGCAACAGCGTAAGTCCAAATGTGTGAATAGCAGAATCACACACTGTCCATCTTTTGGGTATCTTGTGTAGTTTAGACATCATGCCTGGGCAGTGACTTGTTCAGCCTGCTCTTTGTGATTTTACAACTGCTGAGAGATTTGTAGCATACACAGCATGCACACGTGTTCTTCAAGTTTTTCACCCTTGTCCGAGAAGACTAGTCATCCAGTTCACTACCCCAGGATCAGGAGGGAGACCCTTCTTTTTCTTATTGTATACAAGTTCAAATAGTCAATAAACACTGTGAGAAAAATCTGGTATACTTGAGTCAGAAGCAAACCCTTAACCTCTGATCTATACCTCCCAGAGACTAGCTTAATATTTCATTACCTAATGCCATCTCAGTATTGAGGGGCAGCTGTAATGAAACTCCAACACTTTTCTCTCCATCTTCGTGGTGCACTTCTTCTTCCCTTGCATCTCTTAGTTGTTGTCTACCACCCTGTAGTGTTGTTGTCGTCTTTGTCTTCTTCTAGCCTTATTACAATTACCCTAATAATTAGTATTAATTAGCCATGTAGTAATGATTTTTGATGTATGAATGAAATCATTTATGAAGGGAAAAAGACAAAAAGGGTTGAACGTTACATGCCTACAGGCCCAATTTTTAACCTTTTGAAAATAGTTTGGTCGTTCATTCATCCCTACAGACTTCCCCTCCACTGTTCCCTTTAGCACATCCTTTTACAATGATCTTTGTCTCTTTTTATGACTGAAATGCCTTCTGTAGTTTAGACATTTTTATCCCTTGAAGTAATCTAGCATTGATTTCTTCAATTTAGTGTTGAGAGAAGTCCAAATAAATTAACAGTTGTGGAACCTGTTACAACTTCTGCTGTTTGTTTATCACCCTCTGTAAACAGATATCTTTAGCCACGTGTTTATAGATGAAGCAGCGCAAGCATTGGAGAGTGAGACCATCATTCCTTTGTCTGTTGTTCATGAGAACACCAGGATTGTGTTTGCGGGAGACCACATGCAGGTATGTAGCTATGCAATTGTCTTTGGGTGTCACAGATTACTATTGAAGTTAGCTTGGTGTAGTGTTGGTTCACACATCACATTGGAGAATCTCCATTGGAGAATCTATCACCTATCAATGTCCAGAAACTAATGGACATGTAATGGTGTTTCAATTCTTAGGGTGATAAATTAGTTGACGGCGGTGGCTTGTTGCTTCAATGGATAAACTAGTAGGTGTTTAACAATATCTTATTCATCCAGTGGACAAACTACAAACAATGATGCCTCAGTCCTTCACTGGGTAAACTGCAGACAATGATATTTCATTTCTACAGGGGAAACTACAGGCAGGGATGTCTCATTTCTCCAGGGAATAATAAACTAAGACAATGGTGTCTCATTTCTTCAGGGGATAAACTGTAGACAGTGGCATCTCATTCCTCCAGGGAATAATAAACTGCAGACAATGATGTCTCATTTCTTCAGGGTATTTTACAGAGCCATAAAGAGTGAATGTGTATTGACCCCACAAAGAGTGGACACACACTGTTTAGACTAATATTGTTTAATAAAACAACAGTTGACTATCATTAATAAATAAATCGTATTGTTAAATTGTCCTTAATGAATGAACTACAACTGATCTCACTGTTTCTTATTGAATTTGTTAACATTCAGTGTACTTGATAACATTCAGTATATGTTAATAATATATCCTGATTGTATCAATTGTTTGCATGACAGATGAGCCCAGAAGTTTACTGTGATTTTGCAAGACAGCAAGGATTCCATACATCACTTTTGGAACGATTGCACGAACTTTATCCAAAGGAGTGTGTTTACAAGGTATGATAGAAATGTTTAAATGAGATTATCATGTCTTTCATCTTCTACTGTCTCTTAGCTTCCCTCAACCACCTTTTGCTGAAATCCTTCAGTTTTAATATTTCATACTTTTTTATAAATTATTTAAACAACTTACATATTCTTTCCCTTGTGGTTTCCAAAACAAGAATAGTCTTTGTGGGGCTTTAATTTTGTTTCCAGAATTTTCATCCTATTCACCGCAGCATTTTTGTACTTGAGTTGGGGAAAATGATCTTGGTGATACTTGCTTATTTTTACCATTAATTTCAATTCTGATGATACCTGCATTTTTCTATTGCCTTTTATCTACTTTTAAATCCATATCCATATAAGTGTCATCCTTCATATGTCCTGCAAGACTGCTCTGATTTCACCAGATGGAGAGAGGACCTATGGCCATCGGAGCGACCCATTGAGACAATCTATGGGAGACTGCTGCAACCGTTATGTTTGTGACCCATGCCGGAATATACACATATCAGATGTTAACTGAAGAAGAGGAAGAATTCATTACTAATATATAATTTTAAAAAGTTGCTTAAAAGTCAACAGGGTGGACTTCATTACATCGGGGTTTTATCCCATATGGCTCAATCTCATTCCGCACCCCGGAAGATGCCGCACAAAGCACGAACTCCGTAGCTCCAGCAACAACCCTCAGAGGTCTCTCGAAAAATTGCATCCCGAAGGATGTGGTCAGGAATCGAGCCCACAACCTTCGGAGCCCGAGGCTGACAGCTTGACCACTTTGCCACGGAGACTCCCAGAGGCTTTTTCCACAGTCTTTCATCTACCAATGGAGCATAGGTCCTCAAGCAACTCAAGTCAAGCCCTTTGTAGACTTGCTGATGCCAAATTAGGACAGCTACTGTGATAAAATATTTGTATCTTTTACATCTTCTACATAATTGCTGGGTTAGTGCTGTGGCATGTGTTTGAATCCCTCTTGAGGTGGGAATTTTAAACCTGGTGTCCTAGGTGACCTAGTCTAAAATGGGTGCCAGGAAATATTATGGGAAGTAAAGTCGGCTAACATGACATTGACCACATTGCCCATCGAATGCTGACGGGTCTTAATATAAAGTTAGCACTGTCTTTTATGTGGGTGTGGGAGATTGGGGGAAACCATCATTTTTCCTAAGAATAACTGTATTAGCAACCACATAATAGATTTATAGTGGAGTATGAACAACATTTCATACTGGTCTTCAAATTACCAGCCAGAATTGACATATGATTTTTGTGTTTATGCTGCCAATTGTGAATTCACATCTGCCTATGAGCATTTTAATAGTCAGCATCAGTAAATGTTACTCCATGTTACCAACCACCATAGGTGATGCTGTGTGAGAACTACAGGGCACATGCAGCCATTGTAGACTTCACATCAGAGCTCTTCTACGACAACAAGCTCATCTCCAGTGGCAACATTGTGGCTCATGACCAGTTTTACCCCCTGACTTTCTACGCTGCCAAAGGGGAAGAGATTCAGCATGAAAACAGCACCGGATTTTACAATATGTCTGAGGTGAGAAGATATTTATGTGAAATTATAGAGAGTACATATTTCTTAAAGGTGGTTGGTGTGATATTAGAACACAACCATCAAGTGCCAATTGGTCTGTAAAAAATATGGGGCTAGAATTATATACAGAAGTCTCATAATGCCTCATGGCATTTTTTTTTTTTTACGCTAGCTTGTTTTGGACTCAAGCGTAGTCCAAACACACTACTTCTAGTAGTGCTGGACTTAATTTTTCGTGCGGATTAGCTTTCCCTATTAACAGTCTGACTTCACTCTGACTTCTGAGGTATTGTAATTTATGTCCCCAAGTCAAGGATGATAGGTCACAATTTTAGTCCAACTGTCCGGTGTAGGGGTTGAACCCCTTACCTCGGCATCAGCACACCGGATGTTTATGAACACACATTATTATCCATTTGACCATGCTGACCTGCGCCTCATGGTGTGGAAAAGAGTCTTTTACTGTATGCGTCAATAATTTGTTTGTTGAAAGGTAGTACTGCCATAGGAGTGTGAAGTGCTAGACTTTCACATATTCCAGACCACAGAATAATGAGATTCCCTTCCTCGCTGACTGTCCTGACCAAACAGTTCCCAGACAATTCTGAACATTCTCTAGCACCCATTTTATGAAATGTTAAAGTCAAGAAGATTGTCTTCATTGCATTGGGTTTTGCCTCATCTGGCTTGATCACTCTCCAGAACAGCAAACCACCATCTGAGATCATCACACAAAGCATGAACTCTGTATGGAGGGGGGCAAACCATCTACTGAGATTATCACACAAAGCATGAACTCTGTATGGAGGGAGGCAAGCTACCTGCTGAGATCATCACACAAAGCATGAACTCTGTATCGAGGGAGGCAAGCCATCTACTGAGATCATCACACAAAGCATGAACTCTGTATGGAGGGGTGACCTCAAGGGATCTCCAGAAAAGTTGCTCTCTTGGTCTAAACTACGCAGTCCGAAAATGAATTTGCGGCCTTCAGAGCACGAGGTAGAAAGCTAAGCCACTTAGCCATTGAGACCTGTTATTTTAGGCTAGGTCAACTCCAGGGCTATACAGGTTTGGAGAAAATCATTATACTGCTGCTGGGTATTGAGAAGATTAGAGGTCTAATCCACTCCTTAGAATAAAATCTTCATTACAATATTGTTCACATATGGCTCTTCATTGTATTGTTGTTCTTCATTTATAATATTGCTCATATTAAGTTCTTAATTTATAATATTGTTTATATTTAGTTCTTCATTTATTATATTGTTCATGTTTAGTTCTTCATTTATAATGTAATATTTTGTTCTTCATTAATAATAATATTCATATTTAGTTGATAATTTATACAATTTTTTTATGTAATACCACTTATGGTATTCATGTCATTTTTATTCACTTTTTGACCACATGACATTGTTATTAAAATGTAACAAGTCATTACAACTTCTTTATTAAGTTGGGCATGTTTTTAATTGGTTTTTACAATTGCTTTTATAGCTAAGTTTTTTCTTATTTTGTATCCCTGTAACTATTTTTATATTACTATTTTATTATATGGCCACTCATATTTATACAGATAATTCTTCATGACATGAGAAATAAGTAAACTAATAGCTTAGTAACTGCCTATTTGCTTTTTAGACTTGAAGGTGTCAGAGAGATTAGTTTATTTAATATTACATGTATGGGTAATTCATTGAACACTTGTACACAATTTCCAGGTCTATGAAATAGTGGAGCGAGTAGATGAACTGAAGAAGAAGTGGCCTGAAGACTGGGGTGCTTTTGATAATAATGGGATCAGCATTGTCGCACCTTATTCAGATCAGGTATGTGTGTGGAAAAGATTTTCTATTATTGTAAGTGTTCATAATCCTGCCCAAAATTATTAACTTATTTTGGCTTATTTCACCGGTTAATTGGACTTCTTCTTCCTCTTTCGCCCTTTATCCTCCATTGGGCATAGGCCTACAGCTAATTCATCTTATCCCTGGCTATCCCAGGCAGCTTCGTCCATGCCCTCCCCTTATTTATGTCTCTAATTCTATATATTTTCTGGATCTACCTCTGTTTATTTATTTATGTATGTCTCTACTTCTATATATTTTCTGGATCTATCTCTATTTATTTAGCTTTGTAGATTCCAGACAAAGGCCTTTCTAATTATGTTGTTCTCAGGTTTTCTCAATGTTTGTCGTATCCAGCACCAGCGTCTTGTCTTCACCTCTTGGTTCACTGGTATTTGTCTAGTTCTCTCCATGCCACATTGGTGATTTTGTCATACCATTTTGTTCCCACTATTCTACGCAAGTAGGGAAAAGAAAACGGGGAAGACCAAGAGAGACCCTGTGTAGAACCATCATCAGAGAAGGCTCATTCAACGGCCAAGTGAACATCCAGGATCTACAACAGGTAGCAGCGAACCGCCAGACATAGAGAGCCATGACTCCTGCCCTATGCGCCGACTTAGGCTCAAGAGGAAAGACTAACTAACTGACTGACTGACTGACTAATTCTTCGCAGGCACCAATTAATACATGTTTGCAGTTTATTTGTAATAGCTTTAGTTGTTCAGCAAATTTCCACCCATGTAGGTAGACTGGGGACAGAGACTAATGAAAGCAAACCTGAAAACATGCCTTTCGAGGTTGGATGTACTGGGCCACAGACTTGATAAAACAGTGCAGTGTAACTCACTTGATGATGATGTTGATGTTCCCACTTGTTACTATGTCTGTTATTGCCTCAAGTGAATGAACGAATGAACTTTATTTTCAAGGAATTGGGCATGTAGGCCAATCTTACATTCTGCCCTTCTTATCTCTCTCTCTCTCTCTTTTTGTGTGTTTGCATATCCTTTACAGGACATCGCTGTCAACATCAGCATGGTTCAGCTGATTGTTGATTTCTTGGCAAGATTACGCTCAGTAGTTTGCCATTGCTTTCTGAATGGCTGACTCACATACCCCACAAGTTACCGACGCGGAGAGAACTGCTAACAAAAATTCTCACGCACATCACGTAACTCATGAGAGTATACAGGATTACGGAGAAAGTCATGTAATCCCTAGACCAGGGAGACTGGCCTTATCTCTCTGCTGTCATAAATTCTTTTATTCATACATCACTTATGAAGCTAATCTTAGACAACAAGAGAAACAATATATGCTTTATAAACGCATGGAAAATGTGCAATAATTAATCATATAGATGAATATATAGATAGATAGACATATATCAGGTATGTTGATAGATTTGTATGCCAGATGAGATGTCTTTATCAACGTCTGTGTTAACTTGTAGCAACTTGACATATACAGAGGTAAAAGCGGACCAAGAATACAGGAAAAACACAGGAACGGCAATTTAGTATTTCACAGTTGAGAAAGGCTCCGGCAAATGAGAAAAAAAGGAGAAAACCATCAATATTTTACGCCATAGTCGGATACTTGAACCTAAAGTTAGATCATAAAGGACCCTTTTCAGTAATTTGTGATATTTTCAACCATTCTCAACCAAACAAATGTAGCAAGTGAGAATGATATAAATGGTTTCAGTTGTTTACAATAAAGTGTGTACGCATGGTTTAATGATCTTTCAATATGCATAACAATCATTACATTGATTGATTCGATCAGTTAACTAAAATCAACATAATTGCAGTCAGGATAGACTCATATATTATGTCACTCTCGGCAGTTCCTAGAATCTATAGATGTAGATTTTTCCTTAGAGTACTGCTTATAAAGCCTGCTTCCTGGCCTAGAGGTTAGCGACTTTTCTATGTAATCTCGTATACTCTCGTAAGTAACATGACGATGATGAGAATCAGCAGTGGTTCGAATCGTGTCTGTAGCTTACGGGGCATGTGAGCCGGCCGCTCAGAAACCAATGGCAAACTACTGAGCGTAATCTCACCAAGAAATCAACAATCAACTGAAAGATGCTGATGTTGACAGCAATGTCCTGTAAAGGATATGCAAAAAAAAAAACTGCTTATAAATATATCTATGTAGTTCTCACATGCTATAACGCTTGTTACTGCCACAAGTTATGTCAGGTGACAAAAGCCTTAAGCAGGTTGATTCATCAACCTCTGTGTTAACTTGTAGCCTTGTCATAAATGATTTATATGTTGTGTCCCTTGTATACCTTTAGTGCTTCATCTTCAAAAATGTTCAGGTCAGTTAAGGGTCAGATCATTCTATTGATCTCCTAGTCTTGCCACTCCTCTTTACATTTCTAGGTCTCTAACCAGTTCACTAATTCTGATATTTTTATCTGTTTTCATCTCATTGTATTGTCATTTTATTTCTTGAGTTCCATTTACTTGAATAATTTTAGGCAATGCCCATGTGAAACCAGGGCCCATACAGGGAGCAAAGAGTAGTAATATTGTAACCTACCGCACATGACGTAGGGGGCGACTAAGAATGGTTGGTGTGAGACAGGCTGCCTCATCACATAGAAAACAACTGCAAAATACAAGTAATCATGAACAAGTCTACAAAGGGCTTGGTGTCAGTTGGTTGAGGATCAACGTTTCATTTGGGGATGAAAATCAGCAGAAGAAGAAGAGGGAGAAACATTTTAGATACACAGTAACAACACAACCAAGGCAACACACCTGGCCTTGAAATGCAAGTTTAGGCTTTCCGACAAACCAACGCTTAACAGCAAGTGTGGGTTAGCAAAAGAGATATCACCCACAATATACAAGTTTAGATTAAGTTCCTAATTTCATCTGCTGCTGTGCCTTTACACAAGTCAGTCATGAATAGTCTTAAAACTGTTCCTCTTGTTTATAGTGTGCTACTAGTGATTGAACCAGTGTGTTGGCATTTGAGCACATCGATCACTGTCTTTAGATAGGTCTTCTGCACAGGGTTGCCAGATTGGCTTTTTAAACTCCAAATCTGATAAATCTGGCTTTTTTTATCACAGTGATCTGGCAACCCTACCTCTGCACACTGTTAGAAGTTATATCAGCTGAACGTTGGACTATAAATAGCTCTATGAGGCACAGGGATCACTTGCCTACCAGCCTGGTGATCATGTGTTCACATTTTCCCATCAAGGCAGGGATGTTTGTTTAAAATGTACCTGGACTCTCTGGTCAACCCAACCAACAATGTATACAAGGAACTGTTCTGGGTAGTAAAACCAGCTGACATGATTCTGATCACATCATCCATCAAGTGCCATTTGGTCTATTGAATCATCAAAAAACAAGAAGTAGATTGTGAGCTTTACTGAAACACGATTACAAGACACAAATTGGACGTTGCGGCCAAAGCCTTCATCAGCACAGAACAAACAAACACAAACCGACACAAAACTACATGAAACACACTACATGACAATATCCCGGGAAGGTTAACCCGGTCAACAAATGCCCGCAGATGTCGGATGTGTCGGCCTAACGGCGCAAGAACGCAGCTCTGCTGTAAACAGGCACAGCCCAATCACATCCGGAAAAAAAAACTCCGGATGAACGCAGAAGAAGAAGAAGACATGACAATATTAAGAGTACTTATCTGAATCTGTATCCTTGCTTGGAGCGACTGATTTAATTTCACCGACTCATTTGGTCTATTAAAATATTGGGCTAGCTCCATATACCCAATACACCTCAAGGCATGGGAAAGGGTCCAAAATATTTCTATGAACTGGTATACACATTTTTAGCCCACAGTGCACATATTGTTGGTTCAGCACAATAATTGTGGCAGTTACAAAGTAGACTACTCACAACACTCCACAGCTTAGAGGGAGCATTAATACCATGTTTTGTTGTTGTTGTAAATGCAAGATTAACAAAAGCAGTTGCTTTTTACTTTCAACTTATCTTTAATTCTGTTTGAAGGTTGCAAGGATAAGATCGGAGCTGAGAAAGCGAAAACTGTTTGGTGTGAATGTTGAAAGAGTTCTTAATATTCAGGGTAAGTCACGTCTCTGACATTGTTTTCTTTATTTTATTTGATCATTTCTGTAAGGTACAGTGAATTACTCGAAGATATTGCTAACATTTAGTTAATGAAAACATACTTTTGTTCTAGTTTTAGCTATGTCATGTGAATATACTTATCGTAACCCCTCTGATGCCTTTGTGACCATTGGATCATTAGCGACATGTGAGTTTTATTTCTGAAACCCATTGCTAAGATGCTGCAATTGTTCATTCAATGATGGTTTTCTGACTGTTTTTCATAGTAAGTTAAGCAGTCCTATTTTCCATAGTGAATTTTGCAGTGCTGTTTTCCATTGTAAGTTTACCAGTAATATTTTCCATAGTTTGTCATTGCTACAGTGGGTTTTATCTAATAAACCTATTTCCTAGACACCACACTTGTTCATTCTATGATGGTTTTGTAACAGTGATTTTCATAGTCCAATTTTCCATAGTGCCGGTCTCCCTGGTCGAGGGTTAGCAGCTTTCTCCATAACCCCGAATACTCTCGTGGTTGACGTGAGTGCACGAGAATTGAAAGCAGTTCAAGTTGCGCCAGTGACTTATGAGAGTATGGAGCCGGACGCTCTGAAAGCAATGGCAAACTACTGAGCGTAATCTTGCCTAGAAATCAACAATCAGCTGAAAGATGCTGATGTTGACAGCGATGTCCTGTAAAGGATATGCAAAACATCATTTATTTTCCATAGTGAATTTAACAGTCCTCCATACTGAACTCCATAGTGAGTTTAACAGACTTATATTCCAAAGTGAGCTTATCAGTATTGTTTTCCATAGTGAGTTTACCATTACTATCTTCCATAATGAGTTGAACAGTTCAATTTTCCCATTGTGAGTTTACCATCGTCAACACAAATCATATCTTGTCCTCCGCTTTAAAAAGCATAAATTAGCAAACAATAGTGGCTTGAAATTGCAGAACTTGCCAGTTTAGCTTTTCCCTAATTTTAAAATTAAAAACCACTCCTTCTTACTAACACCATGGGGGTGAGCATGGCCAAATGGATTATATGCATGCTCTTAAACATCCTGTGTGCTGATGCCGAGGAAATGGGTTCAGTCCCTACACTGGACAGGTGGACTAAAATGTTGACCTCTCATCCTTGACTTGGGGATGTAAATTACAAGTACCTCTGAAGTCAGAATGGGTTCGCCTCATGGTGAGGGACACTGTTAATAGGGAAAGCTAATCCACATGCAAAATTCAGTCCATCGCTACTAGGATTCGTGTGTATGGACTACTTTTGATTTCAAAGCAAGCGAGCGCAAAAAAAAAAAAAACTAACGCCATTTGTAGTTGAGCCATCTGTGTTGGTATTTTAAACTGAGTAATTAATGTGCTCTTCTGACTTTTTAAGTAAAAAAAAGGCTAAACAAATATCTCACCCCTCCCCTCCTCTTCCCCCTCTCCAGCACCTCCCAGAAATGTGTATTTATGCATTTCTTTTGTTTTTATCATATATGTTTTTCTCTCACAGGAAAGCAGTACAGAGTAATCATGTTGTCTATTACAAGAACGAGGCTGACATGTCGTTCTGACCCCAATGTTGAGGAATACATGGACTTTGGGTTCTTGTCCAACATTAAGTTGTTGAATACAGCTATCACACGAGCTCAGTCACTGGTAGTTGTTGTGGGTGACCCAGTGAGCGTTTGCCTTGTTGGAAAGTGCAGGTAAGCTTAAATATAGTGCGTTCATGCTTTTCAGCGTTTAATTTTATCTATTTTATACTAATTGAATATTCAGATAAACGTAAAGGTAGATCACATTGTAGATATTTCCATTAGGGTATAAAATGGTAGGCCTTCCAATATTCTAGGCCACAGCATAATGAGATGAGGTAAGCAGGCTCCTTGCTACCTTTCATTCCCAGACAATTCTCAGAAGTATGTGGTACCCATTTTATGAAGCTGGATCGACACCCCGCGCCCCCCCCCCCCCCCCCCCCCCCACCACCACTACTGTACTGGTCAGAAAAACATAATTCTATTACTGATGAGGGTTGAACTCTGACCACTGTCTCAGAAAAAAACAAAACATAAGTTAGATGCATATCCTTTACAGGATGGTGCAGTCAGCCCCAGTATTTCTTGACTGTTTATGATTTCTTGTCAATTTTACATTCAGTAAATTTTGCCATGGCACTCATATCATTTTATGAAAACCAATGCAGGGTGGTCTGCTGCCACATAGCCTGAAGCTGTGTTTCGAACATGGCATCGGGGATTACCAATTGTGTCCGTAACCCCTTCGCCACAGAACCGGTGTGAGTAAATAAACGCATTAACTACTATGCCTCTGTGACTTCACAATGCTGAGACTTTCTCCAATAAACCATCATGACAGCATTTGTACAACTGCCGGGGGTACGGGGTGTCAGGCATTGGTAGCACCTTTAGTAAGGATGGCTCTCATGTCCTTTCAGGACCCATCCCCCACTGGTCCAATGACACCCAGCTCGTGCCTGTGGCTCCTAGTAGCTGTCAGCATGCGACAGCGGCCACCCCCCGGGCAACAGCTGTGAGAGGCTGGCTAAACCAGGCATGGGTATCCGATTTGGTGTCAAACCAAGAGGTAAACTAGGGTATGCCTACCCAGCATGTGAAGACAGGATTCGGCAGACTGCGCGGAAGAAATCATTCCTGATTCAACGGGCAAGACGGCGTTTACCTGCAAAGCGTTGTGGAACATAATGAGCACGGCAAGGCACGTAGAGCGCCCTGGTCATCCACTGCACCTGTATTCGTCTCCAATCGTCTCGACTTGTCTTGCCACTGGACTCAGATGGACTCAGGCGAGAGAGTGAGGTCGATGAATTGCGCAACTCTTCCTCACTTTAATCCAAGTCATCGCGCAAGTCATTCTTCATCCAACGTCACTACCTGCCAACCATAGTGGAAATAAACAAAGCCATCCAGCAACTCTCCAGCGGCAAGGCACCTGGTCCTGACTCCATCCCAGCAGAGATATACAAGGCAGGTGGGCCGGTCCTAACAGAGCAGCTCCACCAAGTCTTCACAAACATATGGATGAACGAGACCATGCCACAAGATTTTAAGGACGCGTCAATAGTCCACCTTTACAAACGTAAAGGAAACCACCAATCCTGTGACAACCACCGAGGCATCTCCTTGCTTTCAATTGCAGGGAAGATACTCGCCAGAATTCTTCTCAATCGCCTCACAGCCCATCTCGATCAAGGTCTTCTTCCTGAGAGTCAATGTGGCTTCAGAAAAGAACGTGGAACTGTTGACATGATTTTCGCTGCAAGGCAGCTGCAAGAGAAATGTCAGGAACAGAACTGCGAAATGTTCTCCACTTTCATTGACCTTACCAAGGCTTTTGATACAGTCAGCAGAGAAGGACTGTGGAAGATTATGGCAAAATATGGCGGTCCACGAAAGTTTGTCCAAATAGTGCGGCTATTTCATGACGGCATGCAGGCAAGAGTACAGGAAAATGGTTAACTGTCTGAACCCTTTCCTGTCACCAATGGAGTGAAGCAAGGATGTGTCCTGGCACCAACACTGTTCAGCCTCATGTTTTCAGCCATGTTGATGAATGCCTTCGAGAACGACGACATTGGAATAGACATCAACTACCGTATGGATGGAAAGTTATTCAATCTCAGAAGGCTGAAAGCTAAAACCAAAATTAACAGCGGCACCGTCAGAGAGCTCCTGTTTGCTGATGATTGCGCTCTATACGCCAACTCAGAGGAGGACATGCAACATAATGTTTCAGCTTTCTCACATGCCTGTGCCAACTTTGGGCTCAATATCAACTTGGAGAAGACTGTAGTTATGTACCAGCCAGCTCCAGGGAATAATCACACTGTGCCGAATATCAAAGTGAATTATCATAGACTAAGTGTTGTGGACAAATTCACCTATCTTGGCAGCACCGTGTCACAAGCTGCCACAATCAATGATGAAGTGAATGCAAGAATCTCCAAGGCCAGTGCAGCCTTTGGCAGACTGTACAAAAATATATTGGACAGAACTGGAATAAGCCTGCAAACAAAGATAAAAGTCTACAAAGCAGTTGTATTATCCACACTGCTATATGCTTGTGAAACCTGGACTGTTTATCAGCGACACGCTAGGAAATTAAACCACTTCCACACAGTCTGCCTAAGGAAGCTACTGAAGATTAAATGGCAAGACAAGATTCCAGACACTGAAGTCCTAGAAAGACGTCAGTGTCTGGAATCTTGTCTTGCCATTTAATCTTCAGTAGCTTCCTTAGGCAGACTGTGTGGAAGTGGTTTAATTTCCTAGCGTGTCGCTGATAAACAGTCCAGGTTTCACAAGCATATAGCAGTGTGGATAATACAACTGCTTTGTAGACTTTTATCTTTGTTTGCAGGCTTATTCCAGTTCTGTCCAATACATTCTTGAAAGAGCATCCATGCCCAGTATCCACACTCTACTGATGAAGAATCAGATTCGCTGGGCTGGTCACTTGACTCGCATGCCAGATCACAGGCGCCCTAAACGAATTTTTTACAGCGAACTGCGTTGTGGTAAACGTTCCCAAGGTGGCCAGAGGAAACGTTTTAAAGACACTCTGAAAATTTCACTGAATGCTTTTGGAATTCATCATCTGGGAGGCTGAGACCGAAATTCGTGGCGTGCATCATTGCGCAAAGGTGCAGTCATATGTGAGGCAACCAGGACTGCAAGAGCTGTGAAGAAAAGGCAGGACAGAAAAACCACTGCAGGAAATCCTCCTCCAGAGACGTCAAGCATTCTTTGCCCACATTGTCGAAGAACATTTCGAGCCAAAATAGGCCTTATCAGCCATCTTAGAACCCACGGCTCCATACCTTCAACCCCACTGGATGAAATGAATGGTCATCATCATTCTTGATGGACAAACAACATGAACATGTACAACTGCCGACTCCAAGCCATCGTAGCTCCAGAGAGGAGAATATTATCTGTAAAATAAAAGACAACATTAGAATGCTGTCTGCAAGAGCGGAACTAGTCATGCTGTGGACACCTGCCCAGTGTGGCATCCCTGGAAATGAACAGGCAGAAGAGCTGGCAAAGGCTGGAGGAAACCTTGATCAGCCCTAACCATCCTAGAGCTGTAAAGAGATAAAAACACTGCTAAGCAATCTGTGAGAACAAATTAGAGGAAGTTGAGCTGAGTTGGCTCAAGAACCGACATCACAGCACTTGAATATTCCCATACATGCTCCCTCCTCATCTGCATCAGCTTCCAATACTAATGGTACCAGTAGCAGTTTCTTGATGTCAGTCTGGCTTTTCCTCTGAGTTTTGAGTGTTGGCCAGATCATCTGGTCACACCCTGCAGACCATTCTCTCCAAGTCATGATATTGGAGGAGCGTGGCCGCCTAAATGAGCTTTGCAGAAATGTGCAGACCAGAATCTTCAGACTCAGACTAGGACATTGTAGACTCAGAGCACACCTCCACCAAATGGGTCTCAATGACTCTGCCACTTGCAGATCTGGAGCACCAAAGCAAACTCCAGACCATGTACTACAAGACGGTCCTGACATTGCCAGACAGAGGGAGGACATTTGGCCCACTGAAGTGAATCTTCAAAACAAACTAAAGAAGCAGTCCTTCAAGACGCAAATGTAAACCATAAAATGGATTAGAAATATTAAACGTAGATTCTCATGATGTATTAGTTTTGAGCATGCTATGAGAAAAATTATAGTTATGAAAACGTTAAAATCTAGTGACAGCTGCCAAACTTGATGGAAAAAGAGCATAGGGAAGACAATTGATAAATATCTTGATGGCCTGGCCATATGGCATAACCAGGACAAGAACACAGACAGACCTGATTCACAAGCTGGTGATCACTGTGAGAGGATGAACCTGAACCACTGCAATCATATCAGGCATGTCAGTATGATGATGACGTTTTCTAAAGCTTGTATCTGAATCTGGGTTGAAGATCTGAGAAATAAAAACACAAGAAAAAAGTTGTCTAGACAGTGTCTTGTTTTCAACCAGCAATTCTAGCCACAGACGGCAAGTCTACTCGCCATTAACTTACATTAAAGCTGTTTGAATAAGTATCATAACCACCAACATGACTTGGTTTCTCTTGCAGAAAAATCTGGGAGTATTTCCTGGAGATTTGTGACAACAATGACAGCTTGCATGGCATCTCTTGGAATCCTCTCAAAGAGCAGCTGGACAGAGCTGAACTGACCAAATCCTTTGTGCTCAACCCTCTGGCCCCAGAGTTTGTTCCTAGCCGGGTTTACCACACAGCCCACATACAGCAGCAGGAGCACGGCTTTGTATACCCAGGAGTTCATACTGGACACTGGTCCAGCCATGGCTATCCAAGCCATGTTTTCCGGGCAGCCATTTCCCCAGGTTTGTATTATGATAATCATCATCAAGTGCCCTGCCAGCTGTGGTGGGTATTCATGTCCCTCTACAGATCCTCGTCTTTGGTTTTCTGGATCAACTCTGCTGATTATATTCCCCATGCCACTGTCTGTCCTTTCAGCATCATTTCTTTTGGTCTGCCTCTGCCTTCTTTCCCTTCATCTTTCCAGTTATCACAATGTTTTCCTATGCCTTTTTTCTCATCATATGACCAAAATAATAAGATAAAATGAATACCTGATATGGAAGCAAGTAATAGCTCATCAACAGTGAGCAGCATATCATTTATGTTGAGCTAGATATATAAAGGTAGTTCCATAGTAGATACTGCCATTAGAATGTGAAGTCTTAGGTCTTCTCATATTCTGGGTCTTGGCATATGAGATGGGGTGTCCAGTTCCCTTTCTCAGTCACATTTTCTTCCCCGACAATTTTCAGAAAATTCAAATTATTATTCGGTACCCATTTTTAAGAGGCTGGGTTGACCCCAGAGCCGTACTGGGTGACAAAAAAATAATCCTACCTCTGCTGAGGATTGCACCCAGATCACTGTCTTGGCAGACCAGCATACTAACCACTCGACCACCACAGCATGATGATCTTTACAGGATAAATGAAGGCTTGCTCACAACTTCAGTGCTAGTAGCTCTCACAATATTAACTGCTTAGAGGAGGGGGGGGGGGGGGGGGGGGGGGGGGGGGGGGGGGGGGGGGGGGAGGGTGGGGAGGGGGGGGATGGTTGGACTTTTACATATAGTGTTTACAATAAATTTCATGTTTTCAATATTTCAGTAATTGTGAATTAAGTTTTTTAAAGTTTTTGGTGCATCTTTTTCCCTCCCTTCCCTCTCTCTCTCTCTCTCTTCTTTTCTTCTTTCCATTCACGTTAAACAAAAATAGTCCCATCAATTTATGTTTTAAAAAAATAGCCTCAGTTTATTTCTTCTTCTACTATTTTTCTCTATCCTCAAGTTGGACATAGCCTTCAACCGGTTACACCCAGAGGGAGATCAGATTATCATTTGCTTGATATTTTTCATTATCTATACCTTTCCTTGGTGAATTTTATTCCTTCGTTGTTGTGACCTGACATCTAGTATTCTTAGTTTCTCATTAATCCGATTTCATGTGTGACACAAAACGGCAGTGTCGTAGGTAAAGTCCAAATCATTGAGCTGCTTTTATCAGCCAAGTCCTTGGATTCCATTTCTGACAGTGCTTGTTGTTGTATTCATAATCGAGTCTATAATCAATAAGAATTGTAAGGAAGACAAAAGGCATCCCTGTCTCACTCCTGTTCTTATCTCAATTGCCTCTATTAGTTGCTCCTCATGGAGGACACTGCCCTTCATGTCACTATACATTGTCTTTATCAAATTAATGTCAGTTTATTAAACAGTGATTATTTGTAAAACATTACAATCTGCAGACTTATATTATTTACTTTCATCCTACCTTTACAGGTGTTTCCTTCGGTGTTTCAACCGCCTGTATTCTACCCTTATAACCCAGGGCTGCTTCCAGCTATGTACTACCAACAGCCTTTTAATAGGGGAATCCTTCAAAACAAGCAGATGTTTAGCCGATTCATCCCTCCAGGTGGGTCATTTTCTTATGCCAGAGGTGCTGGACCCATAAAGGAAGGTATACCCCGAACAGGTGGAGATGCCAGGCAGCAGGGGAATCAGACATCAGCACCCTGGTGGGAGGCATATGTACTACAACCCACAACGCATGCAGACTTTCCCAACAGTACCCTCATGGGTACTCGTCTCTGCTGCAGCATCATCAGTCTCCTGGTAGTTACATTTACCACCCTCCAGAAGATCCTAGAGCCTTAGCTTTTGCTGCTCCCCAGACGGGCATCTACCCATATTTGACTTCACATGCACAGTTTCAACCTCAAGCCTTTCGAGCCCCTGTGACAGCCTACGGTGGAATGCCATATCACCAGAGTACAGGATTTACCCCCTTCCATATGCATCAATCTTTACCGGGCAACCATCTACCACAGCCAGTAAGCAGTCACATACCTTATCAAGAAATCAGACCTCCCAGAGAAAGATCTGATACAGCCGACAGCAGTGGAAGTGCCAGATTTACAGATTCACCAGGTTCTGGAATTCAGTTGCTGCCAAATGTGAAGCATGTCCCATCTCACTTGCTGGGCAAACCTGGAAACTCATCACCCGAGGCATCAGGAAGCAGCGCTGGAAGTCCACCAGTGAATCTTTCTCATGGTTCTCAGAATGTGCGAGGGGAAGAAAGAGCTGCAGGTTTGTCCAACAGGTCTTACAGCCCAGCCAATTACCCTAACGAGAGGTCTAGCTCAGGAGATAGACTGTCAGCACGATCATTTAGTCCTGCGGACTATGCCAAGGAGCAGGTAACTTCTGGAGATGACAGACACTCCAGACAGCACTCCTACAGTCCCGGTCAGTTTCCACATGAAAGCAGCTCTGTTGAAGACTTCCGCTCCAGTGGTGAAAGATCACTGTCTACTTCACCTCCTGCGACCTCTACTACAGACCACCCAGCCAAACAGATACCACCTAGCAGCCCAGCTAATGTGCAGGATTTAAGATATAACAACAATAATGAGACCGTAAGGCTGAATACTCGGCGTAAAACGCCAAATCTGCGGCTGAGAACTGGATTCAGCCGTCAGTACAGCTGATGGCTTACCAACTCCGACAGTCATCACTAATATGATTCAGATGATTGATGATAACATTGAAGAAGATCCTGCAGAAGATGAGTCATCAACCATCAGAGGAGACCGCAGGTCAACACTTGAAACTAAAAATGACCATGGCTGAAAAACTTCAGCATCAACAAGTTCTAGAAGCTAATGAAGCCTCATCATCCTCGACGCCGCCATCAGCAGAAGACTACCTTCCCTCTTATCCTAGAATGTTTACCCAGAATGAAAACAGACGAAAAATCACAGCAGAAGATGCAGCCCAGTTGGAAATCCAGACGCCGCGCACGCCTAAGGGTTTTATCACTCCCGGAGCGGAAGTGGAAGTTGATCCTTTTGGAATTTTGAAGTCATTAAACATTGGAGGAACACCACAGTAAATCAACACATTTGACTGTGTTTTGTTTTAAACTAAACGGTTTTATTTTAAATTTTGTTTAATTTGCATGCACTTACCTACCAACTTGAGAAGGAAAGACAGTGAGAATGGGAACTGGATACCACATATCATAAGTTGTGGCCTAGAATATGGGAAGGCCTAAAACTTCACACCCCTTACTATCTTTACCTTACCTGCCAGCCTGGTGGACTTGAATTCAAATCCCTCTCAAGGTAGCATATTATTTGGTGACCACATGCTTCCTTCTCCCCTTCTCTCTCCCCCCTCTCTCCTCTCTTTCTTTCTCTCTGTCCGTCTCTCTCTTCTCTCTCTCTCTCTCTCTCTCTCTCTCTCTCTCTCTCTCTCTCTCTCTCTCTCTCTCTCTCTCTCTCTCTCTCTCTCTCCCCCCCCCCCCTTTATCTCTCTCTCCAGGCTCATGAAAATGCATGCCAGAAAATTGTCTGGGAAGTAAGCTGCCTGGCATAATACTGGCCTCATGGCCCTCGAGTGTTTTGATCAGGAGAATCTGGGCCTTGCGCCTGTCTTAATATGCAGGGATAGCATGGAAATGAAGTTCTTCACCTATTACCTTATTAATTTGAACATTTGTTGTTAAGTTTAATTTACCCTGTTGTAACTTGTGTACGTTTAATTTACCCTGTAACTTGTGTAAGTTTAATTTACCCTGTAACTTAGTGTTTTGCACTGTTTTTATCGCTAAGCAGTAGAAAAAGCAGTAGTCTTTCTGATTGCAATTGCTCATAAACAAGTCGGTGTATGTGGCTTAGAGGTAGTGAACGCACTTTCACAATCTTGACATCCTGGGTTCTAAGTCAGCCACAGGCCATTTGTGTGTGGATCGCTTTGTCTTGATTCTCACAATGGTCTGAGTGTCGACAGTGACAAACTAATGATATAAAAGTGTCTAGAAAATCACAAAAGGCCAAAAACGTGCTGGGATTGATTGCGACATCCTGTAAAGGACCTGCAAATATGTTTTCAAACTTGTGCAAGTTAAGTGAACAGGACAATTGCTGTGATGTTCCCCTGGTGTCGTACTATAAACATGTTTTGCCATGATGCTGTTAGAGAGTAAGTGACCTACTTTAATAGCTTAGAAGCTGCAGTAGCGCAGAGGCTAGCATGCTTGTGTACCAGCCTGGTTGTCATGTGTTCAAACCCTTATTGAGGCATATTTTTAAAAAAAAATTAATCTGCACTCCTAAGTTGACCCAGCTAGAAATGGGTGTTAGGATATCCCTGTAAAGTAAAGATGGCTAGCATTATATTAACCACATGACCTATCGAGTGCTGATTGGTGTATCCATATATGGGGCTGGCACCCATACCTGATGTGCCTCAAGGCATGTAGAAGGCTGCGCGACTTGTTCACTCCAAAGCTGACATTAATACATCTGAACATGTAGAAGGCTGTGCGACTTGTTCACTCCAAAGCTGACATTAATACATCTGAACATGTAGAAGGCTGTGCGACTTGTTCACTCCAAAGCTGACAGTAATACATCTGAACATGTAGAAGGCTGTGCGACTTGTTCACTCCAAAGCTGACAGTAATACATCTGAACATGTAGAAGGCTGTGCGACTTGTTCACTCCAAAGCTGACAGTAATACATCTGAATCCTTTATTTGACAATAAGTAGACTACTGAAACTACTGCATTAGTATGTCTTCATCTGCTTGATTCATTCTACAGATTAATATTATTGTCTTACCTTTTTGTGTCCATTCTTTTTTTTGAAAGCGAGCTACCTTATTCAAAGTACATCAGGCAGTTTTCAATTTTGACCTAGATATGGACTTCTAACATTTCTTGTTTAGTTTGGTAATTATGAAGAGCAAACTATTAAAGGTAAAATTGCCTAGACAATCACAAAAGCCAAAAATTGATGGGGTTGATTGTGCTGTCCTGTAAAGGGCATGCCACTAACTTTTAACATCAAGAAGAATTTGGTCACAGTAATCTTTTTGTCATTTTCCAGATTCACTCATGCATTTTTAGTAATGTGTCTCTAACTTTTAACAGCATGCAGAATTTAGTCACAGTAATCTTTTTATCATTTTCTAAATTCACTCTCCATTATTAGTAATGTTTGGTCATAATAATCTTTTTGTCGTTTTCCAAATTCATCCATGCATTATTAGTAATGTGTTTCTTTGATAGTTTTGTTTTCAGATGATTTTCATTAGCAATGGAGATAATCTCTTCATTATGTTTATCACAGTTCTCTTGTTATTATATATTGTTTTGGGAAAGAGAAACTCTTTTTGTAAATTGTCTTTATTCTATTCATATTTTTAAAAAATGAGAACGAAGCACAAAAGAGTGATAGTCAATAGCATTTACTCATGAAACGTCACATGAGTACTACTTTTCTAACTTTGCTTCTTCTGGCATTGAGACTTTATGATTTTTTACACCATTTGTGCCCTGTTGTTTTGTTTACTTTCAGAATAAACATTATTGAAATGTTATAACAAGTTCTTTTCACTTCTGTTTTCTGCACTTATTACAATTCTTTGTCACGATTTTACTCGAGTGTAGCAACCTGGATGCTTTGACCAAATGGCATAATGAGAAAAAAACAAAGACAAGATAAAAAGCATAGGCTTGATCCAAAACTGTAGGAATTGTGTGAGACAAGCAAACTATGTCCACACTGTACTAGAATGTCACATGACAATGATGTAAAAGTTAGACAACCTTTCTTTGTGGGCTTTTTCTGTTGTAGTTCTCAATCCTTGAGAGGTTGGTCAGTGTTGTAACCTCTTACCAACACTTTGTTATGGAGAAGGTCTGACTGTTGTATTCGCATAGATGGTGAATGTCAAGCTGAGAAAGAGTGTCCAACTCTGAATTACACAATTTCGCAACAGACATTTTTTTTCTCACTCACTTTTGAACTCATTTGTAGCACATTGTACTGAATTTTGCGTGTGGGCTAGATTTCTCTCTGACTAGTGTCCCTTGCCTTCAGGCAAACCCACTCTGACTTCTGGTGCACTTGCAATTTATATCCCCAAGTCAAGGATGAGATATCAACATTTTAGTCCAACAGACCGGTGTAGAGGTTGAACCCGCTACTTCGCTATCACCACACTGGAAGATTTTAAGAGCAAGCCCTCTTATCCATTCGGCCATGCTGAACTTCCAACAAAGATGAGATGGATCATCTCCAGGTGGCAGTGAAAAACATACCACTGTGAATCTATTAACATTATTTGCTGTTGGATAGTTATATTCCTTCTATGTTATCTAGGAAAATAAAGGTCTGACAGTGAATGATGACAGTTCCATAAACAAAATGTTAAATTTTTTTTTCACAAAATGATGTTTTCCTATAAGCAAATATTTAGTTTCTATTTCTGTAAATTGACACTGTTTCATAAGCAAATGTTATTTTAGTTTTGTTTCTCAACAGTGGCAACATTTTTCTTATTCATAATCAAATGTTAATTTAGTTTTGTTTCTTAAAATTGTTGACACTTTTCCATGAGCGAATATTTAGCTTCATTTCTCAAAGGTGATGACGGTTTAATCATCACTTTTAGTGTGTCACAGTTCAAGAGGAATGTAGAAACATACATCTGGAGCAAAACAAGCAGCAAAAGCTGCTGGATCAGCAAAACAATGCTCTGTCCGCCTGTCGGATTCATGAAGAACTGTATACTGTCTTATTATGTTGTGAGGAACGCTATACAGGATGAAAACTACAATAAGGTTTACCCACGGTAACCAACATTGAGAAGTACAAACATTACACCTTAAATCTTGAGGTGTTTCAGAGGCCAAAGTATTCATGTAAAGTGGGGACCTCTTCTGACAGTCAGAAGCCTCCTGATGTGCAAGCTACATTGGTAGAGTTTCTACTACTGCTTGTAATCTTTCACTGCACTTTGTAATGTTGCATCCAATTAGTGATATATCTTTCTTGCCACATAAATCTTGTATGCTGAAATGTTACCTGTATCACTAATATATTAATGGTTTCATGTTGCTTGGTATATATGACAAAATGAAATTTTGTAATTTAATTTCTCGTATCCCAGGATCATGTTTTTGCTTTAAAATTAACCATATTGCATAATTTTCTCATATCTTTTTAAAGTCCAGGCTGTGCTGTTAGAAAGAAAACCTATTAATAAGAAATGTTTGAAAATGAAAAGTAACGTAGATAGCTTGTTATTTTTATTATGGCATGTGCTTCTGTTTGCTTGTATGATGTATACAAATAACAATTGTTGCATTTAAAGAAGAAAATATAGTTGGTTATTTATTAACACAGAATTTACGTTGTGCCACTTTGGGGAGACCAGTAGTCCTTAGTCTCCTACAACGGATATCAAATTGTATGTATGCTAATTAGCCAAGTGGGCATCGTAGCATGCTTGTGTTTGTTAGATGTGCTCAGACTTGTACTTCATATGGAAACTAATTTGTGCTGATATATACGCTTACATGTGCCGCTTGTGTTTTTGCCATTTTCAGCTATTTGATCGTATTATTATTGTCATGTTTATGACTTCTGTTTAAAACCGCGGCATTGGTTTTTCTTTTTTCTATTGACCATTATAGACTTGTTACTGATATTGAAACTATTTGTTGAAGTAATTATATAGATTATAGACTGTTAGGATGCAAATAAGACAGATTCTGGCCTTTTGTCAATCGCAGTGAAATTAACCAAATGTTAATGACTTTGGGCAAATTTTTGTTCTCTTCTTGAAATGTATCAGAATAGACCAGAATCCCTCCAGTACATATGTAATTTAATAGTCACAGAGGTACGTAACCAAGGCTGTTATGATTTTGGTACTGAGCATCATGGCTTCTCCTTTGAAGCAGTTGTGTTACATGTAGATTTATCTTACATTTATGTTACATTTGTCAATGCCAGTAAACTTTACCTATTTAAGGTGTCACATAAGTGCTACTTTTCTGGCCATGACTTTTTCTGACAAATAATGGGTAATGTTCTCCATAATTTCTTTGACTGCTATAATTTTCTAGGCATCTGTAATGAAGGTAGTCTGCTATAGCATTCCTTCTTGGCAGTGACCATGCTGGTCAGTGACCAGAAACTTAACCAAAAATAAAATTTGTTTCAAAAGAAGCAAATAAAAGGGATAATATAAGAGTGATATTTTTTGTTCTTGAAAAATTTCAGGTACATTTTTTCCTCTCTCTTTCCTGTGCTTCCAGTTTATAGTTTAATTTCTTTCATTGTGACGTTCAGTTAGCTCTCTACCTGAATTTCTGTGAATTTATAAATTTCTATTTTTCACTTACGTTGTCTTGTTTTTTGTTGTTTGACAAATACTTTGATTGAACTGTTTGTTTTTGTAATTGTTTGTTTGTTGGTCATATTTGACATTCATTTGCCTTTGATATCAGCTCAATAGTTGTTGCTCCTATTTTTGGTAAAACAGAGGCTGGTGGCCAGGTTTCATATGCATGGAGCTGTCATGGCTGAGAGAGGTTACGGTGTTTGCCTCTGGACTCAGAAGATACCGGATCAATCTCAGCATAGTGCTGGACAATTGTTCAAGAACCATTGGTATCTAATGGTATCACTTGTACCCTTGTTCTCTTTGGTAGTGAGATCGCATGCCTAGTCTTCTCAGATAAGGTTGAAAAAAAAAAAACAGGAGACTATGTGCAAGTTGCATTCCTTAGAAATCACAAAGAGCAGGCCTTCAGGCAACTGTGCTGGCAAATTGTTAGGAAAGAAAACCTACCCTTGGGTAGATAAATACTTTGATGGAATCTGTATAGAGGAAGGAAACATTACACAAATGCATGCTGCAGTTGGACACACTGACCTCTATCCATAATTGTGTGTGGCCCACTCCCCTGGGAAGAAGAAGAAGAAGATAAGGCAGAAGGGGGTCCCTTGTGTAAGTTGTGCGTGTTACAAATCTCACTGTAGTTGAAAATCATTAAGAGTAGGCTGCAAGGCTGCTGTCCTGGCAGGATTATTTGAGGGTGAAAACCTAGGTAGATAGAGTGTAGAGGAGTAAACCTAACATAAATACGTGCTGAAGTCAAGACACAGATCCTTTGAGATGCATACGTAGTTGTGATGCACTTCCCTTGAAAGAGAAACGGAGATGAAGACTTGTATAAGATGGCCAAACCAATTTACATTTTGTCTGTCCACATATTGTGTACATAATATTGTTTCTGTGGTTTTAACGACGTCAGTGTTTCTCATTCTTTTTCTTCTGGTGACACTACGTTTTTTCCAAGGCATCTCATTTCCATGTGTCAATTTCCCCCCTCATTTGTTATAGTCAGATTCTGTGTTTGACACTGGTAGCACAGAGTTGGTATATAACTACTGTTTATCACAGAAACTGTATTTTTATATGAATAGTTATTCATCTGAAGAGAAGCTGAACATTACAGGATAGCACATTGACAGTTTGATCCATTAGACAATGCAGTTAAGGCATTTGATTGTTGAACATTTTTAGAATTAAAATGTTAAAGATCTATGTTTACAACTAATCATTGAAAGTTATTAGTAAGCAAATTTGAAAAGACATATACAATGTTTATAATAATTGTTTTGAGTTGTGTTTGTTTCTTTTCTCTCATTACTGAAAGTATTTTACCAGAATGTATACAAATGATGAAATTTCAAGTTAAATAAAAAGGATAATAATCTTTCTTCTCTTAAATACAGTTTGTCTCTTTTCAGGCTATTGTTTCAGCTCAATAAGTTGTTTGTGTAAGCTGTCAATATGTTTAGTGTAATGATGTATGTCATATCTGTTTTAAAAACATACACAATTTGGCAGCATTCTTATTTCTTTGGTCAAATAATGATGTTTCTGTGTAAAGATAAAAATATTGAATATAGTTTTGTTTTTAAATGGTGTTCAATTGTAACAAGTGTGTCACTTATAAGCTGTGGTTGATTAGAAAAGTTCATTGTAAGTGTACAGAGAAATTCTGACCTCTTCAGTCATACTGAAATAAATTCAATTTTAGCAGTTGCCAAGAATGTTCCTAATCCTTTCATTATTCTTCCTCACTCTCCGTTAGATGGGCCTGAATGCCCAACTCTTTCAGAATAAGGTTGGTTTGTTTTCTCTCTCTCTCTCTCTATTTCCTCCATCTCTGCCATTAATTATTCTTTCTCCCTTCATCCCTCTCTCTCTCTCTCTCTCTCTCTCTCTCTCTCTCTCTCTCTCTCTCTCTCTCTCTCTCTCTATCTCTGTCTCTATCTCTCTCTCATTCTCCCTCTTTTCACCTACCTCATTCTCTCTCCCCCCATTACAAATAATAATAATAAGCAACATTTTTCATTTATATTCAGAAAACTTTCATAAATTTTCAGCTGTTTCATTGCGAACTGTGATCAGTGTTATTTATAATTATTTTGATTGCATGAGAGAGAGAGAGAGAGTCAGAGTCAGATGCAGAGAATTACAATATCCAAAAAACAAAATTAAAATTTAGCATATTTTAGTATAGCTGAATAGGTCAGAAGTGTTTCATGCACAAACATGTTATTGTGTGCATAGGTCTATATGTTGTCAGTGAAGTCTAGCATGGTGGTGTTGGTCTTAGGTTTGTTGGCCTGTGGCACAAAAGCTTACTAATAGATGTGGAGTTTGTTCATTTTAACAGACACCATATATAATAAACCCATGTTATTGGAAGTTTGGAGAAACCTTGTTATGGGTTACATTGAACCAGTTTTATCATTTGGCTGTAATTTGTGGACAAATAATAAACAATCTTAGGAAGCCACTGAAATGTGGTGTCATCTAGAAATAGCTTTAAAATACCATGGAGAGTCGGCGTAAGTAATCACTCACTGGCACCTTGCCATCTTAACAGATGATAGTGTGTTACATTGTGCTGCTAACAAGGCTAATTGTTAGATTGTTGGCTAATTGTTAATTGTCTTTTTTTTTTTTTTTTTCGCTTGCTCGCTTTGAACTCAGGAGAAGTCCACTTACACTATTTACAGTAGTGATGGATTGAATTTTGCATGTGGATTAGCTTTCCCTATTAACAGTGTCCCTTGCCATCAGGTGAACCCACTCCGACATGAGAGGTACTTGTAATTTATGTCCCCAATTTAAAGACGACAGGTCAAACATTTTAGTCTAGCTGTCCGGTGTAGGGTTTGAACTGCTAACCTCGACATCAGCACACCAGATGTTTAAGAACACACGTTCTTATCCATTTGGCCATGCGGACCTGCATTGTTGTTATTAACTACGGCCCTTGGAGGTAGCAAATATTATACCTCTGCACAGCACAAAGCCTGGGCTGAACTGTTAGAGACCATGTGTTATGCATGCAGCATGATCCCTCTCTGGGTCCTGACTAGTTTACTCCAGAGGAAGCATAATATCAATACATCTGGAACTAGACAAGTTGCAGAAGCTGCTGGATCAGCAAAGCAATGCTGTAACTGCCCGCCTAGCGAAGCTTCCATCCTAGACCAGTTGCCAACCAAGGCTTAGGGCCTGGTCTATCCTGCCATGACATTTAATCTTTAGGTTTCATTTCCTCGCACTAGGGTACGGCTTGTACACTCCCAACTGTGCTCCTCTGCCCAATGCCGTTGACACAATTGGGTGTTGGGTTTGATAAGCACTTCTCAACATAATTAATAAAAAAATATTCTTAAAAAAGCGAAGTAACAAAAGAACAAATGTCACATATTTCAGAAAGAAGATGTGCATTCCTTGACCATGTCAGGAGGAAGAGGAAAACTAAGAATGGGATATGTTGTAGAATTCATGGGAAAAGAGAAGATAATCAAGAAAAAACATATGCATAGTTTTTTTGCCATGACAATCTAAGAAGTTAGTAGATTATTTGATACATTGCAAAGTTGTGAAGATGCATGATAGCCCATGCCAGTTGTACTTGAATATGATGATGAAGATGATGATGTTTCATAACAGTTTTTCTATTGGTGTGCAAACAAATGTTGTGATATCCCATAATTTAAGTTTAATTGTATCAAAGTAACACCTTGTGTTCAAAACTGGCTTATCAGACATTAAACTTAGCAAGTTATCGCAAATGGTAGCTCTTGTGTTTGTGATTTTATGTCATTTAGTATCATGGTAGCATAATGCACATTTTCTGATGTAGGGCAAAAGATGTTTTAGAGAAATGTTTCACTGTTTCATTTGTGTCATGATGTGTTTTAAACTGAACGCCTTTAGCATTAGATGTGAAATGTATAGATTGTACTATTAAGGTTTTTACAGATATGACAGTTATGTTTTGTATGTATGAAGGAGTTTTTAAATCTAACCCTTTTGCAGCAGATGTGAAATTTACATATTATATTAGGAAGATTGTTACAGTTATGTTGCTTGTGTGAAGGTGTATTTTAAATCTAACCCTTTAGCAGTATATTTAAAATGTACAGATTATATTAGCAAGATTGTACAGACAGTTATGTTTAGTTTGCCTAAAGGTGTAATTTAAATCTAATCTGTTTGTAGTAGATTTGAAACTTCAGATTTTACTAGTAGGTTTGTTACAGATATGACAATTATGTTCTGTCATTACAGTCTTTTAGCAAATAAATGTTGATGGTATGGCCTCAGAGCAGTTGGTCTCAGCTGACCTACTAGCTCCTTGTTACCAGTATGATCTAGTAGTTGTCTTAAAGCTAATATGTCATGTAGTTTGTGTCCCTGGTAGTATGTTTTTTTTAAATTGTTGTCAAGACTTAACCAATTCACAGTAATCTTTTATATATATATTTCCTCATATCTGAAAAATTATTAAACAGTTTTAGATGTAAATTATGTTAACGTCTTGTTTGCATGACTTTTTTTTTTTCAAACATTCACCTTGAATTACATAAAGACTATACCAGCTTCAGTCGTATTATTGTTGTATGTGATTTATAATTATGTGATTATTATTGAATGCTGTTGAAACACATGCTTGACTTACCTTTAATAAGGGGTTCTTATAATGTAAGCACATATGTATCTTTTCTTTTTAACATTGTTTTTGCATCAAAAGTTTCATTTGTACTTTTTGTAAATCACAAAAATGGTATGTACATGAGAAGTAGTTGGCAGTTGGTTTGTGATAAAGGCATTTGTAGGCAGTGTATTTACGCAAATATAAATGATAGTTACTTATATGTTACGCAGCGAACAGCCCCCAGAGTTGGTTTGAGTTGGTTTGCTGTTGTCACGCTGAAAGTATTCACTAAAACAAACATGGTTCTAGTTTCATGAATATTGTTATTATTCATGACTAGCACATGTGAGATTGTTCTGTTATCTAGTTTGTGCAAGTTTTGCACTCGTAGGCTCAGCTTTATTTGTTGTCTTGCTGTTTTTAATATCCTTTGAATTAAGCTCCTATTCATGGCTTTGTTTGTTGGCAGGTCATATCTAACTGACACTGCAGCTGACGTTGTATATATGTGTAATCATGATGTTGGCTTTATTTTCTTTTGTAAATGTTTGGTTTGAAATTAAATAACTAATATATCATTACATATATATTTAGAGAGAACAATATTAACCGTCTTAATTATGCTATCACTGACATGTAATGTTTAATTACTCAATGCAAATTTTAACACAATCATAATTCCGCTTTCTGTGTAATCTTACTGCTAATAATTGAATCAGACACAAACACCATAATATTTCCTTGGTTGATATATTCAAAATATTATAGACGGATTGTGTACAGTGGATGCAGAAACAATTTCCTCAAAATTGAAAGTTATAAGCTGTGATAAATGTATGGCTGGAATTAATCTTAAAACTAACTGGAAATAAGAGGAAACAACAAAAATTAACATCATGAAAAATATGATGTTCAAAGGAAAATGATGAAATTATGTTGTTGTTCTCCACTTATGCCGTTAGGTGTTGGAAGGGATTACTGAAATTTCTACATCTGTGACTAGCACCTTTCCTCCCATTCCCTCCATGATTCATGAACATGACTTTTATACGATCAGGTATAGGTTCCTATAGGTATAGGTATATATAGTCATAGGTTCCTCACCTACTTATACTATGTATTTGCTACTACTACCATGTCACAAATACGGGGGTCTCGATAGAGTCCCGTATTGTGAGCAAAATAAGCTATGACTTGAGGAAAATTGCACGGGAAATTGAAAAACACACAAAACACCAAATTAAATGTATAAAGAAATTAATGATTAATGACCTCATTATTGAAAAGAACACGCACACACCAAAGGGTTGCCTGAAAATGAAAGAAGGTAAAATCATCATGGACAAGGATTAGATTTTAAAAACATAGTCAGAATATGCGGGGGGGGAGGCAGAATATATGAAAGGCCCTTACAGTGCTTCACATGAGGAATGTCACCAATTTTTAAGATGGAAGTTAAGAATGCTCTTAACTGTATGAGAACTAGCAAGACTCCTGGTCTAGACAACACCACAACTGAAACGATCAATGCCTTAGAAAAATATAGAATAGATCAGGTCACTAGGCTGCTGAACACAATATATGATACTGGAGATATGTGGAGATAGACTTATGTAAATCTGTGTTATTACAATCCTGAAGAAATCAGGAACCTAAAAGATTATCAGCTATCGAACTGTTAGCATCATGTGTCAGCATCACACAGATTTTGCAAATATCATCGTATAAAGAGTTAGGAAGAAAAAAAGAACCTAGAAATAGGGGAAGAACAATTTGGGTTTGGCAAAGGTACAACAAATGCTGTGTATTTGCTGCTAGCGGTAATAGAGCGTTTCATTTAATAAACTAAAACCTGTTTCATTAACTACATAAAGGTTTTTAATAGAGTAAGAATCACTACATGATAAAGATGCTTGCAGATCTCCAAGTTCATGGGAAAGATTTAGACTTGTAAAGAACATACATTGGGAACATCAGGACTGCCATAAAAATTGATAATGAAGTAGGTCAGTACCAACCTATCAAGACAGGTGTGTGACAGGAATGAGTAATGTCTCCAGACCTTTTTTCCTGTATAATGTAAATATGACAAATTTAGAGGACAGTATAAAGGAATAATTATCAGAGGACATAACATCAGCACAATAAGATATTTAGATGATGCACTGTTGATTGCAGATGGCTTAACAGAATCTGCAGCATTTAGTAGATGCAATTACTGTACCCAATGAGCACCTAGAATAAGAATTACATTTGAAGAAAAACAGAGATTATGGTTATCTCAAGGAAGAAAGAAACAACCCAATGTAATATAAAAGTAAATAGGAACATTCTTAAACAGGTGAATCAGTGCAACTATCCTGGAACAGTCATAATCAGTACAACTAAGTTGGAACAGTTATAACATCTGATGGAAGATGTCTTGTAAAGCGTAGAACAAGAATTGCTGCTGCAAAAATAGCCTTCTGAAAGATGGATAACATATTCATCAATAGAAAGCTGTCGTTTGCAAAAACCAAAAGTGTTGAGTTGCTCTATTGAACCCTTACTGTTGTACGCATGTCAAAGATGAAGAATATGCACACATGCTGAGGAAGTTTACATTTGTTATCTGAGGAAAATGCAAAGAATACCATGGGTAGGCAGAGCAACGAATGAGAAAGTCCCACAAGAAATACTTGAAACCATAAACTGAGTAGTGGAATTAGACACAAACAGTCAAGATTGTTCGGGGCACGTTATGAGGAGAAAAAGACTGGCAAAAATTATGGGCAAAAAAAAAAAAAAGCAAAGATGTTTTTGGACGCTTGCTCGCATTGAACTCAAGCGTAGTCTATATAATACTTCTAGTAGCACTGACAGAATTTTGCGTGTGGATTAGCTTTCCCTATTATTACCAGTGTCCCTCACCATCAGAGGTGTTTGTACTTTACTTCCCTTAGTCAAAGACGAGAAGTCAACATTTTAGTCCAACTGCTGTGTATGGATTGAACCCCTTACCTCGGCATCAGCACACGAGATGTTTAAGAATGCACATTCTTATCCATTTGGCCATGCTGACCTCAAGGCAAATAGATAATAAATACCTTGTTTCTTGGCCACATTGGTGGTTTCTTGGCCACTTTGGTGGTTTCTTGGCCACATTGGTGGTTTCTTAGCCACATTTGTGGTTAATGATCATGATGTATCTGTTTTGGATAATAATTTATCTGTTTGGTCTTGCCCTCTCAACATGTCCATATAGACAGAACTAACAGACCGTGGAATGTCATTCCCAAACAGAGTGGAGAGTGGTGACATAAGTAAGCAAATGACATCGGCACTGTGGTGAAGGGGTTACGAGCATAATTTGTCATACAGATACCGCATTTCTAACACAGCTACGGTCATTTGGAAGCAGACGACCTTGCATTGGTTTTCATACAGTGAGTGCCGGTATTTCAGAAAGCAATAGCAAACTGCTAAACATAAACTTGCCAAGAAATCACAAACAGCCAAAAATTGCTGGGGTTGACTGACATTCCTGTAAAGGATATGCAAGCTAACTGATATTTTAAGCAAAGGACCCTTTTTACACACGATGAGGCATATTGAGCAGGTGCTGATCCCTTTATTTGTATAGACCAATCAGCACTCTAGGGGTGTTATGGCCAGAATCATGCCGTTGCCTTTACTTGCCCAGACTATTTTCTGTTGCCTATTTTAGACTGGGTCAACCTAGCTAGGAACCCAGGTTATTTTCATAAAGCCGCCTCCATGCGAATTCATACTCATGACCACTGAGAGCAATGACTTTGCCTTCTCTAAATGAACTGATGGAAGAATTATATGGCAGCAAAGGGGAAACGATTAATAGTGTGACTCTTCACTGGCTGTTGAACCAGGGGACGAAGCGCATATGGGAATGTCCTGAGTGCAGTGATGTCAGTTCTTAGCTCAACTTAACTCAACTCAACATGCAAATTTAACAGACTTCTTCTTCTTATAGTCCATGCCATGTGGCGTTGGTGATCATGTCTATCCACAGCCTCCTGTCTCTTGTTTTGCAAATCATTTCTGGTACTGACGTTCCTCCATGCCATGATGTCAAACTGTTCAACATCTCCTCTCTTGGTCTCCTCCTGCCTCTCTTCCCCTCCAACCTTCCTATTTTAACAGGCTAACAACTTTATAAGAAAGATAGATACAAATGTTTAGAGCATGAGCAAAAATGTAGAATTCTTCAATTAAGCAAAACTTTGTAAAATTATCAGTTCGTAACGTTTGTGATCTTATAACACTTAAGAATATGTTGAGCTGCATAAGCAAAAGACCTTGTAATCATACACACATTAAAAGAGAGCTTACTGTGTATTATAACATGTTTTTATTGTTATGCATATATTAACATTTTGTCACTTTGCAGCAATTCAGAAGTTTGATTGATATAACATTGTTCAGTGAGATGGAGACTTCAGTGTTGATATTCCCTTTTCATCTCTGAATACTAAGGAAGACAGTGACTCAGGTGTGGCAGCCATTTTTCCTTTCTGCTTGTGAACATGGTTTCATTAGTTCTGCCAGATATTTGTTTATTTGTGGATGGGTGGGCAGACGGATGTGCAGATGCAGGTTTGATTGGGGAGTTTAATTAATTGACAATAGATGGGTAGGTAGGTAAGTTGGCTGGTCAGTAATTAGGTGAGTAGACATTCAGGCAGACAGATGTATGGTGTGTGAAATCTTTGACATAACACGGGCTATTGATTTCACTGATACATATGTTAAGCGTAAAATGGAAACAATATGCTGTGTTCTTACTAATGTAATGATGATTATTAAAGTAGCATAGCTTACCGAGACCGTGGACTGGGTTCATTTACCAGTAGTGGAAGGACGTGTTTCTGACCATACATACAGAGTGTGCCAGAAAAATGTATACATAGTAATCTGTCCACCAGTTTAAATGTAATCCATTTCAATTTAGTATATTATTTTAATGACGTCATCAACACTTGTCATATTACACCATTTGTAGAACCCATTAGGTAGCAATGTGTTGCATGGTATGTTTAAAATGATGATGTAAACAGCATGTTTCAGATGTTACAGGGAAAACTGTACAGATTGTTATTTTAATAACATCATGCAACACATTGCTACGGTAATTGTTCTAAGATCGAAACTGTGATTACATTGAAACTGGTGGGCAATTACTGTGTATACATTTTTCTGGTGCACTCAGTATATATGCATATGTGTGCAGGTGAGTGCATATATATGTGGGTATACAGTTGTAGCCATTCTCCATTCTTTTTTTCGTGGGCTTTTTTCTTTCCTTGTTTTGCCCAGTATGTGATGTATTCCGTTTAATTTTTCTATACCCTGTGTCGTTTCTACCATTCCGTACTTCATTTCCCAGTCTTAGAGTATTGTTTTATGTATCCATTGCAACATGTGGATTACTTTTATGTCAGTATGATACATCAGTTTTCCAGCTAAGTATTCTTGTCTGTTTGTTGGTGAAGACTTTGATTGAAATGTTCGCTTGTATCTATGTGTGTTTGACTGTCGTCGAACTACCGTGTTAAATTTTGTGTTTGCGGGGGATCGGCAGTGGGTTCTGGAAGAATCTCAAAATTGAGAGGGAAGACTAGGAGAAATTTTAGTTAGATAGTGGTGGGAATGATTAGTTGTATGACTCTTCGCTGGCTGTTGAACGAGGGTATGAAGCATGTATGGGGATTTCCTGAATGCCGTGATGTCGGTTTTTAACTCAACTCAACTCATTTTGTGTTTATTTGAAATCCTGGATTTTGACTAGCATAGCTGTGGAGGTTGGACCCAACCTCCTATAGTGGATTCTAATGTAAATTTGACAATTTTCCATTAGGAACCGGCTGTTGTCATGTGAAGTGTTAGGACTATCATATTTATGTCCATGCCTAGGTGCATATAGAAAAAAAGTGGCTAGTCGTTCCCTCCCATAGCAAGTGACCAGTGCTAGCAGCTAACATTGGTCCAACTATGCTCATGTTGTTGTCAGCCTAACGTCCTGGCTGTTATATCAAAGCAAGCAGCTTAATTGTCAAGGAAGTTATCTGGGAAGGGCAATCAGTGTGGAAAGGAACTGATCACCCCACAACATTATGTTGTGGCCTAATATATGTGAAGATCTAACACTCCACAACTCCATGACAGTGTCTATCATTACCTTTACCCCATTTTATGTAATTGCATTAGTTTATCTATTGTTATCTGTCATTCAGTTCTCTTACTTTCTGTGACGTGGCAAAAATTCTAAAGTACGATTACCGTTCTATGTTACAATCTGCACCATAATGTCTTGTGTGTGTTTACCTTGTACTGTCACCGTATGAAGCTTTGTCCATTAGCAGTCAGATGTAAAATGTGGAGATTGCTGCACCGAGAACTTTACAGCGCATGTTCTTGTATCTGAAGTTTGTCTTTGGATATTTGATTATTTTGTTTGTTTAGATTTTCAATTACCTTTTGTTGTTTTACAAAGTAATTTTGTAGCATTTTAACAGTTCAATGTATCCTTAGCTTGTGTAATCCTGTTTAATATAGTAACTAGAGTGGCAATGGTGGATTTTTAATTTTCTTCTTTTTTGGTTAAATTTTTGTATTTTAATTTTAACCTTCAGTAGTAAAACTGTTGTAGCATTAAACATTAAAATACCTCGAAATTCCCCATACCTGAGTGTTCTTTTAATGTTTTTTTATATTTAAATTTACCCATAGGTATATATGAGGTAGAAGATATAAATGGAATCAGCATTGGATGACGAAACATCAATAACATTAGATGTGCAGATGATACAGTATTGATTGCAGACAATGCACAGGATTTGCAACAATTAGTAGACGCGGTTGTTGTACACAGTAAACAACTGGGGTTAGAATTGTAAAAAGACACAGGTTATGGTAGTCACTAGGGAGAACGAAATACCACAATGTAATATACAAGTAAATGGGACTATTCTTCAACAAGTGAATCGGTACAATTATCTCGGAACAGTGATGGGAGATGCCTTGAAGAGATTAGAACAAGAATCGCCATGGCAAAAGTAGCCTTTAGCAAGATGAAAAACATTTTGACCAATAAAAAGATGTCAATTGAAACGAGAAAAAGAGCATTGAGGGGATACATAGAGCCTGTTCTTTTGTATGGATGTGAAACTTGGACAATGAGCAGTCACGCTGAAAAACATCTGATGAACATCTGAACATCTGCAGAAATGTGGTTTCTGAGGAAAATGCAAAGAATACCATGGACAGACAGAAAAACCAATAACCAAGTACTACAGGAGACATATGACATTCGTAAATTGATTAGAGAAATTAGACGTAGACAGTCAAAATGTTTTGGACATGTTATGAGAAGAAATGGATTAGAGAACTTAGTGACAACTGGCAAGATCGAAGGGAACAGAGCAAGAGGAAGACCGAGAGGAAAATACATGGATAGCTTGGCCACATGGCATGGACGAGACAGGAACCCTGAGCTGATCCACGACTCTGGTGATCGAGTGAAATGGCGAGTCATGACCACTCACGCTTTCTGGCATGGCACATGGTTGATTGATTGATATAGGAGGTCTATTCAAAAGTATAAGACCTTTGGGTGGGAAAAATACAGCTACTCACCTTCAAGTCTGAAACTCTAATCCTGTCATTGTTGGAAGCATGTAAGGAACAGCTCTTTCAGATGCACTGATTGGGCTGGGTGCTTTGTCAAGGTGGAGCTGCCAAGTTCCCGTTACCCACAGGTCCATGCATCGCACAGTATTACAGAGGTGATACTTTAGACTTTCTTGGCCCAACCCACTTTTCTTCTGGTTCATCTGGCTCCGACTCAACTGACAAGGCTCCTTGTGATTTTCAGCCATTCAAGTTAAAAATGCCACTAAAAGGGACCTGATTTGAGTCACAAAAAGATGACATGCGAAATGTGATGACCTTGTTGTAATCCATTTCAAAAAAAATTTCCTTCCTGAAATTAGTTAGTTAGTTAGTCGACAGATCATCCTCGTTGCACATCGAACCATTCAGTCCATAAGTGCTCGGATCCCCTCCTCAGCAAATCCTGCAGCGTGTAGCGGCTAACGACGCCAGTTCTGTGTTGGTTTATCAATCTTCTTTGGCTTCCTGCGTAGTGTTCTTGTTTGGCCACCCCTCTTTTAATTTGCTGCTCCCGCAGTCTGGCCATTGTTGTAGATTCACAGTCATCACTTGGCTCACGCAAGAGTCTTACTTCTCGTAGAGCATTCAGAATGTCAGCCTGGTCCATGGCGCGTCCGCCCTCCACAGTAGCCTCACCTGCGAGCTTGTCAGCCCGCTCATTTCCTTGTACTCCCGCATGACCTTGCACGAAGATGAAACTAATCTTTGCCAGCCGAGACCGCTTCAGAGGCAGCAACCATTCTCTTCTGATCGACCCCTCCTCTATCCTCTTGATCATGTTCATTGAGTCGCTAAGGAAACAAGCCCTAGTGAATGTCTGTGTCTCGAGCCATGTTATTGCTTTACTTACTGCCATGACTTCCATGGTCAGGCTACTTGTGGTTTCAGTGAAAGCACCAGAGTCCTCCTTCACAATTCTCCCTCCGGCCCGAGCTGTAAAGGCCCATAAGCTTCTCACATGTCGGACGACCGACCCATCTGTGTAGATGACCGCGTCACCGTCTAGCGAATTCTCGAAAATCAACGCTTGTACTTCAGCCTCATCAGCAGCCGGATTTTCTTGTCTGCATTTTCTATCTAGTTGGATGCAAACTGAAAAGGATGTGCAGAAGTCTGTTGGCACTTGCACCCACTCCTCGCCAGGTTCTAAGTCCTCAAGTGAACACACCTGTTGAAGAATGTCTTCGGCTTGACCCATCCACGACCGTCCTCTTTTAACCTGCTGCCCTTCACCTTCCTAATTTCACTATGCAGTGGATGTTGTGTGTTTGCGTTAATTCTGAGGTAGGCGCGTGCCCTGCAAAACTTGTATTCTCTCTTCAATGGTTGGAAAATCAAGAAGGTAGCGCATCGCCCTGCATGCTGTATCTCTTGTACATCCAAGAATAATGCGCATAGCTTCATTCTGTATCCTTTCCATCCTTTCTATCTGCTTATGGCTGAGAGTCAGGATTGCCATTGCATACTCCAAAACAGACATGACCAGCCCCTCATACAGAAGACATAGATGGCGCTGCTCACAGTTTGCTGCCGCCATCACCCGCCTCGCTGCCAAACCCCGCTTGGCCTTTGTTATCACCTGGTCTATGTGCACATTATAAGCAAGGTTTCGATCAAACCGTATCCCCAGGTAATTCATTGCCTGCGTTCTTTCCACCGTCTCTGAACACAGCATTACAGTTGGTGTTGGATTGTTGACTCCTGAAATGCTTCCAACAATGATGGAACTGCTGAGAAAAGTGTACAGTCTCAAGGAGAGTGCATCCTTGTGTTAGACCAGTGGTTCTCAACCGGTGGGGAATTCTCCCCCCACCCCCCCCCACCCCAGGTTCGGGGGGGGGGGGGGGGGGGGGGAGAAGAGAATTAAAATTATTTCACGATCGCAACAATACAAGAACCGATTACTTGATGTTGTTTTTCCCTTCATATTTTACAGTTCTTTACGTCTCACCCTTCTAAAATTCATTTTATAAAGTAAGTAGACCCACAAATCACGTTTTATGTGGACGTCTAGACTTGTTTTAGTATGTGCTATTAAATTTAGCTTCCATTATTACGTATACTGTGTAAAGGGGGGGGGGGGAATTTTAGGTAGGAAATACGAAAGGCGAGAATGACGTTCTGAAAATATGGTGAAGGGGGGCACGGGCCAAATTTTTAGGTAGAAAAAACGAAAGGGGGTGGGGTGGACGTTCTGAAAATATGGTGAAAAGGGGGGGGTGGGGGGGGGGGGGGACACTGTGTTAGACCATGATATACTTTATCTCCTTATCCAACATCTTGAGAGAGCTGAAGTGGAGAGCAACAAGAAGGAATTATCATCAAAAGTTAGCAAAACTGAATGCATGGTAGTTTGCAAGAAAAATCCACATATACCAATATGCCTTGCACATCCTAAAGGCATATACACTACCATAAGATACTAAGAATTTAGTGAATTCAGAGCAGTTGAATGAAGTGTTAGGCAAGGATGTGTTTTACAACTTGATTTTAAAAAAAAAAATATTTACAGTGAGGCTATACTCAAAAACAAAGACAATTTAGAGGGAGTTCAAATGGAGCGTGAGAAGAAGGAAATATCATATGTTAGCAAAACTTAGTGCATGGTGGTTTCCAAGAAAAAAGCATGTATCCTTATATATGCTTTTTCTTGGAAACTACCATGCATTAAGTTTTGCTAACTTCTGATAATTCCTTATATATATAAGGAAGTTACCGTGTAGCGACTGACGGCACCAGTTCTGTGTTGGTTTATTAATCTTCTTTGGCTTCCCGCGTGGTGTTCTTGTTTTGCCACCCCTCTTTTATCTTGTTGTTCTCGCAGCCTGACCATGGTTGTGGATTCAGTCATCACTTGGTTCTCGCAAACGACTTACTTCTCGTGTGTGTGTGTGGGTGGGTGTGTGTGTGGGTGTGCGTGCGCCCGCACACAACATCAGAAGCTTTGGGAAATCGTAAGGAATATGGGCTTTCCATCACATGTAGTACAACTCATAAAAATGCTCTATCTAGACCAGGGGTCACCAAACTACGGCCCGCGGGCCGGATACGGCCCGCGACCTCATTTCGTCCGGCCCGCCGACGGTACTTGAACTTGCTTGATGTAACGTATGGAACACAAGACGTTGTGATAAAATTTTAATGTAAATATTATGTTTAGAATAATAGGAGATGTTCACACACTCGGAGACCGCCTGGCTGCTATGTGTCTTAAATTAGTGTATTCAGATTTTCTTGAAAAATGAAGCATGTGATGTCAACACGTCGAACGAAATTGACTTATAAAAATGTGAAAGCAATTCTCTTGATTGGATGCAGCAATTCCAAACCAAACATTGACGATATCTTGAAAGCCAAATATCAGTTTCACAAATCTCACTAACCTTTTTTGCTGCTTAGTTTGTGAGATTCAGATATGTGCACGTTAGGTCTGATGTAACTATCTTTTTGTTAACGTCGCCTTCTTTGATAACTTAGTTTAATAAATAAACATGTTGGCCAGCTTGGTTTTTGTGCATTGCATGCCAATCACCCATGATTAACTTATTTTTTCGTATGTTTTCCCCAGAGCTTTCGTTCTGGCTTGTAAGTATTGGTAAAGTTAGTTGCATATCCTTTACAGGACGTTTGCAGTCAACACCAGTATTTTTTGCTGTTGTTAATGTCTTGGCAAGTTTACGTTCAGTAGTTTGCCATTGCTTTCTAAACGATCGGCACCCATACCATAGCGTAAAAAACCCAGCGCAACGGGTCTGCTGCCAAATCGCGCGCAGCTGTGTTTCGAATGCGGTTATACGGGATTACGAACCGCGTCCGCAAGACCTTGGCCACGGAGACGGCGCAAGTATTGTACAGAATGACTATGCGGCCCGCGCTCGTCATTTTGTCAGTTATCCGGCCCGCTGTGTAAAAAGTTTGGTGACCCCTGCTCTAGACCAACATGCAGTGGTTAGAATAGATGTCGACACATCAGATTGGTTTGACATCAAGCAAGGAGTCCATCAAGGCTGTGTGCTGTCACCCTATTTGTTTAACCTGTATGCCAAAAATATAATGAGAAATTTCAGAGATGATATAACCAGGGAGCAATATGATGCCCTAAATATCGGTGGTCGTGAAATACCAGAGATTCGATATGCTGATGATACAGTATTACTATCCGCATCACAGAATAGTATAGAAAACTTAATAACCTCAACCCAAAGAAATAGTGAAAATCACAAACTTATATCTTAACATAACAAAAACAAAGATAATGCATACAGATAAAACTACTATGGAAAAAGAAATATATGTTAATGAGGAAAGACTGGAGGTGGTGGAAAATTTTGAATATCTTGGGTCATTGATTACCAACAACGGCGACACAATGAAAGAAATTATACGCGACTATCAATTTCTCTTCAAAGACTAAAACAACTATATAGATTATGGAGTGGGACAGATCTTTTTTGTTGCGTATCCCTTATGGGACGTTGCAGTCAACATCAACATTTTTCAGCTGGTGTTGATGTACTAGGCAAGTGTTACGTTCAGTAGTTTGCCATTGCTTTCTGAACGACCGGCTTCCATACAAGCACGTTATAACACAACGCGACACGGTCTGCTGCACAAATCGGTCTCAGCTGAGCTTCGAACGCCTGGTACCCGGCTCACGAACCGCGTTCGCAAGCCTTTAGCCACGGAGCTGGTACCGGTGCCGGTGGGACAGATAGAACTACAAAAATTACATTGTTAAGAGCATGCATCTTTCCCATTGAAACATACGCCTGTGAAACCTGGACACTTACTAAACAAGCTGAACAATGCATAAATGCCTTTGAATATTAATGTTATAGACGAGTTCTAAGAATATCTTGGATAAAGAATAGAACAAATGCATCCATACTTCAAGAGCTGAATATTGAAGAAGGTTGGTTGTTAATACGATAAAAGAAAGAAAATTAAAATATTTTGGTCACTTGAAACGTCACGAAAGTTTGGAGAGAACAATAATGGAGGGGTATATGCCTGGGAAGAGAGGAAGAGGACGGCCAAAGAGAAGATGGGTACAGGATGTGGCGGATGTTCTCCAGATGGGTGTATCGGACGTGGGACATCTTGCTTGTGATCGAGAAGTTTTCCGAAAGGTTGTTATGGGAGCGATGTTATGCAAAGGACATGCTACTGAATGAATGAATGAATCCACCTATCCATCATATGCCATGCCGATAAGCGTGGGCGGTCATGTTTTGCCATCTCACTCGATCACCAGAGTCGTGGATCAGCTCCGTGTTTCTGTCTCGACCATGCCATGTGGCCAAGCCATCCAGGCATTTAATTCTTGGTCTTCCCTTTGGTCTTCTCCCTTCGATCTTGCCAGTTGTCACCAAGTTCTTCAATTCATTTCGGTACTTCAATTTTAATTCACCGCAAACAAAGAAGAATCCCTTCGAGCATCATTTGCATCGGTCCGGCAATCATTTTCCGGTTTAGTGTTCGGTGGACTGCTAGACCGATCGATGGATGTTTTTTTAGTTTTCATTTCTTCTAATAACATGCCCAAAACATTTTTACTGTCTACGTCTAATGTCTCTAATCAGTTTACGATCTTCATTTATATATATATATATATATATATATATATATATATATATATATATATTATATATATATATATATATATAATATATATATAGAGAGAGAGAGAGAGAGAGAGAGAGAGAGAGAGAGAGAGAGAGAGAGAGAGAGAGAGAGAGATTAAGGGCAAACAATTCATTCCTTTTCAATAGTTTTAGACTAAACAGTGACACCTGACAGAAGTTGTGACACAGTCACAAGGAATTATATTCAAAGATTCATTTACAAGAATAAGCAGTGAACACCGGAAAAACCACAAGGACAAAAATGCACTTTCTGAAAAGATATACGTGGTCTTTTCTTTATACTGTAGGATGTGATTGCTGGACAATAAGTGTTGAAGAAACTGGGGCAAGAATAGATGTGATTGTTGAAAATAATGTTGAAAATATCATAGAGAGAGAACAAATGCTGAGTTATAGAGAGCTGCGGATGCTTAAAGGTTATTATATAAAATAAAAAAACCATCAGGAAAAGACAAGAGAAATGTATAAGGCATATGAACGGAAGAGGTCTGACAAATTAACATTACGTAGGATAACTTCTGCCGGTCTCTCTGGCCGAGGGGTTACACCACTTTCTCCGTAATCCCGTTTATCACGCAGAGTCTCGTAGCGGGCGAGAACTGAGAGCGGTTCGTTCTCCGCTGGTGACTTGCGGGATAACTGAGCCGGCCGCTCAGAAAGCAATGGCAAACTACTGAGCGTAATCTTGCTAAGAAATCAACAGACAGCTGAAAGATGCTGCTGTTGACAGCGATGTCCTGTAAAAGGATATGCGAATTTTTAAAAAAAAGATAACTTCTACGAGGTTAAACGGACAAATTAATATTATGTAGGATAACTTCTAGAGATGCAGAGGAAGGATCATTCATAGTTTACGGCCATACCACTAAAACGTTGGTTCTCTTTTGATAACTGAGGTTAGCTAACATCGGGCTTATATGGAGTGCTAGAGGACACAGTCAGCACATCTTACAAGAAACAAATTGAAATCATAAATTGATTAGAGAAATTAGATGTAGACAGTCAAGATCTTTGGTGTATTTTATGAGAAGAAATAAACTGGAGAACTTGGTGACAATTGGTAAGATTGAGGGGGAAAGAACAAAGGGAAGGCAGAAAAGAAAATATCCAGATGGCTTGACCACATGGCATAATCGAGACAAAAACACAGAGCTGATCCACGACTCTGGTGATCGCATGAGATGGTGAAACATGACCTCCCATACTTATCTGCACGGCACATGATGTTAATGAGAGGACACCACCTGTTGTAGACACTAGGAAGAGGGAGTGTCTTTATAGCAGGAGAGAATACTTCTAACTTGTGCAGACCTCATTTGATTCACCGTGTGAGCTGTATGGAATTTTACAGAATAAAGAAAGAATTTGTATTGTATATTGATAAATTCCATTTTGATCCTGGGGACGTGGATGGGACCTCTAGCCTTCTCAGACAATGGCGAAAACAGGAATCCCCATGTGCACTCTCAATGTACATGCTCAAAACTACCTTTTGACAACTCATGTTTGGGAGTAAAATTTGGGTCATGAAAGATTATACACCTGACGCTCATTACTTCACGTCCACGTATCCTCTGAATATTACACCACACGTCAACATGCTCATTACAAGAAGTGGCTTGTAGAAATACTTTCAAAGGTGTCTAGTTGGTCATGCATCGAAATACACTTGTTCTGCAGCGAGGGGCTGTCGTCATTTGGAGGTGGCATGTTCGAATCCCGGTTGGTAACTATAGCAAGGGTGTCTAGTTGGTCATGCATCAAAATACACTTGTTCTGCAGCGAGGCGCTGTCGTTATTTGGAGGTGGCAGGTTCGAATCCCGGTTGGTAACTATAGAATTCAATTTTTTATGTTGTCTAATGTATCCTCTAATCTCTAATTCTTTCTTCTGCTTTTATCAGCGCTAGACAATACATGAGTGTTTGATTATTTGGTTGTTTCGGGATTTGAAATTTAAATATTGAGCACAACCCACTACTGGCAACGCTGATCGTATTCCGGTATGAACCTAAGGCCTATCCACGTCAATATGGAAGCACTATACTCGAGTTTGGCTCTCGTTTGAGCTCGTCAGTAGTGCATATCCCTGACCGGATCTGGAAACCAGCCCCGGATCACTGGCATGTGATCCACGCGGCACACGCTGGACACGCCAAATTATCATAACAGAATATTACAACGTTACCCATCGTAGGCTATGCTCAAGATTTTCCAATCGCTGCGACTGACGTCCGTCAATCGATGAGTGTTTGCAGACATGAGTGTTTACTTATGAGGTGTAGAAATACTGGAATGGAATTCTAAGCTTCACATTTGACTTAATATGGTCTTGTAGAATCTCCACTACTGAAGCAACTCTAAATGGAATCTGCTAAATCCGGGGTTATTGTTGAGCTTACTGTGGTGCACTATAGAATATAGTAAGAGTTAAAAATCCTCCAGCAATTAGAAATGGAAAAGAACTGGCTCAATAGGCCGCCGCCGCAGCCAGGTTTCAACATTAGAAAAGCTACGAATACACACACATTTGGTGGAGTCTTGCCGATGCTACAGAGTTCGTGCACTGTATTGAAGAACTCCTAATGAGATCTTTGGCAGGAGACTGGAGCACTTATGAAGATATATTATATGTGTGCAATTAAAATTGTCCTTAACCAGCCAGACCATATTGGTTATATTCTTTATGTTTTAATGACAGTTCTCCACTCCACCCCACCCTTTCCCTCAATCGATAAGACAGACAGTGTTCTTTGGTGATGTAAACAGAAGAGAGGCACTGGAGAGCATCTTAACGACCGGAAAGACCCACAGTAGAAGAGGCAGATCAAAAGAAATTACATAATTGAACGAGGACATCAAGGACCGAGATTCGTGGAGATCATCAACGATAAACCACTTTCCACTTAGCAGGCCACACCTTGATGGTGATGATGATGATGATGATGATGATGATACATGGTTGGAGTGAGGGGTCTCGTCTAATCTTTTTCCGCTTGTACCCTGCGGTGTCGAGGTGAAGTATAATAAAACAGCGGGAGAGTGCCCGTTTTCATATATCAAGATTCCCCTGGACTATGTTAGTGGGGTGATCGTGTTAGTTTATTGCACTTACTTCCTATTAAATTCTTTGATTACAGACAAAACACACACGCAGTGCGCTTGCGCTCGCGCACCACATCTTACGAATCTTCTCCATCACTGCTATTGGAGTGGAGAATCGAATATGAAACTATTCGGAATGTTCGCAGGAGAAGACGACTCCGACGTGGAGCTAACCAGCAAGCTACAGGGAAATACCCACCCCCACACTACAATTTCATCTGGGAGAGAACGAAGGCGTATAACCCGGCTTGTCCAGGGGGCGTCGACCCTTTATCATAATCATACATAACTCTTGCTGAGTTGAGTCTTTGATTGGAGGCTAGAAAAACTCAATGCAGTATATTAGTAATGAAAATATACCGATCGGAATGAAATATAGAGGGAAACGAAGCTTTCAATCAATTTACATGTATCTTATTGTATCCTTTCTCCTTTATATTTTATTTATCAAACACTATTAATGTTTACATTTGAACTGAAACCATATGTTTACAGGGAATTCCCTATGGCTTTTTTCCCATGATGCAAGTGGATCCTGTCAACGTGGCATGTCTGCGCATGTACGGAAGTATATTTCAGCTTCCCGTACGTGGCACAGAATCCGTGGAATATTATCCAAGTAAAAGTTTGTCGTCCTCGACAATGATAATAAGCTGCTGTATAAATTGCTGAAGTAAGTTTCCCCTCTTTAAATAATGCCACTCTTGCTTTGGCAAACCAAGGGATACTTTGAGCAAAGCTGGGCCTGTTAAATCAGCTTCAAATTTAGAGACGAGACTGTTGAAGTTTTTTTCTGAACCTGCACACAACATCACTGAATTCACTGGTGATTGGGGTACACAAAACACAGCAGAGTGCGAATTCTCAGTTACTTCAGTGACTGACTGTTTGCAGTACTCAAAGTTACAATTACACTTGCTTATTGTGGTTTGTACACTTTCTCACTCAGTGGTACTTAGTTACAGCGAAGTTTAAAGTGTGCACTGTCACAGATTATAATATAGCGTCGGGAAAGGCTTCAGCTGAGTAGAGTCAAGTGGAGTATTCAGTACTACTGGTCGTTACGTAACGAGTCAGATTTTACCCCATATCACAGGTTACTGATATGATAGTTACTGCCGATAAAAATTATTACAAATTATTACCAAACGTTTGGTAATAATGTCCTGTACATTATTCCCAAACAGCTGGTCACGTGACGTTTACTACCGCCGTCGATTGGCTTCAGAAGACTCTATTATTCTCTCTTCTTGTCTGTCTTTTGTTTGCAAGTTCTTTTTCTTCAAACCTCACTAAGACGATATTTGTCTGGTGTCTGGTGGTCTGGGTGCCAGCGACACGGTTACAACAAGGTTTAACAGGCGAGAAGACATATTTCTGCTGTCTGCCGACAGCGTTACACCGAGAACGAACTCAGTAGCTTCAGCGACGACCTCCCAAAGTTCTTCCAAGTTCTTTTTCTTCAAACCTCACAAAGGCGATATTTGTCGACAAGGACACACTACGTACAGTGATATTTTATTTGGCAAATATATTTGGCTGCGCCCCCCCCCCCCCCCCCCCCCCCCAATGGCAGCTTCCGCAGATCCATAGAGCACACTTTATTCACATGCTTCGAGTTTCTCAGTTCTATATTGTAGTTCATCGTAATGTTTAATATTTTGTTTATTAAACATTAAAAAAAAAAAAATTGCCGGCAGGGAGACGAACTCCACTCTCCCGTGTGACAGGCAGAGACACTAACCACTACACTACCAAGGACACAATAATATTTCCACAAACATTAATAATGTAGTCAAACCTAGGTCACATGACCAGCCGTTTGGGAATAATGTACAGGGACATTATTACCAAACGTTTGGTAATAATCACTTGGAAGTTTGAAAGTATGTCTACTGTCGTGTCTGCATTCAATTAATTTTCAAAGTAATGCTGCAGTGTTTTCTGGTTGCAAATTTGAACAAAGAAGACACAAACAATGTGTTGCACAATTTATTGCCTGGCATATTTCTCTATATCTAGGCAAGTTCATACTTCATAGTTAGATATAATATGATGTGTGTAGGTGTCTTTTTTTGACTGAAATATACATAACAGACACTGCCATTATATTTTAAAATCCCCATTGTAAGTAGGTAGACTAGGTAATCTGTGATTATCCATGGTAACATATGCGTTGCATTTGAGTAGTATCAGTGGCTGTGTGTCTCCACAAATCTCGGTCTTTAGGTGTTCTGGATCAACTCTGCTGATGATATTCCTCCATGCCACCATCTCAATCCATCCAGCATCATTTATCTTAATCTGCTTCTGCCTCTCTTCCCCTCGATCTTTCCAGTTGTCACAATGTTCTCCAGTGCCTCTCTTCTCATCACATTGACTTAAGAAAGCTGTTTGCCTCTTTCTTATTGTTGTATATAATGACTACATTTACTTTAAGGTAAAACCATGTGATGAAAAGGCTAGATATGCTATAAAGTTTGTAGTTCTTATATTTTCCTATATTTTTCAGATTAAGGAAGTTTAAGAAAATGAGCCATTATCCTTATCCTGGAGCGCCCATACCACACAATCCTAATTCTGGACAATACAACCCAGCAGTGTACAACGGCTCAGGACCCCCAGGTAGCACATTAAGTTTGACCTTATTTAATGCTTCAGAGTAGAATGTAATGGAGGTTGATATAAATGATAATTATAGTAAACAATATTTCTTATGCTGGAAACAGAATAAATATTTAAGTAAAGCATTGTTTTAATAATTTGGTTAAATGGGTTTATTTGCCGCTGTAATTTTTATGCAAATTGCTGTTGTAATGTTTATCAACTGTGGAGTTATATGATGATGTCAGTAACACAGTAAAAACATATTTGCATGCAGTTTCCTGCCATGTGTTTTCTTGAGGCAAGAAGATCACAGCAAGGATTAGATGGGTAGATAGAAATTTAGTACGTCCTGATTAATGTTCAATCCTTGGTTCTGTAGATCAGTTGACCAGATGATTCCAATTAAGAAAAAACACCACTTAATACATGTGGATTACAGTGTTCAAAGTTAGTTAGTTCTATGTCCTTTTTTAGGATGTTGCAGCTCACCCCAGCAATGCAAAGCAGGTCTGCTCCCAAATTTCCAAAGGCTGATATTGAAACCTTGACTCGGTATGTCAGGGAATTATGAAACTGCGTTTCACTATCCCTTAAGCTACAGACGCCAGTTGGATTAAGGTGGGAATTTAGAAATGCATTGGACATGCTGTTGTCAAGAAATAACATTGGGGAACACTAGGGGAAAAGACCCATGATAAATAATGTGTTTTTGTAAAGTTTTGTTAGTAAAATGCTGTTTTGTTTGATAAGTACATGTTCCATAGCTTTTCTACTGGGTACTGTCATTTCTAGGTGCTGGTCAGAGTTATGGTCAGCCCTTACCACAAGATAAAGGTGGCCCACAGACAGTGCAGAATGGTCCACCTTATGGAGGAGCCCCTATAAGGCCGCACTTTCCACCTCAAGGGTAATTTTTTTAAAAGCAACATTAGTGTCGGTCTTATTTACAGTAGCCAGTGTCCATTTTGCAACAGCTTGAATCATGTAACATTAAACTGAGATTTTATCTATTTCTTAATGTCTGGCAAGATTTGATAGGTCACTTACCTATAGATTCAACTTGTAGAACAATAGATGTTTGCTGAAAACCATATTGTAGTGTCAGTTGATTGCACAAACTCATGACACAGATCAGTTAGTCAACAGATCATTCTCATTGCACATCAAACTATTAATCCATAAGTGCTCTGATCCTCTTCTTATTGTCTCCATGGGACTATGTGGTCTCGGGGTATGGTGTCCGCCTCAAGTGCTGGAGGCCCCGGTGAGGGCCGGGATTTTTTCACGTGGACTTCTAGTAACAAAATTTCCCCTGGTCTCTGAGTAGTGAGATCGGATGCCCGGGTATATTGTTGCTCACATAAAAAATGCAGTGGCAGTTGGAAATCCAAAAAGAGTAGCCTAACAGTGATGTCCGGGCAAAATTTTGACTTAAAAATCTACCCAAAGTATTTCAGGATCCTCGCCGGTGCTACAGAGTTCGTACACTAAGCTGCAGATTCTCTGGACTCAGGCTTGAGTTAGGAGTAGAATGGAGCACTTTTGGTTTACACCTGTGTGGTGTGATGTGTGACGACTAAACTAAACTCTCATTGTCTCCATCAGTGTGTAGCGACTGATGGCACCAGTTCTGTTTTAGTTGACTATTCTTCTTTTTCTTCCTGCCTGGTAGGTCTTGTCTATCTTGACCCCATTTGACTTGATGTCTTTGTAATCTGGTCAAAGTTGCAGAATCACATTCATCCCTAGAGTCATTTACTCTTACTGCTTCCCTGAGAGCATTCAGGGTGTCAGTCTGGTCTGTTGCTTGTTTGCTCCCCACAGGAATACAAGCTGCCAAGTCTATCTGCTTGTTCATTTCCTCTTACACCTATGTGCCCTGGCATAAAAATAAAGCAGATATTAGTCAGTCTTGGCCTCCTCAAAAATTCAAGCTATTGCCTTCTAGCCGTAACCCATCTCAGCCTTCCTTAGTGTACTCATGGAATTGAAGAGAATACCTGCATGGGTGAATGCGTGTGTTTCCAGCCATGCTATTGCCCTTGTTACTGCCATTACCTCCATGGTTAAACTGCTAGTAGTCATGGCGAAAGCTCCAATGTCTTCCTTAACAGTTCTCCCTCCAACATGGCCCACGAAAGCTCATGAGCTCCACATGTTCTGTGCAACAGACCCATTTCTGTAGATGATTATATCACCCTGGGAAGAATTTTTGTAAATTAGAACCAGTACTTCTGTTTCAACAAGCCATCAGGTTTATTGTTTGTGTCCTCTCTCCTGTCTAATGCAGACTTCTTCTTCCATTCGCTTGAAATTTGTCTATAACTGCAATGTTGTGTCTTTATGAATTAAACTGTCTTTTTTTTTAAAGTTCACTCAGTGGTCCATAGAGTTCATTGTCCACTGTTGTTTCTCTAGGTCAAATGGTTTGCTTAGATATGTTGTATTTTGGGCAGTCTTGGAGTATGCGATCTGCTGTCTTATTCGCCAGTCTTGAATTTTGTATACATGTGGTTGGGTAATCTATTGTGTCATGTTCTGAGGTGCAGGATAATTATTTGTTCTGGTCTGTCTATAATGTGGTAGTCGTCTTGAGCAGGTTTTGGTGGCTTTCTGACTGATTTGATCATTCCTTTCATTTGGTGGTATGTAACAAGTACATTAGGTTGTTGTTCTATTGCTCCTTCCTTAGCTAATTGATCAGCTGTCTCGTTTCCAGGTACTTCACAGTGAGATGGTATCCACTGTATCTTGATTGCCTGGATTTCTGCATCACATTTATGGCAGTACTTTCCTGTTCTAATGCAGACTGAAAAGACATCCCAAAACATAGGTGTCTGACATTCTTGTGAATTAGACTAGAAAATGGCAACTTTTATTAATTTTATTAATTACAGCACTTATGGGGATATCTGTGTGTAATGAACATGATCCTTTGCCTAAACTAAACCAAACAATTATTTTACTGTTGTATATTTCTTAATTGTCTAACAGAGTACATTTCTTTGTCTTATTTACCAGAAGTGCTGTGGGATTGCCCACAAGTGGCATGCAGCCACCTGGTTTTGCATCTCCACCTGTCAATGTGGGACCACATCCACAAAACCCAATGGCTGGATCTGTGCCTACCTCTCAGGTTTGATCAATCATTTTCTAAACTTACAAATTATATCTGTTAGCAGGTCCGCATGGCCGAATGGTTAAGAATGCTGTTTTCTTAAACATCCAGTGTGCTGATGCCAATGTTAGAAGTTCAACCCCTACATTGGACAGCTGGACTAAAATGTTGACCTGTTGTCCTTGACTTTGAGACGTTAATTACAAGTACCTCTGAAGTCGGAGTGGGTTCGCCTGATGGCTAGGGACACTGTTAATAGGGAAAGCTATCCCACACGCAAAATTCAGTCCATCATTACTATAAATAGTGTGTATGGACTACTCTTGAGTTCAAATCGAGCAAGCGAAAAAAATATTTAAAAATAACGAACGAACTTTATTTTCAAAGGGTAACAAATTGGGCACGCAGGCCCGTCTTACATTCGGCCCTTCCAATCACTCATCTTTCGTTCATCAGTGCATAGTGCATTCACATAGGGGAAAAAACATTGTCAAATGAATGTTGTAAACATAACAATGCATGTTACAATGTTATGAGACAAATCCCCCACCCATCGCCTATCCATCCGCGTGTCCCCCACACACACATCCACCAACCAACCACACAATACCCACAGGCACATACATGTCCCCATCCATCCACCCATCCCCCAACCCACACATCCCACATACACCATCTCCCCACACACACACATCCCCACCCACACACAAACCCAGGCACACATGCATGCATCCACCCATCCATCAACCACCCATACATCCCCCCACCTGCACACATCCTCCACCCATCCCATAACCTACCAACACTCACCCACCCACATATCCTCCACGACCCACCCACACACCCTCAACCACTCAGCCAAACACACATCCCCCAACCAAATATCCAACACCCACACACACATATTCCATAACCCACCTACCATTCATATTCCATAACCCATAACCTACCTACACTCACCCACCCACATATCCTCCACCACCCACCCACACACCCCCAACCACTCAGCCAAACACACATCCCCCAACCAAATATCCAACACCCACACACACATATTCCCGCCAACTCACACACAAAACCCGCACCTAACAAACAGACTAGCATATTTAAATATAGTATTGTATTATTATATTATAATTAAATAGAGTCTTGTATTAGAGTATTGAAAATAACAAACATAAGCATATTTAAATAGAGGATTAAGTCACTGGAAATTTTGCAGCAACGTAAGTTTTAAAGGTGAACTAGTCCTCACTATGAGAATGTGAGCTATTCAGAACTCTCAGAGCAGTTTTGGCCCTCATCTACTTCATTAAAATAAAACTTGTATTGAGACCTAAGAGCCCTCAACATAACAGCCAAGTTAAAATAAACATCTGGAATTGAAGTGTGAGAACAATAATAATATGCATTTAACAAGAATGATGTACACTTAACAATCACACATATTATTTCACATTCTTCATCATCATTGAGTGGTTTATCCCATGCAGAACCTTTTCCCATAAGTCTTTTGAAATTTCTCTCTTATTATGAGTCTCACGTCTGCTGCTGTCTTGTGTAAATTATCTATCACACATGAATCCATCTACAACATAGCCTTCCTCTTCTTCGCTTCATCAGTTTGCCTCCTTCCATTATCTTTTCCAGGCATTCATGTCACTTTATATGCTGAAATTATCTGTCTTATTCCTCACTTTTATTTGTCTTAATAACCAGTCTTCTTTAGTATTGAGATTGAGTTCTTTTTGGATAGATCTATTTGTTCTCGATTCTGTCTGGTGAAACTTTTATTCTCTTATAGTGGTTATATTTAATGGCGCTTATGACATTTCCTGTTTTTTTTTTTTAACTGTCTGGTGAATTTTTCATACTTTGTTATAGTGGTTATATTTAACAGCACTTTATGTGTTTTTCTGCCTGGTAAATTTTTCACTCTTTTATAGCAGTTATATTTAACCCTTTGCAGGGCAGACGCTTGTCCGTTTTCTAGCCCTGAACGGGCAAGATTTTTTCAGGTTCGGTAAAATTTCGGGTCGCGTTAGAAAAACCATCACAAATAAGGTGTTAGTCAACCGATTTTAGTTAAATAAACAACACAATGAAGGGAAAAGCATGCAGAATATGTTACTCACGTGATTGTTGTTGGTAATCCATATACGAACACAAATATTTACGAAATACGGCATGTTGCTTGTGATTTTCCGTCATCTATACGGCAATTTACAAACACATTTTCAGAATCATAATCACATTCTTTAAAGTCCGACTCAGACTGCTAATGCAAAGTAACGCTTTGCACTGATATCTAGCTCCGATTAATAGTCAACTTCGTGCCCTTTAATGTCATTTAAACTGAACCTAGCGAAATCTCGGCTATCACTTGAAGAATCGCCGAAATCCATTTTGAAAAACAGCGTAAAAATCCTGAAAACTATCAAAAATTGTCCTTAAAAGTCCGTTCAAATTCATACTATCGCGTTTACAAATGGCGGCCACGTTGTCAAGCTGTCGGCGAAAGTAGCCGTCGGAAGTGTCGGAAAGCCGAGAGATCGCGATTTTACAATGCATAATAGTATCGGCCGGAATCGGACGCTACGATCGTTTTATGGCATCGGCCGGAATTGGCCGCTGTGACCTGTAAAGGGTTAATGGCGCTTATGTGCTTTTCTGCCTGGTGAATTTTTCACTCTTCTATAGCAGTTATATTTAAAGCCACTTATGTGCTTTTCATGTTACAATTTCTTTTTATTTAATACATTGTAGAGTTTTGTAGTCATCTGAGATGTTACAAAGGTTAGCTTCTGTGTAATTGTTGTAGAACTCCTGCGATTTGAGTTATTTGCCAACGTGCAATTTGAAAACCTGGGAACTGGCAATGTCTTGGTTCCATTCCTGTAGGCAAGTAACACACTCATTGTAAGCTTGCTCTCCAAGTGGTGAGTGCAAGACTTGGGTGATGATTGTCTACCATCTTGGTGGGGAAATTGCAGAAACTTTTGCAGTGTCAAAGCAAGGAAAAATGGTAGTCCTCAGCAGGCTTATTATACACATTTAAGACCATGATTGGTCTCCCCCTTCACTAAAGTTGTGCCTGCCCCATGTGTGGAGGTGAAGTGTAGTCTTAGTATAAACTCCAATCCTGGAAAATCACAGCTACTTCATCCCTTCTCCTGCCCTTATCTCCTTTTGGAGTAGAGGCACTCAACTAACTCATGGCGGACGAGCTAGCAAAGTTGATAGTGTCTTGCACTGGTAATGTCATGAGTGCGGACAGACACGGGTTCGATGCTTTCCTTGCCGCTGGCCATGAATGAGTGAAAGATTGGCCACCTGTTCCTCCTTGCCTCTCTACTTACAAACTGTGATGAGGCTATCACATCACAGATGCCTAACAGGAAACTGCGTTAGGAAAATTTATTTTAAAAATAAATTATAATTCTCTTCTTTATATGTTTTTGTGTCTTCCTCTGTTTCATTTGCCCATGGGTTCCAGTGGAAGGACTTTCTAGTTATACTGTCATCAGGTTTTCTCGGTGTGTCCTAACCAACATCTTTCCCTCATCTTTTGATTTGCTGGAATCTGTCTAGTTCTCTCCCTACGCTTCACATTAGTCACTCTGTCATACCATTTTATTTAATCCTTCTATTCTGTGTAAGCACCAGTTAGACCAATTTAAATTATGTTATTAATAAAACAGACGTGGTAATCTGTGATTTGAAATTCATTTCTCTTATCTCAACAGTTTAACAGTATGACTCTGAACGACCCAAATAAGACAGGTGTCAGACCAGGTATGCTTCAAAGACCTCAAGGTGGACCTCCACATACTGGTGGACCTTTGCCTGGTGGTCAGATAAATGGACCTCCACAGAGAGGTGGTCCACCACTTTCAAGTATGGGTGGCCCACCACCTCCAAGCAACATGGGTGGACCTATGCCCCCAAGTAGCATGGGTGGACATATGCCCCAAAGTAGCATGGGTGGACCAATGCCCCCAAGTAGCTTAGGCGGCCCTATGCCCCCAAGTAGCTTAGGCGGTCCTATGCCCCCAAGCAGCTTAGGTGGTCCTATGCCCCCAAGTAGTGTAGCGCCACCAGGGGCTGGATCACAGTTTGGGCCACCATCAGCAGGCATGGCTTATCCTCCTGGAGGTGTTGGTCCACCCTCATCTGTCATGCCTGGTGGTCCACAACAGCCCTCGTCTATGGGAAGTCCATCTGCCTTCAGCTTCAATGGGAGGTCATCCTCCGCCACCGTCGACTCATTCTTCAGTTGGAGGACCTACTTTACAACCCAGCATTGGACATCAACCATACCCGCCTGCACAGAACATGGGTCATCAGCAAGTGGGTTCCAAGGCTCCTTACCACCTCAGCCTCCTCAGCAGCAACAGTTTCCTCCACCTCTTGGTAGTTCCCAGTATGGTATGCCTCCACATGCTGCAGGACCACCTGTAGGACAATCGGTACATCCCTCTCTGGCGGGACCACCTGGACAGATGCCACCGGCTGTAGGTCCAGGACAGATGCCTCCCCCAGCAGGTCCCGGCGGTCAGTTTCCGAGTTCTGCCCCTTATGGTCAGCAGCCTGCAGGATATGCTGGTTACCAGCAACAGCAGCCATCTATGCAGCCTGCACAGCAACAGAAACGTTTGGATCCCGATCAGATGCCAAGCCCAGTGAGTTGCATTTATATTTCAAATTTGTGTTGGTAATTAAAACATCAAGTTAAATACATTAACTAACGTAAGCTGTGGACTGTATCACATTTAATGCAGTTGGAAAAAAGCAATGACAGTTAAGCTTTTGTTCATCCACATTTCCTATAAATATAATAAGAAGAGGAATATGTTCACAATTTAACAAACTACACTTGAAATTAGAGACACACTTCTTGTTAAAGAATGCTAGTAAATTATATTGGCTGGAAAATGTTTCTTAATCTACTTGTGAATAAGGTCAGCTCATGTACTCTTTTTGTGTTATAGATCTGATACAGAATGTTAATAAATTTGTAGATTTGTTAGTCATTGCTTTTAAATGAACTTTACCGTACTCTAATAATGAGAGCTGCAGTAGTGTAAAGGCTAGAGACTAGCCTGCTGACCTGGGGGTCACGGTTTGAATCTCTATTAAGGCATAAGTGGTCAGTGGGTGGTCAGTATCATGCTGACCACCTTTACTTCTCAAGAAACTTCCTGGTGGGCAACAATTTTAGGCTGGGCGGGCAACAAGTTTAGGCTGGGTGGGCAACAATTTGAGGCTGAGTGGGCTGCCAGGTTGACCCAGCCTAAAATAGTTCCCAGAAAATGTCTTGAGAAGTACAGGTGGTCAGCATGAAACTGACCACATGACCTTTGAAGTCCTGATTGGTCTATACAAAATCTGGGTCTAGCAATTCCAATGTAAAACTATATAGACATTTAGGTTTCATCGATTTCACAGGCTGTTTAAATCCAGTCAACATTGTTGAAAGATAATCAATTCAGAATAGGGTACCCTGGGATGGGGTTTCATTCTGGGCTACGTCTTTCATTTCACTAGTAAATTTTTCTCGGAGACTCATGGAGGTCATCGCTGTTCGTGCTTTGTGCGGCACTTTTGGCGGGCTGCCCTGCTGAAAGAGACCGGGCCATATGGCATAAAACCCGGTGCAATGAAATTCGATAACTTTCGACTTGTTAAGACTTTTTTAAAAAGACTTATGCCTAATGCGCTTAAGGCTTGTAAAAGGATTCTTTACTATTTATACTCTAATTGTAAGCTCGTGGTTACTTTATATATTTGTGTTGTGAAAATTGATTTTAAAGATACATGTCTAAAAGTGTGAAATATTAGCAGATGTTAAACAACAAGCAGTTACTTGAGCACACTGTGTTATATTTGTGAAGAACACAGACGGGTAACTTACTTGAAATGGTTCCACAGATCCAGGTAATAGAAGATGATAAAAGAAACAGATCAGGAATTTACCAGACAAACACAAAGGGCAGTGTGCCACCGCTGGTGACAACGAAGTTCATCACTCAAGATCAAGGTGAGGGTTCAGTTCCTACATTTTATCATCATCGTGTCAAATTGACATCAAATGGTACATGATGATGATGATGATCATGTCAGATGCAGATAATGCAGATTGTCAGGGTTTGCCATCTCATACGATCACCAAAGTCTGATTAGGTCTATGTTCTTGTACTGATTATGCCATGTCATCAAGCAATCCAGATATTTATCTCTTTGCCTTCCTCTTTATCTTTTCCCAGTGTTTGCTAGTTCTACAAAGTTTTCAAGTTTATTTCTCCCCATAATGTACCCAAAAAAGATTTGACTATTATAATTTCTATGATTGTCATCTGTGGCATGAAGGATTGCCTCATTTGCTTTTCTATGGCCATGGTATTCTTTGCATTTTACTTGGAAACCACAGTTCCAGTGCCATGTTTCCCAGCTGTCCACTTACTGTCCATGTCTCACATGCATACAACAAGATTGATATTCTTTAGTATTTTTCATTGATCATTAACATCTTGAAGTAGAGTTTCTTTTGTTTTTTGTTTCTATCTTTTATCTCTTTCTTATTCTTCAGTTCACACACATCTGATCCAGTGTTTCTTAGTTTACATGTGATCTTCTTTACCTATATATATATATATATTGCCTATAACTATTTTATGAACACTGTAGGAGTCTGCAATTTGGTACAATCTTTGTGAAACATTTGAAAATCTTCTGTGGATGAGGGTATGGTTAATCTAGTTACTGATCTTATTGTGAAGGCTCTTGCAGGTCTATACTTCTCTTGGATTGTTACCGATACCAGGTGTTTCTAACAATTATATGACCATTTGTCCATAAGTCTGCCTCCTCTTTTGTTAGGCTCCCTTAGTCCATAATTACCTGCTGTGCAACCATCTTGTTGGTTTCCAGCTTTAGCACATCTTCCAATATTATATCACAGTAAAATATAACTATGCTATCTTAATTGCTTTCTGCTGTTGGGGTATGTGCATGAATGATGTTGACACAAAAGGCCTGCCATTTAACTTTACCAATATTCTGTCTGATGCTGTCAAGTATCCTTTAATAGATTTTGATATTTCCATATCCACAATAACACTTCTCCCCCATAATGGATAATTTTATAGTTGTCAAATTTAGTCTTTCCTGTCCCTTTCCACCTGAACTTGCACATTTCTAAGATGTGAAAGTTCAGTCTTTTCATTTCTTGTTTGATAGTCTCTGATTTACCATCTGTGCTCATGGCGCGGACATCCCATGTCCCTACTGTATGTATTGTAAGTCTTTGCATTGTCATGTGCATGACTTTCCATATCTGACAGGCCATTCCTATAGAGCTACAATTTACACATATTTCTGAAATTATTGTGTGAGTTGTTGAAGCAGGATGTACTATAGATATAGTGGTGGTTTCCCATGCCTTCCACCAATTTGTCTTGCTTTTGTTGAAAGAAACAACCCTCTGCATTTCACCTGCTGATGGCCATGTCAAAGTTTTGAGGTATTTTGTATAGATGGCTATTATTTTATCATTGCTTGAACTAATCCTGGATAGCTCATTCAACTATTAACTTACCGCATTATCCAGCTAAATTAGATCATACAGGCCTGGTTTGAATCACTGTTGTCTGTGTGCATTTTTACAAAATAAGGTACAGGATGGCATACTTCCCCTGATCGTACAGTAGTGGATAAGATATCTTCCCTTCTCAGACAACGACAAAAAACTTGGAGGACCCATGTTCATGTTCCACTTGTTGAAAATCCCTCTGAAAATGTAGTCTTATGAAAACTATCAGCATAGGTTTTCTAGCATTTGCCTTATATTTGCTTTACTGAAAGCTGTGGCCATTTAGTCCCTCATGTGTAATATGTTATTTATGTGTTAAGTCATTATTTTTGTTTCTACTAATGTCTAAAATTCATATATATATTATTCAATGAAATCTCTTAAAGTACTTGAGGGTTTTTCTTGTGCTTGATACAGGATTTTTTTTCTGCTCATTGAGTCTTCATTACTGTTAAAATGTCATAGCAAGTTCTTCACTGTTTGCCACATGGTTTTCCTGGCAAAATCATTGAACAGGATAGTGACCTGAGGTTAGCATTGGTTTTTAAAAATGAAACATGTCCCTAAGCAGGAACCTACTGTGTGACTGTGATGTGTTAGGGCCATCCCATTTTCTAGGCCTCAATGCATGGAAGAAAAGCATGATAGTCTTTTCTTCTTTTGACGGGTGAATAATGCTATTATCTAACCCTCGCCTGACCATGCTCATGACTTCAGCATAGACCCCTTATCGCACCTGCCCCTAGACTGGTGTATAAATTATAAATCAGGACTAAATGAGTTTTTTAACATAAAGTAAACATATCCAGAATAATTTTAACATGAAGTAAAAATATATAAAATCATTATTAACATGAGTAGAATAATGTTTAACATGGCATAAAATGCATAGAATCATTTTTTTTTAAAACATGGAATAAAAATATACAGAATCATTTGTAAGATGAAATAACAATGTATAGGATCATTTTAAACGTGGAATAAAAATAATGTATTAATTTTGTTTAATGCATTAAAAATATTTGATTCACTGTTTTGGTTATGTCTAACGTGCTGAAATACTTTGTCAACAGGTAATGCCAATCCAAGGTACATTCGTTCCACAATGTACAACGTTCCTTGTACGGCAGACATGATGAAATCTGCACATATACCTTTTGCTCTGGCTTTGACCCCATTTGCAGAACTAGAACATCAAGAGGTAAGTAGAGAGTTCTTGTTTCTTTGATTTAGAGTTCTTCATCCTAAATTGTGTTGTTAGCTTAACACATTAATGTGAGTTGCTTGGATTTCTGGATTCCTATTTTTATAATTGCTGGTCTCTGTGGCGAAGGTGTTACGGACGCAGTTCGTAATCCTGTATACCCAGGTTCGAAATACAGTGGTGCTGTTGTTTTTTTAAAAAAAAGGTATAGGTGCCGGTCGTTCAGAAAGCAATGGCAAACTACTAAACGTAAAACTTGCCCAGGAATCATGAACAGCCAAAATGCTGGGGTTGATTGCTATGTCCTGTGAAGGACATGCAACTAAAATGTGACCGTGATGAAGAATTAACTTTACTGCACTTGGGACAAGCTCATATATGCTCAGTCCCTCTCAGTGAAGGCTGTAGATGCTGGGGAATGTTCTCATTGCTGTGAGACATGTTGCAATATATGTATTGTGTGTATACTCTCTATTCCACCCTCATCCCTTACCTCTTTCTCTCTCTCTCTCTCTGTGAGTGGGTTGGTGAGTGAGAGATAGAGTTAGTTAGTTAATTATATCGATCTCTATATGTTTTTTTAACAGCAACCTCCACCTCTTGTTGACCTTGGTGAGTTGGGTCCGGTGAGATGCAAGCGTTGCAAGGCGTACATGAATCCCTTTATGCAGTTTATCGATGGGGGACGGAGATTTCAGTGTGTGTTTTGCAGCGCTGCCACAGATGGTAAATGTTTCAGCCATATTTTTAGCCAAATGATATGTTCTTAGATGATTTGATGCTATATTTGAAAGTGTTTTAAGAAAAAATCACATAAAATTTAGTAATTATAATGAATGTTAAAGATAAATGATGACTATGATAATATCATATGGAGAATCATTATCAGTTGTAGCTTACTTGTTTTCAGCAGATTAGTGGTATTGAGAAGCATGTGGCTGAACAGTTAGAATACCATCCCTCAATCAGGATAACAAGGGTAAGACATGGCTGAGAGATTTAGTTGCCTGAGTTAGGCTTAGAAGGTTCGAATCCTAGCATAGGGATGAGTATTTTTACAAGAACCATTGGTTACTAATATCACACATTGCCTTCTGATCTCTTGGGTAGTGAAGTTGGATAATTGGCCTCCGCAGATAAGGGTGAAAAGCAGGAGGTCACCAGTACAAGTTGTGGATGATAAAAATCCAGTGGCAATTGGAATTCACAGGGTAGGCTTCAAGGCTACTGCACTGGCAAGATTGTTAGGAAATAATCCTACCCCTGGTTAGATAGAACTCATTACCTTGAATGTTGGATGGAATCTGTCTAGAGAAAGAAAACGTCACACATATGCATATGGTACCCAAGCATATAATTTATAGAAGTATGTTTATTATTGAGTGGCTTTACGGACTCCATTGCTCTTAAAGTCAGCATTTATTCATTTGTTCTGGCTGCTTCTTGTTTCAGTACCCAATGAGTACTTTGCTCATTTGGACCACACTGGTCGCAGAACGGATTGTTACAACAGGGCAGAGCTGTGTTTAGGGTCTTATGAGTTTGTAGCTACAAAAGATTATTGTAAGGTATGTTACTTTAGTTGTCTTAGAAATTATTTGTAATGTCTCCACCTTCTTCGTAAGTCTCTCTTTGCTGCAAGAATGATTCATTTCATCTCTATCTCTGGTGATGTTCCAGTCTATAAGCATTCAGATACCTGGATCACCTTGCCCAGCAAGAGAAAAGACAGTACCTTCCACTTACATAATATCTGTCCTTTATCCTTTAAGCTTCTCATTTTCCCAGTTCACTTGGATTTATGTAGTTTGCTCCATAAGCACCACATTAGTCATTCTGTCATGCAATTTTAGTCCTTTTTTATTCTGTGTAGTCACCAGTTAATGAGTGTTTGTAGTTTATTAGTATTTGTAGTTTATTAGAATTTGTTTTAGTTCTCCATATTTCTAATCCATTCATACTTATTTGATGTTGGTATTAAATATTTTAAGTGTGGTTTTAGATTTAATTTCTTTGACTTCTACAGATGTATTAGTGCTATGAAGTCTCTTTTTTATTTTATTTTGAATTCTCTATTTAGTATCTATCTGTTCCTCCAACTTTGTTTTTATTGCTGCCTAAATTTGTGTTGCAAAACATGGGTTTCTTGGCATCTGTAAAGAAGGTAGTTTGCCATGGCTTTCCTTCTTAGCAGTGACCATCTAATTATTGTCTTTTACCCACCATTATCCACTTGCTAACTTCTTTATTAACTGCTTTATATTTTTCATGAGCTCTTTTTAGTAGCTCTGGTTTTGCTTTTGTTTAACCCTTTACAGGGCAGACGTTTTGTAGCCCTGAACGGGCAAGATTTTTTCAGGTTCTGTAAAAATTTCGGGTCGCGTTAGTAAAAACATCACAAATAAGGTGTTAGTCAACCGATTTTAGTTAAATAAACAACACAATAAAGGGAAAAGCATGCAGAATATGTTACTCACGTGATTGTTGCCGGTAATCCATATATGAACACAAATATTTACGAAATACGGCATGTTGTTTGTGATTTTCCGTCATCTATACGGCAATTTACAAACACATTTTCAGAATCATAATCACTTTCTTTAAAGTCCGACTCACGACTGCTAATGCAAAGTAACGCTTTGCACTGATATCTAGCTCCGATTAATAATCAACTTCGTGCCCTTTAATGTCATTTAAATTGAACAGAGCGAAATCTCGGCTATCACTTGAAGAATCGCCGAAATCCATTTTGAAAAACAGCGTAAAACTCCCAAAAACTATCAAAACAAGTCCATAAAAGTCTGTTCAAAGTCATTGTAGCGCGTTTACAAATGGCGGCCACGTTGTCAAGTTATCGGCGAAAGTGAAAGTAGCTGACGGAAGTGTCGAAAAGCCGAGAGATCGCGGTTTTACAATGCATAATAGTATCGGCCGGAATCAGACGTTACGCTTGGATTTAGAGACCGGCCGGTACCGGACGCTACGCCTTGTAAAGGGTTAAATCTGCTTTAAAAAAATGTTTTCCTTTCTTCTATTTTTTACAATGGATTTAGTTTTCATACCCCCGGGAAGGTTAACCCGGTCACCAAACACCCGCAGAAGACAGATGTGTTGGCCTAAGGGCGCAAATAAACTTGACACAGTGCTATTACATCTGAAGAAAAAAAAAACACTCCGGATGAACTCAGAAGAAGAAGAAGAAGAAGTTTTCAGACCAATTTTATATTTGATTTTTTCATGCGTCTTCTTGTCTCATGTGTATCTTGTATGTATCCATATATCATAGGTATCTTGTATGTCTCCGTGTATCTTGGGCATTTTATGCATGACAGTAGTTCCATCATAAAGTGAGGTCAATGTTTATATTTGTTTTCTCTCAGAACGGGGTGCCTCCTAAACAACCAGCATTTATTTTCATGATTGACGTGTCTTACAACAGTGTCAAGAGTGGTCTTGTCCAGCTGATATGTGATAAATTGAAATCGGATATTCTTGTGCATTTGCCAAAGTGAGTACTTCATGGCTTTACTTATACTTTTTTAGCAAAATGTTCATATATATGCTATATTATAAACATATTTCTTCTTCTTCTTCTTCTTCTTCTTCTTCTTCTTCTTCTTCTTCTTCTTCTTCTTCTTCTTCTTCATCTTCTTCTTCTTCTTCTTCTTCTTCTTCTTCTTCTTCTTCTTCTTCTTCTTCTTCTGCGTTCATCCGGAGTTTTTTTTTGTGTGGACGTGATTGCATTGTGCCTGTTTACAGCAGAGATGCGTTCCTGCGCCGTTAGGCCGACACATCTAACTTCTGTGGGCTTTTGTTGACCGGGTTAACCTTCCCGGGTAAACATATTTCTGTTTGTCACATCAGTTCGTTATGTTTTGGTCGTTTTGGTGGCATAGTGTTATAAGTTTTCTGAGATGTATGTTGTGGATACCTTGAACTTCTAGAGTTACTTAGTGTCTGCAGAAGGCTAATGAATGTAGAACATTATATACAAATATAAGACAGAGACCAACAATGTTCTTTGGTCATGTCATGAGAAGAGAGGCATTGTAAAACATTGATTGATTGATCTAGGAACAGACATCACAGCATTCAGGGCATTCCCATAGGCGCTTCGTCCCCATCCTCAGCAGCCAGCGAAGAGTTCCAACACCAATAGTACCAGTAGCAATCTGATTATATGTCCATCTCGCCTTTTCTCTGAGCGTCGGCTAGATCCCCTTTTCACTCCTCGCTGCCTCATTCTTGCCAGACCATGATGATCCGATTTGCTCCTCCGAGGTGTACACATGCTCCTACAAGGTCGCAACCACGTCTGCCTTGTCATGCATCAGTACTCCACCAAGTTTTGCTGAGCCAGCCAATCTGTCTGCCTGTTCATTCCCAAGCACACCGGCATGCCCCAGAGAAAAGATCTAGGCGATGCTTGCCACCCGTGACCTCCGAAGCGAAACAGGCCACTCTGCACGAAGCATGCCTGTCCTCACCTTCCTTAGCATGCTTTCTGAGTCAGTTACAATCACGATGTGCGTGTGTATCGTATTCTCGATCCAGCGGAAAACATTGACAACTGGAAAGATTGACAGGAGAAGAGGTAAGGGCAAACATAGAGATAAGGGCAGACATAGAGATATAATGCTGGATGGACTGGCATGGTGGCATTGAGAAATACCAGTTGAGTTGGGTTATGAAACGACATAACTGAACTCAGGACATTCCCACACTGGCTCCATCCCCTTGTTCAACAGCCAGTGAAGAGTCACGCTGCTAATGGTTCCAACTGCCATTTGATTGAAAGTTCTCCTGGTTTTCCCTTTCAGTTTTGAGATTCGCCCTGAGCCTCTGCCCATATAATTTTCTCCACATATGGGTGCTCAGTCTATTCCACCACTTTCTCCACCTGGTCCCACATGGAGAAATACCACCAATCGAATTGGTCCATAACACCAAGGACAGAAATCTGCAGAGATGAGTGAATCTCTACAATAGTTGATAGGGCACATGATGATGATAAGTGGTTATTGCATTCATGTACAAGGACAGTCCTGTTGGTTGACCCTTGTCTGTTCTTCCAGGAACCATCCTTCCATTACTGTCCGTTTTAAACCAATGCATTGGCCAAATTATTTCAGTTTTTGAGACGTGATGCTGTTTATGCGTAATTTCTCTTTGATGCTCAGATCTTATAAAATAACATTGTTTCTCTTCTTCTTGGTTCACGGTATTCTAAGAATTTGTCCAATTAATTTTAAAAGCCTTGACTTTTTTATTTGGTGATTTTAAAATGGTCTGTGATTTACATCCATGACTCCCTTCTGTACCATGACACAAGACTGTTAATAGTTTTCCCTTGCTGTCTTCCTCTATCTCTCTTTCCACACATATTTCCAGTTGTCCAACATGTTTTAGTTTTGTCTTGTGATAATGTGGCCAAAAAATGATGACTGCCTCTTTCTGATGTTTGTGATAAGTTGTCTTTGCGACCTAGCCTCGCTCAAAATGTCCAGATTGCTTATTTTGGCTGTACAATGAATTTTCAACATTCTGCCAAGATAATTATTATTCTTCTTCTTCAGCGTTCCGAGCCATTGAGGTTCTTTGCTGCAGATACAATCCGTCTCCATCCGTCTCTCTGGTTGACCTTCTCTTGCCTGCCAAGATAATAAATCTAAAAATTTCCAGTCATCTAGTGATGTAGCCTTTATAACTCAACATATAATTTGTGTGTTTGTGGCAGTGCTGGTGTAAACACATCTTCTCTGCTGTATAAAAGTATACCACATACTGTTGTGTTCAGTGCATAATACTCGATAAGGATATGTAACTATGTTACAAATGTATGTATGAACTGTGCTGTGCTGGCTCTGTGGTGAAGGGGTTAGAAATGCAATTTGTAATCTCGCATACCACGTTGTTGAGGCACAGCTTTGGGAGATTTTGAAACAAACTGCTTTGCATTGGTTTCCATACAAAGGTATGAGTGCCAGTCATTCAGAAAGCAATGGCAAACTACTGAACGTAAACTTGCCAAGAAATCACAAATAGCCAAAAACTGCTGGGGTTGACTTCAATCAAACAGGTACCGTCTCCACAATGAAGGTTGGCTACAATGGGTCTCCAACACTGTCTGTCTCTCGCCCTGACTGTACATTCTGTCAGATTAATGTTCGTCCATCTCTTGATGTTATCTTCCACTTGTTAACTGCAATATCATGTAAAGGATGTGCAACTAACTTTTTAACTGTGCTGGACATTGTTTGGTTATTTTGAGTACACTTTCTACTTGTAAAAAAAATGTTAGAGTGAAACAATATGCCATATTATACTAACACCAGCCATCTTGTGTTTACCATTGTACCATACATAGCCTGTGAATGAGTTAGTAATACCTTTTATGTATGTCTGTGTGTTTATGCTCTTTACATGTTCACATAGTTGTTTAATGTTAGATTTTTCAGCATGTATCCCTATTATTACAAATTTTTTAAAGTTATTTTGACAGCAGATTTATTTCAGTTGTGTTAACAGATTTATGTCAATTGTGTTGATTTATATCAGTTGTATTTGCAGCAGATTTATGTCAGTTATGTTGACAGCAGATTTATGTCAGTTGTGTTGACAGCAAATGTATGTCAGTTGTGTTGACAGCAGATCTATGTTGTGTTGACAGCAGATGTATGTCAGTTGTGTTGGCAGCAGATTTATGTCAGTTGTGTTGACAGCAGATGTATGTCAGTTGTGTTGGCAGCAGATTTATGTCAGTTGTGTTGACAGCAGATTTATGTCAGTTGTGTTGACAGCAGATTTATGTCAGTTGTGTTGACAGCAGATTTATGTCAGTTGTGTTGGCAGCAGATTTATGTCAGTTGTGTTGACAGCAGGTGTATGTCAGTTGTGTTGGCAGCAGATTTATGTCAGTTGTATTGACAGCAGGTTTCTTCTAATTTCTCAGAGAAGCAGGTGCTGATGAGTCAGAGATCAGAGTTGGATTTGTCACTTATCACAAAGAACTCCATTTCTACAATGTCAAGGTAACTGTTCTTATTATTTTTGAAAGTTATTCCAAAAATGTTTGTTATATCAAAATGATTATTACAATAAAATAATTGCTTGAATGAACACTATTATCAGCAGTGACACATGCTAGAAGTAAATTAAACATACACAATCATCATCATCTTGAGGTCAGCATGGGTGATTGGATAAGAGCATTTATTCTTAAACATCCAGTGTGCTGATGCTGAGATAGCAAGCTCAACCCCTACATCGGTCAGTTGGACTAAAATATTGGCTTTTCGGTCTTGGCTTGGGGACATAAATTACAAGTACCTCAAATGTCGGAGTGGGTTTGGCTGATGCGAGGGACACTGGTTATAGGGAAAGCTAATCCATACACACAAAATCAGTCCAGTGCACTAGAACACGAGCGAAAGAACTAAAAAAAAAAAAATTTCATTACCATGTGCCATGCTGAACAATGCAGAAGATAAAGCTCTTTCACAAACATCTATCTTCTGTGGTCTTGATAAATGCACATCATTTTTCCATATCACTTAACCATCCAGCATTTTCTACCCCTGTTAATCTGTCTCTAACCCTTCACATTTCCAGTTAGTCGCAACCGTTTCCATGTTCTCTCGTCACACAATATGACCAAGAACTGACAATTACCATATCTTGCTGTGAGTAATCAAATGTCCTTGTGAATTTGCTTCTTACGTACTTAAAGAACTCCTATTTGCGGATGATCAGGCACTAAAGCAAAATCAGAAGCAGATTTACAAGTCCACATAAATAGTATAAACGAAATGTGCAAGGAACATAACCTGACAATTAGCATCAGTAAAACAGAGGTAAAGACTATAACCAAAGAAGAAAAAAAGAAAAAAAAAAAAACAAAGATTCATTTAAAAAAAAACCCCATGTTTAAGCTTGAGCTGTATGGTGTCAGTTTTCAATATATTCTTTTATTGTACTGGTTGGTAAATGTCATAGTTTCTGCACATTTGCTACAGATTTCTTGTTCTGTGCAATTCTTTCAGCAGGCTGTTAGCAGCTTTGCCGAGAATGACTGAGCTTTCTAGGCTAAAACCGGTGCTGTGAAGTCTAACCCACTTGACTATTAACCCCCAATTTTATTTGTAATTCTTTGTTCCAACTGCATAAAATAACACATAGTAAACTGGCAGCAAATAGAAACCCCAGTACCTCGTAGGAAATTTCAAATTACTATAACATGTGTGATTGTGTGTGACTAATAAAGGAGATCACAGCAGTAACGGACAGTTTCAAGTGCAATAAAGATGTTGTTTGAATGTAGTCAAGCAGTTATTTATAGGATGTAGTTTAATGCTGCAACAAGTGTAAGCACTGCTAACTGAATCAATGTTCTTGTGACCAGAGCTCTCTGACACAGCCTCAGATGATGGTAGTGTCTGACCTAGAAGACATGTTTGTACCCTTGGTGGATGGCTTCCTGGTCAAGTTGTCCGAATCCGAAGCTGTCATTGACAGGTACAGAAAATAGTCATTGCTGTGTAAATTACGTTTGGTGTTAAATTCGTAACATTAAAGTAAACATAACTACACATTTAAGAACCATACAACCACTCCCATATTCTTATTGATATCTCCTGTACCATTTTATTATGCTGTGTTGACGGCTGAACTACTGGTTGGTAATAGTTATCTGCAAATGGCAATGCTGCTTGGTGACAAGCACAACTGCAAGAGCTCTTTTGACCACAGACCATACACCATGCTGCAATGGACAGGAATATGCAACAGTAAATCAGCATCTTTTAAAGTACCCTGCATTAAGAGACATAAGGAAACAACTGCTGCCATCATATCCCTCCATCAACAAGACACTGCATGGAGACTAAGGAAATTTCAGTTCACTATTTGGCTACATTGAAGTAACAATTAAACTACTTAGCACAAGAGTCAAAAGAGTGGACACCTCATTACCACTGGGGTCAGAACAAAAATTTAACAAACATGAAAAGTTACAAGTAATACAATATCTATTTGTGTGTTACAGGAGTGCATAAGGGAAGCAAAGAATAGTAACACTAATTTACCATAAATGTCATAAGGAGCAACTAAGGAGGGTTGGCTTCCTCATTCTGTAGAAAACTTTAGCTGCAAAATCTGACCAACTAAGAGCAAGTTGAAAGAAAAGGAAAGCAAAATAACTCAGCCAACCAAGATGAATAGAGACTTGTCTTCTAGAAGAAGTGATGTGGAGAAAGCTGTAAGGAGTCTGGATCCCCCATATTACCTCCTTTTACCTAGGAAAATCTCCAGAATTGGTGCCTGCTGTGTAGAGGCACTCTTCAGCAACTAAAACAACTGAATACATTGTGTAGTGGGACAGATAGAACTTAAAAAATTTGATTTTTAAGAGCATGCATCTTTCCCATTGCAGCAAACGCCTGTGAGACCTGGACACTTAACTAAATAACCTGAACAAAGCATAAATGTCTTTGAATATGTTATAGACGGGTTCTAAGAATATCTTGGATACAGAAAATAGCAAATGCATCCATATGACAAGAGCTGAATATTAAGAAGGTTGGCTACTAAAGATGATAAAACAGAAAATTGAAACATTTTGGTCACTTCAAATGTCATGAAAGTTTGAAGAGAACAGTCATGGTGGGGTATATGCCTAGGAAAATAAGAAGAGGAAGGCCAAAGAGAAAATGGGTGCAGGATGTGGCAGATGATCTCCAGATGGGTGTATCAGACATGGGAACCTTGCTTATGACTGGGAATTTTTCCAGATGGTTGTTATGGGAGCGATTTCTGCAGGGAACATGCTACTGAATGAGTGAATGTAGAAGCTGCGTTATGTTTTTATTCTATATCTAACCACGTTGCTGCACATTGGGCATTCCCATGCATCCTTAGTCATCCAATGTAGCATCCATCCCAAAGTCTTTCGACTCACTGTTCCCATAAGGAGTTGATTATTGTAACTCTTATGAAAACTTCAAATTATAAAATCAAATTAGGCTTCATGATCTTCAGATGCTGTGCTTTGTTTCTGTTCCAGCTTACTGTCTCAGATCCCCCAGTTGTTTGCTGATTCGAAGGAGACAGAGCTTGTATTGGGGCCTGTTATTCAAGCTGGCCTTGACGCTCTCAAATCTGCAGAGAGAGCTGGCCGCTTGTATATATTTCACACAGGGCTCCCAACAGCTGAAGCTCCAGGCAAGTTAAAGAACAGGGATGATCGCAAATTACTGGGCACAGAGAAAGAAAAGGTAAAATATCTTACATTATAGGTCATTTATCATGCTTTCTGCATCTCTCATGAGAATAAGTTTATTGCAGGATCTAGATCAAGATAATTATATTCTTGCGGCATTTTCACCAATTAGTAAGGACGGCGGGGGTGTGGTGTTCATTCATTCAGGAGGCATGTGCAGACTTTTGTCACGCACTATGTCATGTTATGCTTCCCTATTTGACCTCCTACTCTTCAGTAGACTACAGTGTTCTTCCAGTTTGGCCCAACCCTATCTCTGTGGGTGGGGTGAGTGGATCAGTTTTGGGCAAAGGTTCAAAACTAGTGGTTCTTCTACGTTGTCCACTGATCAGCAACATCTAGATAATTTCTGTGCTAAAGACACACACGTGATATTGACAACTTGGCCAATGAAATGCCATTATGTTTGGAAAATATGGCATAGTATCATATCCCTGTTATGTTTTATTATGTTTGTGATGTTACTGTACACAGTTCTACTTTTTGGATTACATAACTAGGGTGTCATAACTGCCACGGTTATCCATTGATGACAATTTACCAGAGAATTAGCAATGTTTGCACATATTTTGTGAGGATCTATATGTTGGTATTGACCCATTGAGTCACAGATGATTGCTGTTATTGTTCAAGCTATCCACCCTTAAGTTTTCTTTGATCTTCTCAGCTTTCTTTGTCCTTAATGAATGTAGATACGGGTGTACGTGGTAGTGCTTGTTTGTTGTTTCCTTTGAATATCTGTCTTAACTTTTTTATTTTAAACCCTAAATCTATTAAATGTTCATTCATTTTATCAATTTCACATAACTGAAAATATTTAAAAGAGCCTTTCAAACAGAAAACTATGCTATGCAATAAGGCTTGCTGTTTTAAGGGCACTTCAACTTATACTATGAAATGACTCGAGGAGGTTATTACATGCACATATGCATATGCACATACACACATGTATTGTATCTAATGAGTTATGATTGATGCCAATATTTTGTTTTCTTCAGACTATCTTAACGCCGCAAACACCTTTCTACAGCAAGTTGGGCACTGACTGTGTAGCTGCAGGCTGCAGCGTGGACCTTTTCTTGTTTCCTAATCAGTACATTGATCTTGCAACAATCTCTGATATCAGCAGAGTCACGGCTGGGAACATCTACAAGTACAGCTATTTTCAGGTGCCTTTTATTTCTCTTGTACTCTACTGTTACTAAGAATTAACTCAGTTTACATGGCTTTAACTCCTTCTGTTTTTTTTTACTATCGTTAATTTAAAGGTGCATGTCCTTCACAGCACGTAGCAGTCAACCCCAGCATTTTGGCTGTTCGTGATTCCTGAGCAAGTTTTATGTTCAGTAGTTTGCCATTATATAGGAGCATGGCATCTGTATTATATCAGAGTAGAGCCTCAATATTATATAGGAGCATGGCATCTGTATTGGAGCAGAACCTCAATATTATATAGGAGCATGGCATCTGTATTATATCAGAGTAGAGCCTCAATATTATATAGGAGCATGGCATCTGTATTGGAGCAGAGCCTCAATATTATATAGGAGCATGGCATCTGTATTATATCAGAGTAGAGCCTCAATATTATATAGGAGCATGGCATCTGTATTATATCAGAGTAGAGCCTCAATATTATATAGGAGCATGGCATCTGTATTATATCAGAGTAGAGCCTCAATATTATATAGAAGCATGGCATCTGTATTGGAGCAGAGCCTCAATATTATATAGGAGCATGGCATCTGTATTATATCAGAGCAGAGCCTCAATATTATATAGGAGCAAGGCATCTGTATTATATCAGAGCAGAGCCTCAATATTATATAGGAGCATGGCATCTGTATTATATAAGAGCAGAGCCTCAATATTATATAGGAGCATGGCATCTGTATTATATCAGGGCAAAGCCTCAATATTATATAGGATCATGGCATCTGTATTATTTCAGAGCAGAGCCTCAATATTATATAGGAGCATGGCATCTGTATTATATCAGAGCAGAGCCTCAATATTATATAGGAGCATGGCATCTGTAATTTATAAACACATCAACATTTAAAAAAAAAAAAAGCACAGCATCAGTATATATCACAACTTTAATATTTTATAGAAGCACGTAAGTTTTATATAGGAATATGGTAGCAACATTATATCACTTCTTTGACTTGGGGAAGTAAATTACAAGTACCTCAGAAGTTGGAGTCGGCTTGCTGATGACAAGGGACACTGGTAATAGTGAAAGCTAATCCACAAGAAGTAGTAGCACATGTAAAAGCGACACTTAAGTTCAAAGTGAGCGACCCCCCCCCCCCCCCCCCCCCCCCCCCCCCCCAAGTAGTACCAATATTAAATACAAGCATAGGTAAATTAAATGGAAAAAACTTCACAAAATGGTCAGAAGCTTTGTCAAGAAAATAGGCAGCTGTTCCCTTGAACATGCACAGGAGACTTGGTCAGTATGATTAAAAATGCTTCCTGAACGGCTGAAGCCAGAAAGAATAATTATGTTTCATTTCTTCCCAGGCTGATGTTGATGGAGAGAGATTCATAGAAGATCTGAAAACTTCAGTGAGGAGATCACAAGCATTTGATGCTATCCTCAGAGTTCGAACTAGCACAGGTATTACCATTATATGTTGTCTTATAAAAGTGCAAAGAAATTGCCTTATCATTTGTATCATTGCTCATGGTTTTACAGTGCAGAAGACATCATCATCATCATCATCATCATCATCATCATCATCATCATGGAGGTCAGTATGGCCGGATGGATAACAGCTGTTGCTCTTAAACTTCCTGTGTTTTAATGATGAAGTAGCTGATTCAACCCCTACATTGGTCAGTTGGACTAACATGTTGACGTCTTGTCCGTGACTTGGGGATGTTAATTACTTCAGAAATCGGAGACGGTTTGCTTGATGGCGAGGGACACTGGTAATAGGGAAAACTAGCCCACATGCAAAAAATCAGTCCAGCGTGGGCTACTCTCAAGTTGAAACAGGAGGTGAATGAAGAAAAAAAAAATCAACATGTATCCTGCATAGTAGCATAGGTGATCATATCTCTCTGCAGATCTTGTGGTCCATGGTGCTCTGGCTCAATTCTACTGATGATTTCCTCCATGCACTGTGTTTAAAGATCAAGCATCATTTTTCTCTGGCTGCCTCTAGTTCTTCTACCGCTGATTTTCCATAACAATAATATATTCAGTAAAATCATTGTCAGCATAGTTTTGGTTTCTTGAGATGGCTACAAAATTGTTTTTCTTGCTGCTGTTGACAGCATTCTTATATAAGATTTTTTTAAAACAAGGTTGCCAACTGGCATGGGAGTTCATTCTCCACATATCTCGGTCTTTGGTGTTCTGGATCCATTTGATTGATGTTGTTTCTCCATTTCATCAATGAATGAATCACCCAAATAAACGAGAAGTAGATTGTGAGCTTTACTAAAACATGACTACAAGAGACAAATTGGACGTTGCGGCCAAAGCCTTCGTCCGCACAGGACAAACAAATACAAACCAACACAAAACTACATGAAACACACTATGAGAATATTAAACTATTAAACTAATTAAAATTAAATGTACTCATCTGAATACTGTGTCCTAGCTTGGAAGGTCTGACACACGTAGGGCGCCAGTGGATCAATAGACCGGATGTATGGTACACGGGTCAAAGGTCAAGCGGGAAGGGAGTGGGGTGGAGACGCGCCCATGTGTGCGGAAAAGTGAAATTAGAGACCGGCAAAGATGTTACGGACGCAGATGACAATTAGCAATAATCGTTAAGCGCTCGAAACACCGCTGTGGAAACCTATATAGTGTTAGTACACAGAGAGAGGCATGAGTGGCGGTCGTTCAGAAAATGATGGCAAAACACCGAACGTAAATCCGCCAAGAGAGTTGACTGTGATGTCATACAAAGGATCTGCACGTACCCAGATGGTGGACTGTAAGCTAGGGGTGGGAATGGTGGGGTGGGAAGTTAAATGAAGCTGTGTTGGACATTAAGGCCGTGAGGGGAGAGTGTGCCCAACTGGAAGATGAGACGGTGTTCCAATGTCTTCCGATCCCGTTCGTGGGATGCGCATGATTTGATGGCCGTGACCTGTATGTCGGCTACGCCATGGTGGTCAGGACTGTTGAAATGTATGGATCCTGTTTTCTGGGCGCCGCTGGTGATGTCAGAAAGATGTTGTCGAAATCTGTCCCCAAGACGTAATCCTGTCTCACCGACATATCTCATGTCGCAACGTGTGCAGGTAATCGCATAGATGATGTTGCGACTGATGCATGAGAAACCCTCACGGATGTGGAAGGTCGTCTTAGGGAATGTCAGACTCTGGGTTTGAAGTACGTATGGACAGGTCTTGCAAACCGATCGAAGTGTAGAAGAGACAGACCAACAAAAATGATACAGGATGGACTGTGACGACAGGATGGACTGTAACCGATCGAAGACACGCCACCGTGCCAGGAAGAGACTGGTGAGGTTGGGGTAGCCTGCTATGGATTTCATCATCGTCACAGTCCATCCTGTATCATTTTTGTTGGTCTGTCTTTTCTACTATACTCCATTGTTTTCTACAAAGATGTTGAAATTCTGTTTGTTTGTTTGTTTTGGAATAAACCATTGCATGTGTAATTGTCAGTATCAATACAAAATATTTCTTTAGGCATGTTGGTGAAAAAATACATGTGTGGCTGTACTATGTAAGAAATATAGGCGACCTTAAATTGCACAGAAAAGATAATTAGGTTGCAGTGAATGATGTGGAGGTCAGCGTGGCTGAATGGATCAGAGTGCTTGTTCTTAAACGTCTGGTAGGCTGATTCTGAGATAGGTTGTTCAACCTCTACACCGGTCAGTTGGACTTAAATGTTGACTTCTTGTCCTTGACTTGGGGACGTAAGTTACAAATACCTTTGAAGTCGGACTGTGTTCGCCTCATGGCGAGGGACACTAGTAGTGGGGAAAACTAATCTGTACGTAAAATTTAGTCCAGTGCTACTAGAACGAGCATGTATGGACTACGCTTGAGGTCAAAGCGGGCGAGCAAACCCCCCCCCCCCCCCCCCCCCCCAAAAAAAAAAAACCACACAAAAAAGATGGGTGATATGGGAAATTGCTCATGTGTTACCACGGCTCATAAAGGAAGCCAAGAATAGTAACACTGTAATCTGCCATACAGAGGCAACTAAAGAAGTCTGGCGTGGTACTGAGCACCTCATCCCATAGGCAACTTTAGCTGCAGAATGTAACCTAACATGAACCAGTCCTCGGAGGAGGACTTGGTGAGAGTTGGTTGGAGGCCTATACTTGACTGGGAGGTAACACACACAAGAAGAAGAAGAAAAATATGGGAACAGTATAGAAGAAACTACTCGAGACAGCAAAAAGATAGGATTCAGTGCGAGGTAGTTCAGGGATTTTGCTCTTTTGGGGAGATGGCTAGATCGCCGGATTATCCTTTGGACGACCCGGGTTCAAATTCTCGTTAAGGTGTGGGATTTTTTTCTGTTGGGGGAAAAAGATAAATCCTAACCTGCACGGTTTGTGGCGACTGCACTAGGCAGGCGACCTTAATTCCTCAGGCTCAAAGACCCCCCCCTGCCATACACCGCAAGGTACTATATTGGCAGTAAATGACAGTTTTGTTGACAGGGAGATAAAATACAGAAGAAGAATACTATGTATTGATTTGTACTAGCATATCTTGATTTCTGGTTGCAGGTATTCGTCCAGTAGATTTCTATGGTAACTTCTACATGGCAAACACAACAGATGTAGAAATGGCTTCCATAGACAGTGACTCAACTGTGTGTTTGGAAGTGAAACATGATGACAAACTCAGTGAGGCTGAGGGCGCCTATGTTCAGGTATGTATTATTTTCACATAAAGCTTTTGCAAAAGCTGGCTTAATTCCTTCTGACACTTTTAGTTATTACATTGTAGTTATTACATTAACTCACATTCGTAATTTCCTTAATTTTTTTTGTTCCAGACAGTTCAGTATTAACACAATAGCATTCCCAGAATTTCCTTGGCTCTCTGATCTCGTCCATAATAAATATTAACAGAGAGAGGATCGACTTCATTGCACCAGGTTTCACTCTAATTGGCTTGTTCTTTTTTCCGCAGAATGGCAAGCTGCCTGCCAAAAGCATGACACATAGTACAAACATGGTAGCTCCACCATGACCCTCCAAGGGTCTCTGAAAAAAATACACTTGTGGTTTGAATGACAAACTCTGAAAACAAACCCAAAGTCTTCAGTATGTGACGCAGATGACCACTTCATCTTGGAGATCCTCTCTGTAATAAATCCTTTGATTGAAATCAGAGACTATTGATAGGTTTATTCCATGCTAATAGCCAAAGAGCATTCAATCCAAGCATACTTTTGAACTCTTCATGCATTTAGGTTTGTCTACCATAATTTGTTATGACACTCTTGCAGTCTTTCAACCTGCACATTTTTTAGTCCTTGACAGACTTCATCACAGTGGAAATCATGGCCGATCCTCCCTTTGTTGGCCAGACTGTTTGTTTCCAGGATTGCCCTATAGGTCTTTGCCTAAGTGCAACCTGACCCTGGGGTAACAGCATCTCTGCATCCTAGAATGTTCTCTTAAGATCGTTATTATCATCATGTGTCCTGCCAGCAGGTGTAAGCATTAATGCATTTCCATATATCTCAGCCCTTGAAGTTCTTGATCAAGTCTCTTAATGACATGCCTCATGTCTTAGGTCATCTGGCGTTGGTCTGCCTCTGTCTCTTCTACTGATGATCTGTCCAGTTGTCCTGATGTTTTCCAATACATCTCTTCTTATCACATGACCAAAGAACAAAAACTAAATATCATGGCAAGGCAGACCAGGCTAAGCCTTGGTCAGCAACTGGTCTAGGAGGGAAGCTCCGACAGGCGAACAGTTAGAGTATTGCTTTGCTCGTCCGGCGGCTTCTGCAGCTTGTCTTGTTCCAGAACACGTATTGGTATTACCTTTCCTCTGGAGTAAACTAGGCAGGCTGAGAGAGGGATCATGCTGTATGGGCAACGCATGGTCCCTATATTCAGCCCAGGCTTTGTATTATGGAGAGGTATAACTCCATTTTACAAACTATCGTCTGTAAAGACGGCAAGGTGCCAGTCAATCATATAATGTTCTACTTTTATTAACTTTTCCCAAGCATTCATTATTAGTTAATCTGGCAGTGCAGGATATTCGCAGCATTCTTTTCGGAAATACATCTGTTGTTAAGGTTTGTTGTTATAATTGTAAAGTTATTGTATTTGAAAAGCTTGAATAAAATACTGTTTTCTGTCTGAAAACTCTAGGTTGCTGTGTTGTACACCAGTGTGACTGGGCAACGGAGACTCAGGTGTCAGAACCTGTCACTTAACTGCTGCAATCAGATGGCAGATTTGTTCAGAAGCTGCGAACTTGATGTTCTCATTAACTTCTTTGCTAAACAAGGTGAGACTGAAGGCCTGTGGGCAAAAGTTATGTTCTTAGTGAAAAACTAAAGAAATATTGATGTTTTAATGGGGTTATATTCTATATTTTCATTTAACATAATTGTTTAGTTTATTGTCTTCAGGTAAATGAGTATTGAAATGTGAAATTACACAAAATTATTATAAATATGATCGGTTAACATGGGCATTACAGGTGTTCTAAAAGAGGTCCAGTCACATATGAAGGATGACATTCATCATAAGGAAATGGTTGATGTATTTTTGGTTTATGTTGTGAGAAATTAGGAGTGTCTGGCCTTGAGTCCCATTTGAAGACCTGAGTTCAAAACCTCAGTAAAGTGATGGATTTTTTTTCTGTCGGGGGCAAAAAAGAAAATCCTAACCTGCACAGTTTGAGGTGACCACAACAGCCATGCAGCTTTTATCCCCATGTCCTACACAGCAAAGTACTATAGGCAATAATGACAGTTGTGAGAAAATAAGTCTGAATAATTTGTAATAATTGGTAGTATGAATGGGAAAAAGAGACAGTGAATGAGAGAGAGAAAATATGCTGAAGTCTGGCAGAGTGACACGGAAAAATATCAGCACATTAATTGACAGACGTGATATTGACCATATCATCCATAAAATGCTGATTGACCTATACAAATATGGAGCTGGCACCATATACCCTATATGCCTTAACTGATTCACTGCCAAACACAAAAGTTGGTTTGGACCAAACAAAAATTAATGGCAGAAATTGGGAAGTGCTGGTGTTTCACAATAATACTTCTTCTTCTTCTTTCGTTCGCTTGAAATATGTTTATAACTGCAATGTTGTCTCTTGTATGAATCTATCAGTCTTTTTTAGTTCACTCAGCGGTCCATAGAGTTTATCTTCCACTGTTGTCTCTCTAGGCCAGAAGGTTCGCCTGGATATGTTGTAGTTTGGGCAGTCCTGGAGTATGTGCTCTGCTGTCTGCGACGCCAAACCACAATAATAAGTAGCAAACGTATTGTATTGTATTTCAAATTAAAGGAGATTGCACAAGGAACATGACAGTGTTAGTAATTAATTGAATGTTATGACAATAAAGGGAGGTTTAGTAATCATCATCATCATCTTCCACTTCTGCTGTCAAGCGTCGTGGGAAGGAATAATTTTCTCTCCAGCGCCCGGTGGGCAGCACTTGATAGTGTCATTCCGTGTGATTGTACAATGTCTTTGATGTCGTCAATCCATTTTCTTCTTGGACATCCTCTTGGTCTCGTCGCAGATGATCAGTGATGTAAGGCCAGTTATGGTAGTTGCTGGTGTTGCATTCTAACGACATGGACAAACCACTTGATCTTGTCTTTCAAAAAATGTGGCACAAGGTGTTGATCCCACTGTCTGTCTGATAACAGCATTTCTTACTCGGTCTCGGATTGTTAAGTTGGCAGCTCTCCTCAGGCATCTCATCTCGCAGGTGTTGATTTTGCGAGAGTGTGATTTGGATAAAGTCCAAGTTTGAGATTGGTAGCATAGGGTTGGTGTGAATATGCTGTTTATTATCTGTCGTTTTGCGGACATGGGTATATTTGGATGTTTCAGTAAGGGTGATAGTTGATATGTAAGTGCACTAGCTTTTTGACATCTGATTTCGATTTCTCTGTCCAATCTGCCATCTTCTGTGATCATACTTCCAAGATATTTGAATTCTTTAACTTGTTTCAGAGTTGTGCTATTTATCTGTATACTTAGTGGGCCCGGCGATCTGCTAACTTGCATTACTTCGGTTTTGGCTGTATTTATACTCATATTGTATCTGCTGCATGTTGAACTCAGATTATTAATATGATTTTGTAGTCTGCCCTCATCGCTGTAAAACAGGCACTGATCGTCTGCAAATAGAAGTTCATTTATTTCCTGTGGATCAGTTGTTTCATCTGAAGTAAAGAGTTCTAAATTTTCTGAATCTGTTCTGTCAAGACTTGCTTCTTTGGATATTCTGTCCATGTAGATATTAAATAGCAGAGGAGAGAGCACACATCCCTGTCTCACTCCTGTATTGACTGTGAACATATCTGATATACCTTCTTGTGTTCTTACTGCACTTCGGCTCGAGTGGTACATGGCTATGATGTTTTCTAGCAATTGTCCCTGTATCCCATGGTCTTCAAGGATGGTCCATAATTTGTATCTGTCTACTCTATCGAAAGCCTTTTCCTGATCTACAAACACAATATTCTGCTGGTCACTATATTCTATAGTTTTTTCACATATTTGTCTAAGTGTAAATAGTGCATCAGTGCAACTTTTACCTTTCCGAAAACCAAATTGTACTTTGCTTAACTGTTGTTCAACTATGGGTCTAGCTCTTTGTTCCAATAGTTTTGCGTACATTTTCCCTGTTTGGCTCAGGAGTGATATACATCTGTATGTTTCACACTCTCTCATATTGCCTTTCTTTTTCCACACTGATACTGTTATCGCCTGTTGTCAATCATCTGGGACTTTTCTTTCTTCCCATGCTATATTAAAAAGTCTTGTTAGCCATTTAACTCCTGTTTTCCCACAAGCCTGAATAGCTTCTGTGGTTATTCCATCAGGACCCGGATATTTGTTTTTAGGACTTTTCTGTATAACTGCTTTGATTTCTGCAGGGATGAAATTTGGTTCTTGTTGTCCCTGGCTTTTAGGCACAAAAGTTAGGTTTTCTTTGTTATGTGTGGGGTTAAGTAGTTCTTGAAAGTATTCTACTCACCTTGCTAGTTTGGTAATAACAATTTAAATTAAAGGGGTGACAATTATGACAAATTTCCACTTACCAGGGCGTTATTATTTATCCATTGAAGATAATCCTGTTAAATTTACTGAATAATGATAAATACCCCACCTTTCTTCACCAGTATCACAAGAACTGCTCCATAACACCAATAAAACACAATTAAAACATAATATTTTGAAGCACATAATTTTCACACAAAATGGAAAATGTCAGGAATACACGTGGCAGATTGTACTGAGAAACAATATATACACTATTTTCTATTTATTTATTTGCTTTGCTTGTGTTCGTTGGCTTGAGCTCCAACGCGAAGTCCTGTATGTCAGATGAAGGCATCCTGTCGTCCAACATCAGTGTGATGTTATACAGGACCTGAGGTTTGCATGAGTATCTGTTGTCCCATGTCTGGCTTATTGGTGTGCAGACTGGTGAATCCTCGTCGCACAGGCAGACACTCTCCGACTTCGGAGGAATCGGCGATCCTATTGACTTTAGCCAGGACCCCGAAGGGACCTGTTGCCCAGGACGCTCAATAGGTCTTGGCTAGTATATAACCCGGCCCTGGTGCCTTGGAAACACCTCTGTGTCCCTATTTATTTATAATTATTATTCTTTTAAATTTAATTATTTAAATACTCCTTAAATACTTTGTGATAGGCAAAGCAAGTTTAGGGGCACAAGTGTGGCCCGTTAGGGCAAACATAATTCGACATGTGCCATCTTATTATGACGAACTTTCACTGTTAGTTTTGTTTTCCATTACGATCGTCTACTAAATAATTAACTGAATTCTGCATGTGGTATTAGGTTTAGAATCTTTCACAAAGTCCTTTAAATCACAATAATTATAATATAAAATTGTTTAAAATGGTAATTTTATTAAAATCTATGAGGTCCAGAACAAGAAGGTGTTGTAATTTCTATAATAATCAAAATAAACTACTTAAACACGCGTTTTGTCCTAAAAAAAAATAATGAATCCGCACGTCTTGTCTGACACTGATCGAAGGGCAATCTTTTATGTGTGTAAATTGTCATTTCCGGGCACTAAAGATTGCGGAGAATAAAAGAAATAAAAAAAATAATGCACTGTCTATACCAAGCCGATGTATCGGCTTCTGGTCCAGCACCTATTGGCTCGCTGCAGGCAATCAGTTAAGGCATGGAAAAGGGTCCTTTACCTGTACATTTTGTTTTAAAAGTAAATATTGCTGACTAAGAGAAATGATGCTGAGTTGATTGAGACGGTGGCATGGAGGAATATCATCAGCAGAGTTGATCCAGAACACCAAAGACTGAGATCTTGGAGAGACATAAACGCCTATGCCAGATGACAGGGCACTTGATGATGATGATAGTAGCATACAGTCTTATCTTTAAACAACAGCTTGGTTTAATGATGTTTATCATGAGGGAAATGAAAACTATTAACTTGATCAACAAATATATACATGTTGTAAAATGGTTTGGGAACATAATCTTGTTAAGCAAACCACAAAGTTGCTGCTTTACTGCCCTAATTATTTAAACAGAATAGGTGTCAAATGGTTTAAGAGAGGGTTGTGGTTTATTACCAGCATTGCAGGTTTTGTATTTCCCACATGAACTCTAAATAGATTTCCCTCATTAGCCTGTAATGCATTCCTGTTTGTATTTGAGGTAAAAAAAGTAGACATTTTTTTTTTTACAGAGCATACTTTTATAGTGTGTTTCTGGAGGCAATACAAAATGAAAGTTTACACAAACAACAGTTGAAATTTTAAAATGCAAGGAACATATTCTGTAATAGAAGTATCAAAATATATGGATCTTCTGCTGTAATTATTCTAGATACTGTGGCCATCATGAAAGAAATATGCACTTCCCGTGCATATTACAATGGGTCACTCTCCTCGTAACTGATTGATCTATCTCCCATTTCTCCAGCTATCCGCTCCTGTTTGAATGCCAACCCCAAGCAAGTGAAAGAACACATCACGAATGAAGTTGCCCAGATTCTCGCCTGCTACCGTAAGAACTGTGCCAACCCATCCTCGGCTGGCCAGCTGGTGCTGCCGGAGTGTATGAAGCTGCTGCCCCTATATGCTAATTGTGTGATTAAGAGTGACAGTATTTCTGGTGGCTCTGAGATCACCACTGACAACAGAAGTTACCTGATGCATTTGGTGAATGGAATGGACGTGAAGATGTCAAATGTCTTCTTCTACCCAAGACTTTTGCCACTTGTAAGTATTCATTGAAAGACTTTGTATTTTGTGACAGTTTGAATGTTATTTATTGCTCAATTATATAATGTCTTATTATTATTCAACAATGAGAGTGGTTTTGTTGGACAAGTTTTATTTTTTCAAACCAGTAGTAGTGCAGTATTCTTAATAGAAATGATTGTGTGATTGTAAAATTGGTTACATTAACTTTCATGCATTTATATATAAATGTATGAGTTTTATTCAATGTAGCTTAATTTGTAGCTAAAAATAAAGGTTTTATATTATATTTGACCTTCAGAGCTGGTTGTGTTTAACCGTTCTTTGGTAATTTTTAAAAATTGTGAAAGCTACACACTGGAATATTTATAATAAGTAAATCTCTTATGTAGAATTCAAGACAAAGCCACCATATTAATTTCCGTAACGACTAGATGCTCATCTGCTGTACTGGTGGTCTTGGGTTCGATTCACAGCAGGGCGGTTTCACATTTTTCTAAATTGTCCGGGGCTCCCAGGTCGACCCAGTTTAAAATGGGTATCAAGAAATATGTTGAGAAGTAGAGGTGGCCAGTGTGATACCGTCTATATCACCCACTGAGTGCTGTTTGGTCTATATAAATATTGGCCTAGCCCCATATGCCCAGTGTAAAATTGACCTTTTACAAATTTGGTTTGTTTTGCAAAAAATCACTTTCATTGCACTCAGATATCTCCTTAAGTGCTTCAGTCTCCTCTAATAGATCACACAAGGAGAACCTCAGTAGTGTACAAACTCTGGGGCAGAGTGATCAAGCCATCTGCTCCAGGCTCTGAAAGTTGTAGGTTTGTTTTGGGGCTTGTTCAGATCAGGAGTGAATCTTTCTGGAGACCCCAGGCTGCCTTCACTGGCAATGGTGTTTGTGCTTGTGTAATGCTGTTGGCAGGTGGCTTCATTAATCTGTGGAGAGATACCAAGCCACATCTGGTGAAACCCATGCAATGAAGTCAGTCCTCTTGCTTTTAGCCTTTCTGAAAGCTGGATTTATAGTGAAGTGACATTTCTCAAGCGTATACCAGTTGTCAGGATGAATAACTAATACGATATAACATTCAATAATAGCCTGATTTGTATTAGCTTTCTCTCATGGATGTATGTACACTGGGACATAAAACACATCAGTTTTAATGTAAAGGAATGTGGAGCTAAGAATATAGTGCTCATGTTCATGTGATTTTCCTTCCAGCACAACCTGGATTTGGAATCCTCAGAGTTCCCTGCTGCAATACGCTGTTCAGTGGAGAGGCTGGAGGATTCAGGCATTTATGTGTTAGGTGAGTAATATGCAGCGGGTATGTTGGTGTAATGGCAAGAATGTTAGTGCTCTGATATTGACATGAATGCAGTTGTACAAGGGTTGATGCCTTATCAGTTCCTATTTGAGAGTAAGACTGATCACCTGTTCCTCCGTGCACTCAGGCCTAACAAATGTGATGGTCCTAGCACTTCACATACCCACGACAGATTCCTGCTACAGGACTGTATTTGTTTTTTCTTTAACATAATACAGTTATCTTTTTTTTTATGGTGACCTTGTAACGCACAAATATGACAGTACAAATATGACAGTATCTGTCCTTATATTGGATCCTCACTGGTGCTGAAGAGTTTGTTTATGTGTGTATGTTTGTGTATGTCTATGTCTATGTGTGTGTACGTGTATGTTTGTATATGTGTGTATATGTGTATATATGGGTGTGTATGTGTGTGATGTGTATGTATATGTGTAAGTGTGTGTATGTTCGTGTATGTATGTGTATATGTGTGTGTGTGTATGTGTGCATGCATGCAGTGTAAGCGAGGGAGTGTGTATTTGTATGTTATTGAGTGTGTGCATAACTGTGAGAGTTTGTGCAAATGATGTTAGTATGTATGCAGGTATGTATGTGTGCAAATGTGTTTATGAATGTGCGTGTGTACGTGTGTCTGCCTGTCTTATAACATGGTAATATGCATTGTTTATGTTTACAAAATCCATTTGACAATATTTTTTTTCTGTGCAAATGTAACATTCACAATAGATGAATGAAAGATGAGTGATTGGAAGGGCTGAATGTAAGACGGGCCTACGTGCCTAATTTGTTGCAATTTGACAATTAAGATCGCTCGTTCGTTTGTTTGTTTACTGTGTCAAGATTCTCTTGGTGTAGGAGACTGAAGACCTTAACAAAATTATCTGAGTGTGTGCTGATGGTGACCGTTTACAAACTAACAAAAATAAAAACTGTCTGTAATGGGATAACCCCAAATGTCAGCGATCAGTGTTTGATTGCTACCGATGTTTTATTTGGGTGACCAGGTGATTAAATACTGGGCTGTCACATCAAGGAGATGCAAGCTGCCCATCCTGGTAATTTCGTGGGTAAAATAATGTCTAGCCTGCATACCTGGCATTAGCAGTGATGGCTGTGGAGACATTGGATTTACCAATAGAAAATCAGTGCAGTCATACGGCCTGTCTCTACCTTCAGAGATCAGTCATATCGAGGGTTGCCAGATGCCAGACATGTCCTCCTTTTTAGCCTAATATTCTCTGTCCGGCAGGCAAAGCTAAAAACCTTTAAAATGTCTGGCTTTTCTTATATTTTGTTTTAAAAAAAAATATTTTATGAGTGATTAATAAAGAATAATAATGTACAATCGGCTGTTTAAATGTTTTTTAGCATTTTGAAAAAGTCCTCCATTGAATTTATATTTATTTTTTAACATGATTGTTTCTTGGTCAATTCACTAAGAGTAAGATACACTTACTGGCAGCTATTGTAATAAAATTATACTGATTGTGGGTTTAATCTGGAACTAATCAAATGAAACATTCAGTATGTCCTCCTTTGTCCTCTTTTTTGTCTTATTAAGTCCTCCTTTTTGTGCCCACTTATCTGGCAACCCTAGTCATATCAGACTCTCATATTCCAACCAATAACAAAACAAACCTTTACTGTCTCTTGCCGACCCTGCTAGCCATCAAGTCATGTAGGAATATTGAACTTTATCTGTGGAAACTGCCAAGTGGAGGGCTTCCCACCGTGCAGTGGACACCAGGATAGAAATGTTGGTCAGAGTCCCACAGCTTAGGTATGACAGCAGAGTGAGATGCCATGCAATGGTCACTTTATGCAGCAGAAAGAAGTGTCAGGGTAAGGGAGGACCCAGCCCATGAACACAATGGTAACAACAGAGAGGAAAAGCTGACTTCCCTTGGGTGCGTGCTGAAACACAGATCCCTTAGCTGTGGATGGCATGCAAATAAGGCAACATGGCAGCAAGGTGTTCATTGATGTAAAGCAGATGCAGAGTTGGCAACAGAGGCCAAATGGCTGAGGGGAGACAAACTGGCTTTCTCTCAGTAAAGTCAAAGGTGACGCATGAATGAATCGAATCATGATGCATGGGCTGCATGACATTTGCCTTCTCAGGGAAAGTGAGGCTTTCTTCTTCTTCGTTCATCCGGAGTTTTTTTCCGGACGTGATTGCGTTGTGCCTGTTTACAGCAGAACTGCATTCTTGCCCCGTTAGGCCGACACATCCGACTTCTGCGGGCATTTGTTGACCGGGTTAACCTTCACGGGGAAGTGAGGCTTTCGAGTTAACGCACATGGCAGCAAATTTATGAGACAATTGCAAGCAGCAATAAACACGCCTTAAAACTGGTATACAAGTTGCTTATGCACAACAGGAGATAAAGACGAGCGAGTTATAGCCGGGTAGGCTCACCACCACAAAAGTATAAAGACAACCAAAAGGCCAAAACATTCATTTGCTTGCTCCATAGTAGAGCCTTTACTACTAGCACTTCAATTGCTAGATTTTGTTGGAGATGTCAGATGTGGAGAACAATCATCGTCATCCATGCCAGTTAACGAGGTGCTCAGTGATGATCAGGCGTTACTTAATGAGGTGGAGGAAGAGAATAAGATAGTTGTTATTGAAAATATTTTTAAACATTTACTTTACAGCTCATATTTTTCATATCAAGTGATATGTTGAGCTTGATTGATTAGTATTTGGTTCACACCTGTCAATATGTAAACTTATACAGCAGTAGTTTTGTAACTTATGGTTGATTCCATTGTTTTGTTGTTTGTTTCATCACACCAGAGAATGGTTTATCAATGTTTGTGTGGGTGGGCCACATCGTCAGCCCTGAGTTGGTGCAGCAGATATTTGGTGTTCCAAGTGCAGCTCAGATAGACATTGATAAGGTATTTGCTGAATTTCTGATTTATTATGCATGTATGTGTGTTGAGGAGGCATAATAGCCCAGAGGCTAGCATGATTGACCTACTAGTCCAGTGATCATGTGTTCTAGTCCTCCATCAATGTGGAAATTTTTAAATACTTTATCATGGCACCCAGACAGACACAGTCTAAAATGGATCCAGGAATGTTCTGGAAAATAAAGATGGCTGGAATTATATTAACCACATCACCCACCGAGAACCGATTGGTCAATACCAAATATAGAGCTTGCACCATGTACCCAGTATACCTCTAGATACATAGAAGGGTCCCTTTTGTTTACATGTGCTGACATTTGCTGTAACTCAGTTACAGCAAGCAACAAACAGCATGCTGTGGCAGATGTCAATATTTTTAACTCAGTTACGACAACAACAAAATGCACGCTGTGGCAGATGTCATTAATTTAATGTGTATAATTTGCAGAAGCAACTATGATCAATCAACGCAAGCCAGAATTGTGCAAACAGAAAGACATGTTAGTCAGCTTAAAATTACCGTGGTAGACAATCGACATTACTGTGCGAATTTGTGTATATTTAAACTTGAAGGATTTATCTAGTTAATTCACGTAAGTTGTGTGATTTCTGCAGTATGTACCTGACGAGATGCAGCGAAATATGCCAGGCAATAAATCGTGCAATCTATTGTTTGTGTCTTCGTTATTCAAATTAACTCTGTGTGTCTAAAATTTCAACTGTTGTCAAAATGTTGGCACTGTGTGTTTATTGTAGTTATATATGAAAAAAAGTGTCATGTCATAGTCAGATATGACTGAGCTACCGAATGATTGTAGACGGTACTACCTGCTTTCTGTTAGATCACTTATCTACAAGTCCTGTGGTCATTGGTTCACATCCACACTGGGGCTGACTTATTTATTGACCTAGTCGACTAGGCCTAAAATATCTTGAGAAGTTACGGCATCTGGTGTGAGAGACCACATCACTCAATCAGCACTGATGGATCTACACAAATATGAGTCTAGCGCCAGATGTCCAAAAAAATTTAAGGTGTGTAGAAGGGCCCTTTCCTTTATTACTTTTAAATGCAGCATACATGTTATGTTGTTTGTCCATCAAGAATGATGATGACCGTTCATTTCATCCAGTGGAGTTGAAAGTATGGAGCCGTGAGTTCTAAGATGGCTAATAAGGCCTATTTTTTTCTCGAAATGTTCTTTGACAATGTGGACAAAGAATGCTTGACGTTTCTGGAGGAGGATTTTCTGCAGTGGTTTTTCTGTTCTGTCTTTTCTTCACAGCTCTTGCAGTCCTGGTTGCCTCACAAGTGACTGCACCCTTGCGTAATGATGTACGCCACGAATTTCGGTCTCTGGCTGCAGTCTCCCAGGTGTCATGATGAATTCCAAAAGCATTCAGTGAGATTTTCAGAGTGTCTTTAAAACGTTTCCTCTGGCTGCCTTGGGAGCGTTTACCACAACGCAACTCGCCGTAAAAAATTAGTTTAGCGAGCCTGTGATCTGGCATGCGAGTGAAGTGACCAGCCCAGCGAATCTTATTCTTCATTAGTAGAGTGTGGATACTGGGCATGGACGCTCTTTCTAGGACTTCAGTGTTTGGGATCTTGTCTTGCCATTTAATCTTCAGTAACTTCCTAAGGCAGACTGTGTGGAAGTGGTTTAATTTCCTAGTGTGTCGCTGATAAACAGTCCAGGTTTCACAAGCATATAGCAGTGTGGATAATACAACTGCTTTGTAGTCTTTCAGCTTTGTTTGCAGGCTTATTCCAGTTCTGTCCCATACATTCTTGTACAGTCTGCCAAAGGCCGCGCTGGCCTTGGAGATTCTTGCATTCACTTCATCATCAGTTGTGGCAGTTTGTGACACAGTGCTGCCAAGATTGGTGAATTTGTCCACAACACTTAGACTATGACCATTCACTTTGATATTCGGCACAGTGTGATTATTCCCTGGAGCTGACTGGTACATAACTACAGTTTTCTCCAAATTGATATTGAGCCCAACGTTGGCACAGGCATGTGAGAAAGCTGAAACATTATGTTGCATGTCCGCCTCTGAGTTGGCGTATAGAGCGCAATCATCAGCAAACAGGAGCTCTCTGACGATGTCGCTGTCAATTTTGGTTTTCGCTTTCAGCCTTCTGAGATTGAATAACTTTCCATCCATGCGGTAGTCGATGTCTATTCCAATGTCGTTGTTCTCGAAGGCATTCGTCAATATAGCTGAAAACATGAGGCTGAACAGTGTTGGTGCCAGGACACATCCTTGCTTCACTCCATTGGTGACAGGAAAGGGCTCAGACAATTCACCATTTTCCTGTACTCTTGCCTGCATGCCATCATGAAATAGCCGCACTATTTGGACAAACTTTCGTGGACAGCCATATTTTGCCATAATCTTCCACAGTCCTTCTCTGCTGACTGTATCAAAAGCCTTGGTAAGGTCAATGAAAGTGGAGAACATTTCGCAGTTCTGTTCCTGACATTTCTCTTCGAAAATCATGTCAACAGTTCCACGTTCTTTTCTGAAGCCACATTGACTCTCAGGAAGAAGACCTTGATTGAGATGGGCTGTGAGGCGATTGAGAAGAATTCTGGCGAGTATCTTCCCTGCAATTGAAAGCAAGGAGATGCCTCGGTGGTTGTCACAGGATTGGCGGTTTCCTTTACGTTTGTAAAGGTGGACTATTGACGCGTCCTTAAAATCTTGTGGCATGGTCTCGTTCATCCATATGTTTGTGAAGAATTGGTGAAGCTGCTCTGTTAGGACCGGCCCACATGCCTTGTATATCTCTGCTGGGATGGAGTCAGGACCAGGTGCCTTGCCGCTGGAGAGTTGCTGGATGGCTTTGTTTATTTCCACTATGGTTGGCAGGTCATCAAGAGTCTCATTGGTGGGAACTTGAGGAAGGCAGTTGATGGTTTCATCATCGAAGAAGGAAGTTGCATTTAAGATTTTGCTGAAATGCTCTGCCCAGCGTTGGAGGATTTCTTTCTTATCGGTGACCAATGTGCCCCCATCTGCACTGAGGAGGGGAACTATGCCTGGTGATGAAGGACCATAGACCGCTTTCAGTGAGTCGTAGAAGTTTTTCATATCATGTCTGTCAGCAAAGCCCTGAATTTCATCAGCTTTGCTGCTCAGCCAGGAGTCCCGCATGTGCCGAAGTTTCTGCTGCACTACTCTCTGAATGTTCTTGAAGGCATCTTTTTTTGATGTTGACTTCGGGTCATTCAAATGTGCCTTGAGAAGATGTTTCTCGACCAGCAATTGGTTGATGTCTTCGGAATTTTCATCAAACCAGTCTTTATGCTTTCGGGGGGTTGGACCCAGAATTTCCATAGCAGTGTTCTAAATTATGTCCTTTAGGGCTCTTCACTCTGTTTCTGTATCCTGTTTAGCTGGTAGCATATATAGAATATATAATTCAGTATAGTTTTCAGTGAATGGAAAAGAAGAAGAAGCATATTTTCTGTGTAATATTGTAGTATGTCACCTATGTTATTTTTCAGCAGAGATGGTTTTCATTACATATTTATTGTTAATTGATTTTGGTCTGTTGTGTTATCTATTTCTTTTATCCATTTAACCAGGTACAGCTCTTGCAACTGGACAATCCTGTATCTCGCAGGCTTTGTGAGATCATTGCAAAAATCAGAGAACAAAGGTCAAGATATCTCAAGGTATACATCAAAGCCATACAATTGTGTATTTTTCTCTACCTGCAACTCAACCTGTTTGACCCTTTCTGCACGTTGTTTGATGGCATGAACATTGTTATATACAATTATTTCCCCTCATTTATTTCAAGAGGCTATATTTGTGTCCATATGTCTGGTTGTTATGAATCAGAGAATGTAGGTATTTTCTTTGTTCTATTTCTCTGTTTCTCTGTTTGAGGGGGCTGAGTGTCCAGCATGGTAGAGGGGGGCTGAGTGTCCAGCATGGTAGAGGGGGCTGAGTATCCAGCACAGTTGAGGGGGCTGAGTGTCCAGCACAGTTGAGGGGGCTGAGTGTCCAGCATGGTTGAGGGGGCTGAGTGTCCAGCATGGTAGAGGGGGCTGAGTGTCCAGCACAGTTGAGGGGGCTGAGTGTCCAGCACGGTTGAGGGGGCTGAGTGTCCAGCACGGTTGAGGGGGCTGAGTGTCCAGCACGGTTGAGGGGGCTGAGTGTCCAGCATGGTTGAGGGGGCTGAGTGTCCAGCACGGTTGAGGGGGCCGAGTGTCCATCAGAAAAATTGGATAACAATGCATCTGAGCAGATCAGGGCACTAACTTGTCAATGTGGAAGTAACAAACCACCCACATGATTATGGAAGGCAGTGGAAAACCAACACATCTTCCCAAGAATGAAATTATGAGCGGGTGACATGACAGATCTGGAATTAGGAGTGGCATATTCAGCCTTCAGATCGATTAACCTGATATGTCTGCTTAGGCATTTAGTTCTATTCTCTTGGCCATTTGTAACTAGTCTTGGTGATAACTGGCAAGATCGAGGGGAAGAGAACAAGGGGAAAACCGAGAAGTAAATACCTGGATGGCTTGGCCATGTGGTATGGTCGAGATAGGAACACTGAGCTGATCCACGACTCTGGTGATCGAGTGAAATGGCAAGTCATGACCGCCCATGCTTATCGGCATGGCACATGATGGGTGGGATGAGGTAGGCAGTCCCATGTCCAACCCTCCTTAGTCAGTTTCCTCTAACGATATGCATGGCAGATTGTTACCGTTCATTGCTTCCCTTCAGAGCCTTACTAACACACAGGACTCCATGCAGCAGAGATTTATTATTGCCTCTTCTGTTAAGACTTTGTGAATTCAGCTGATGTCTTATCTCCACAGTTAACCATTGTGAGACAGCGAGACAAACTGCAGCCTTGGTTTGATCATTTCCTTGTGGAGGACAAGGGCATGAATGGTGGTAGCTCTTACGTGGACTTCCTATGTCATATACACAAGGAGATCAGGAGCATCCTCAGCTGAGTCACTTGCTGATACAGGATTGTACATTTGCTCATCAGCTTTATGAACTAACCAACCATGAGTTTCAGAGTTTCCTGTTGGAAAACACAGCATAAATGTCAACTCCCTACACGTAATGTATTATTGTTATTATTAATTATGGTGTGTGTGCATTATATTCTAGTTTTGTTACTTGTTCAGGAGAACAAACTGAAACATACAAAGTTTGAATATGTGACGAGGGAAGTGGGCATTAAGATGTCGATTCTATTTTTAGAGTTTATTAGTGCAGTTTCACGGACACAGTCAGTTCTTGCCATTTGCATATTTATCCAGTTTTAGGCAAAAGCAGAATGTTATCTGTTTCTCTCTTCTTGTCCACCCTCTTCTGCTAAATTTGTCCATCTGTAAACCTGTGATTTTTTGAGAGGTTATTGAACTTATATGTTGAGTTACCGCAAACTGAATCCATGGTGAAGGGGTTATGGATGCAGTTCGTAATCCCATGTACCACGCCCGAAACACAGCGGCAGGCGATTTGGCAGCAGACCACCTCTCGTTGATTTTTAAAAAATGAAAATGGTATGAGTGTCGGGTGTTCAGAAAACAATGGCAAACTACTGAACACATAAAATGTGGAGATGACTGCTGCGCCCTGTAAAGGATATGCAACTAACTTAACCGCAGGAGTTAGCCAACATGTAATGGAGGCATTGACTCCATTTTATCAATATTATTTGGTTTCAATAGTATTCAATTAATTCTTCGTCTTCTTCATTCCTCTTTTAAGGCCAGTTTCTCACACCTTGTAATGCATCTCATCAATGTGTCTGACTTTGGCATGCATTTCTTTAAGATTTGCTTCCTGTAAACAGATTCCATCCAGGTTGTTTATACCCATGGGTATATTTTCTTTCGTAACAATATTGCCTAGACAGTGACCTTATGGCCTGCTGTTTGCAATTTCCACCTGCCCCAGGATTTCTAGCATGCACAACTTACACATGGGATCTCCAGTTTTTCACTCTCATCTGAGACATTTAGGTATCCTATCTTACAACCCAAGAGATCAGAACACCATGTGATACCATTAGATGTCAATGGCTCTTGGAAAAATTCCAATTTCTGTACTGAGATTGAAACGGTTACTTTCTAAGCCAAAAGCAGAGACCATAGCCACTCAGCCAAGCTTTTCAACCACCTCTCCCCCTTACAATTAATTGAAAATAGAATCAAATATAGGATATGATTGTCTACTCTGGATAACATCTTGTAGAGCTTCATAAAACAATGATTGTTTACCATCTCCATCTTATTCTCTTAATATGCAGCCTAGTGGATAGCAAGCAGATTTATATCGGAGGAAGGGAGAGCATGCAGAGATCTCACATATGTGAGAGTGATGTTTCGGAGTATTGCAACTCTTAATCATCATTGCATGTATATGTAGTATATGTTTTAAAATCTGATCCATTACAGTGTGGGTTTTCAGTTGACTAGGCAGCTGTGATGGTGCGGTGGCTAGCACGCTTGCCTGTAGGCTCAGTGGCCATGTGTTTGAATCTCCATCAAGACAGGGAGTTTTTACACAATTGACCTGGGTCTCCAGGTCGGAAAAAACCCCGCCTAAAATGGGCACTAGGAACTATTCTGGGAAGTAAAGGCGACCAGCATGGTATTGGTCACATGACCCATCAAGTGCCGGTTAGTCTACAAATCTAGGCTCCTGGTGTGGAAGAGGTCCTTTATTTACTTTTACTTACATTAATCTAAACACAATTTCATTTGAATAGTACTGTTTTTGAATTGATCCAATATATCATGGTTTCATTTGACTAGTACAGTTTTTGAATTGATCCAATATATCGTGATTTCATTTTAGTAGTAGTTTTTGAATTGATCCATTATGTCATGATTTAATTTAACAATTTTGGACTGATCCATTACATCACAATATCATTTGACTAGTACAATTTTGGATTGTTCCAGTAACCATAATTTTATTTGTTTTATTTGACTAGTAAAATTTTGAAGTTCCAGTAACTATTTGACTAGTACAATTTTTGTACTGTTCCAATAACCATTTTATTAATACAGTCTCAGAACACATTGGTTTCATTTGATAGTACAATTTTGGTCTAACCCCGGTTAAATTGGTTTTATTTGACTGGTGTAAGTTTGGACTGACCCAGAACTTTGTTCTTTTTCACTAGTACAATTTTGAACTGAGCAGTACCCCACGGTTTATTTGTGATTTCTCTTTCAACTAGTGCAATTTTGGTCTTGACTCAGTAGTAATTATTCATGCCCTCAAGGTCTCACATCACCCAGGGTTGCGTGTTGTTATGTTGTCTGGCGTTGGTACAGACAACGCGTCGCAACCTCGGATGTGAGACCTTGACACCTGGCAAGCTCTGATTGATTAAGATGAAACTGCTAATCTTGTGAACATTAAATTTGTAACTAATAAGTAAAGTGATTATTCACTTCAGTGATAACAGTTCACGGCAGTATCTAGGATTATTTTGTACGTCGCTTAAAAGTCGACCACTTTGCCACAGAGACTCCTTTGTATGTGTTTTTCCAAAATATGTTTAGTGAATATTTGAAGTTATGTTAACTGGTGCATACAAATATTGCATGTTAAAATTGTAACAGGAATTGGTTATTTATTGTATTGTTGATGTCTTATTGTGATTATATGGTTTAGGGATTTGTCCCATGTGATCACGTTTCCTTTTTCTTATGTTAATTTGTTCATATTTTTCATTTTTAACTAAAAATTGATAGGTAAAGAGCAGAAAAGCTTTATAGTTGCTGACAGTGCAATTTGTTTCTTCCATTAATTTCTTATTGAATGTATCTTATTTTGTGTTGAATTGTGATCAGAGAAGAAGGATGGTGTTATGTATTGAAAGTGAATATTAGTAACCTGCCAATCACCAGTATTGCAGAGTTCCGCTGGCTGGAGAACAAACAATATACACATGTTGTGATTGCTACAGTCTCACAGAGCATGCTGTGAAGGGTGACGACGGGCATACTTTGTGCGAAGTGATATGCTTCAGTTAAAAAAATAATGGGGGGGTATCCATTGGTTCTTTTTCCCAGGGTAGGCTGGTGGTGGGAAATGAGTAGATGGACAGATTGGCTGGGTCTTCATCACTGGGTGGACTGGTACATGATAAGGCAGATGTGGTCAGAGTCCCTTAAGATCATGTGTATACTATGAAATAACAGATACGCCATCATTGCTTGAAAGGAATAGTGCAACAAGGCATCACCAGAGATCTGGCCGTCCTTAGTGCTCTGAGAAAAGGCCAGATGAACTGGTATCATTAGTATTTGGACTCTTTGTTGGTTGTTGAAGATGACGGATTGCATATGGGAATGTCCTGAGTGCTGTGAATTTCGTTCTTGGCTCGACTTAACCCTCCAGTATGGCTTACAAGTGAACCCCCATGAGGTCCCTGCTGGCCTGGCTGGATGGGATCTGCTTGAACAGTGGGCTGGGCATGATGACATTGGGTATATCATTGCTCATGGAAACAGCGGGAAGACAAGCTGGACTGATTCGTTTAACTCCAGATGACTCTTCTGAACCTGATACTGACAGGGGAAACAGGGATAGTAAACAGAAGAAGTTGTAGCTGAATGCACCTTAAAATCTTGTTTTCAATATGAAACCTGTGACTTAATGTTATATAAGCCATCACAAAGTGTCAAATCTGTTACATCAACATATGAAGATCACTAACTTGATCTATCGTTTAAACATTGCATTTAATAGAACATACATATATAGACTGCAACAAAACATCAGGTCTGTCAGCATCTGTGAACACATAAACTTCACAAAATGGAAAACCCAGTCAGTGTCCGTGAACATATAAGCGTACAGTGTTAGGCCTGTTGCATGTATGTATGAACATATAAACACCAGAGAAAATGAGATCCCTAAACTTATATGAACATACAGACATCACAAAATGTTAGATACTCTTCTGTTTGTGAACATATAAACACCACAAAATACCCATGCTGTTATACCCTTACTTTTGGGAACATATATAAAATCACACGTTAGACGCTTGTTTTTGTGAACGTATAAACATTTCAAAATATTAGACCCCTTACTTTTGTGAACATATTTATTACAATATTTTAGACCTCTTGCTTTTGTGAACATATAAACATCACACAATATTAGACCTGTCAACATTCATGAACATATAAACATAATACACTTGATCTGTCATAAATATGAACATGTAAAGACCTGACAATGTTAGACCCAGCGTTTCTGAACATGTAAACACAAAACATTTGACTTGCCACATATGTGAACATATCGTAATCACACAATGTTAGTCCCCTCTTACTTTTGTGAAAATATTAACTTCGCAGAATATTATACCTGTTAATTTCGTGAACATATAAATTTCACGAAATGTAAACATCTCTTGTGGCCTCTACTAGCATGCACATGAATGAATCACGGTTATGTAAGATTGGTGTGGTCAGTCAAGTGCCTTTGCCTCATTACATACCCATGATGTCTTCAGCTAGACATCTTTCATCACAGGAGGAAATAACCACAGGACAACAACAGGATGAGGTAACCTAGGTTTAAAATATGCTGTATGACCTTACCGTATTTATTGACCTTTCTCTTCCAAAGGTTTGAAGGTCAGTGTGTATGGTGGCCTCAGCTGTGTTTGTGTAACGGATACTACTTTTTAGAGCCATGGGGGCTGAGTGGTTGAGGTGCTGCCTCACCCAGACTGGTACAGGTTCAGTAGCCTGCTGTGGCATACATTTTTGTCTGGCCTTTGTAGCTATTGAGTCAACACAACCCAATTAAATTGGTACTGGGTAATTTTCAGGATGTTCTTAAAATTCACCTTGGAACAAAAAATGATGAATTGAACAGGTCGTCCTCACTTCATAATGTTTTGACCTCAGATATGTGGCAGTATCTGCTACCTGTTTACCTGGATACTTCCTCTGGGTGAACTTGACTAACGTGTTTTGGGCTCCATGTTGCTGATGATGTATGTTCATAACTGTTGGGTATCAGGAAGTCATTAACTGATTCATTGCCAAACAGAAAAGCAGGTTTGGACCAAACCTGGTACACAATCAAATGAACAAGTATTGTAATGTAAATTTCCGTTCACTGAACATTGAAATTGCTGAAGTTACCACAAAACAAAACAAATAACATGGTGACCCTGGTATGGCGATATATCATCCATCTGTCCAAATGGGAGGTGGCATTTGGTGATGATTATCTTCGCCAGTTAAAGGTTACAGAAGTGATTCCTCATATTGCAATAACATCGTATCGGGGTTAAATCCTGTTTTTATTTTATAACTAGCTGACCCGGCCCGGCTTCGCCCAGTCCTTGGTGGGGAGCATCTAATTTAATTCATATAAGTAGTCATATAAGTTCCCGTTCCCGTTACCAACTGTCTGTCTGTCTGTCTGTCTGTCTGACCCGGCCCGGCATCGCCCAGTCCTTGGTGGGGAGCATCTCATTTAATTCATATAAGAAGTCATATAAGTTCCCGTTCCCGTTACCGACTATCTGTCTGTCTGTCTGTCTGTCTGTCTGTCTGACCCGGCCCGGCATCGCCCAGCTCCTGGTGTGGAGCATCTCATTTAATTCATATAAGTAGTCATATAAGCTCACGTTCCCGTTCCCGACTATCTGTCTGTCTGTCTGTCTGTCTATCTGTCTGATCCGGCCCGGCTTCGCCCAGCCCCTGATGGGGAGCATCTCATTTAATTCATTTGAGTAGTCATATAAGTTCCCGTTCCCGACTGTCTGTCTGTCTGTCTAATCATTTATTGGTTGCAGTTAAAACAACCTTAGATAAACGAAGACCAACTTACAAAAAGCATTAGAAAGAGCACTTGAAAGATCTTTACATCTTCCCCAACAATTAACTTGGGTAAATGGAGCAGCGGCAGCAGCAGCAGAAGAAGAAGAAAAAGGAGGAGTAGGAGCTGGGAGGAGGGAGGGAGGAGGAGGAGAAAGAGAGAAGAGGAGGAGGGAGAGGGAGGAGAAGAGGAAGAGGGTAGGAGGTAGAGGAGGAGGAATATAATGCATATGCCTGTAGATTTAATAATGGCTGAAGTTGTTCCATGTCTTCTTAGAGTTGGCGACAGTGTAAAGAAATATAAAATCTTCAAACTTGATAGAGATAAGGTAACTATTATTTATTCATTCTTTAAGCAAAAAAAGATGAGTTACAATGTTATGCATTATGCATTATTTTTATGAAAACTTTGAAAATGCCTTACAGATTGTATCATTATTTATTATAACTCATATGCCGGTACATAACTATGGACAAAGAGTTTATAAATCTTTGAAAACGATGCCACAATATGACTATAAGTTATACAGAAAAGTTATGCCCCTTGAAATAACTTTTACAGAGTTAAGTCCCCTGAGATATATGAAATTATAATGAAAAATGAAATAATATTGGGTAAGCAGCCGATTTCACACTAAAAAAATATGACAGTGGGCTGCGCTGGAATGAAAGGAAGACGTGTAGAAAATTTCATCTCAATCGGATGGGCCGTTCGCGAGCGCATAAAGGACATATGGACGGAGATTGCCTTTTATATATAAGATAATTATTTTCAGTGTATATTTGATTAATTTGCCCGAGTAATCCTCCCTTGAGTTATTATGCACATATTATGTGTATGTAAAAGATGTCATGTCACGTCAAGTTTTTGTTTGTAAAGAAATCAGACCTGCATATCACAGTTTTGTAAATCTCTTGACATCTCTTCATGCAGATTGTGTTCATGAGATATGTTGTTGACAATCTCCAGGTCTGGTGTTTTCCAGTACTTTTCTACTTCTGGTGGATGTGGCATTGCTTGTATATCTTATTATTGCCCTTGTATTCAGCATGCGCTGGTGATGATGGTCATTTGTGGCTGCAGATAAATGTGTGGAGGAGTGCAAAATGAGACTAGTCAGCTAATGTTTTCTGTGTTTTTTGTTTCTGTCTTTTACTTCTACGATCCTGAAACGTCCTTTAAATGTTTTTAGGAGTTAAATTTCAAGGACCGATACTTGTTTTGACATAAAGCTGGTAGCTTAATAGTTAGAATACCAGCCTTTCAACCATAGGGCCCAGGTTCTAATCTCTGATAAGGCAAAAGATTCTCCATCACCAGTGAAAGAAAATTTTTTTGTGTATACTGCGTTTTGATTGCTCAAGGGCAAGCACTCTTTAATCCTCGGTCCTTGCAAGATCCTCCTGACATCAGCAATGGTGCACATGCTGTAATGATAGTTTTGTGTGGGTCGTGGAAGGTGTTGTAACACTGTAACTAGCACATGTGACTGATGGTCATGGGATCAAATTCGCATCAGGGTCTATTTAAAAAAAAAATAGACCCAGTGTAAAATGGATACCAGTCTCCTGGTAAGTAGAGGCTGTTGGCGTGGTATTGACATCATCCACCGAGTGCCGATTGGTCTACACAAATATAGTTCTGGCATCAAATGTCCAGTTTGTTAAAAGTGTCATTTATCTGTATTTACCATATTCCCTATGCACCTGAAAGCATGTAAAGAGGGTCCTTTACTTCCTTCTACTTATGTGTGTGTGTTTTAAAAAAAAAATTACAGTAGTGTTTTCAAAGATTCTGTCCCATCATCATAATGTGAATTACAATGATTTATTGGTCAGGCTTGTGTCCAGTACATTCTATTTTGACGGGTTTCTGTCTGGTTTGTCTTCCTTAGTTTTTGACTGACCACAGTTGACGTGCAAGACAGCAGATTTGTTTCTTTCTTTTAGACTGATTCGTACCCTTCATTCAGACTTGACAACGTAGGTAGCCATGCCAGCAGCTATCCCAGTCTTGGGATTGTAGAGAGACACCAACTATTGTAATATGACAAGTTGCAGACATTGTAGAAAAGGCATCTGCTTTAAAAAGCTGATTTTTTGGGTACTTCTCACAATGTTTTGAATGTCAGACTTTAAGGGTTCTCACAATGTTTTGATGTCAGTCTTTTAAGGGTTCTCACAATGTTTTGAATGTCAGACTTTCAAGTGTTCTCAGAATGTTTTGATTATAGAATTTTAGAGGTTCTCACACGATGGTTTAATTATACAAATTTCAAGGGTTCTCACAATGTTTTGAATGTCAGAATCTCAAGAGTTCTAACAATCTTTTGAAGGTCAGAAGTTTAAGTGTTTTGACAATATTTTGAACAATAGGCTTTCAAGAATTCTAACACTGTTATTGGACAATAATATGTCAAGGATTCTCACAATGTTTTGAACAATAGAATTTCAAGGGTTCTCATACTGTATTTAACATTAGAAGGTCTTATGCTCTCAGTATTTTATATGAGACTTTATGAGAACTCCTGATTAGAAACATAAAATCTTCCCAAGGATTCACAAGAAAATTCTCTTGTCATGGAAAAGGTTGCCACAGAGACCACCATTGAATGAGAGTTTCAGGTGCTTTGCTGATGATTTGCTACTGCCTAGACAGACGTCTTTCTGGCTGCTGTATGTTACTGGAGCCAGCTGGACATAGGAGACTTGAGAAATTAATTGATCCACCCCCGGACATTTTTGTGAATTATTGGGTGAACTTCATAATTGTAATGCATGAGCAAGTATTTCCATTGTCACATGTTGAGGAAAGGGGTTCTTCTGTTGACTTTTATTTAAAGAATGTCTTTGTTGTGCCTAGGATGCATGTTGGTGTAGTTGTTTAGAGGTGACGTTGATAGTGTCAAGAGCACTGCCAGACGAGGGTTTGATGCATGCTAGTTGATGTCAGGAGCACTGCCAGACGAGGGTTTGATGCATGCTATTGCCATTTGCTAAGAGAGGGACGGACTGTCCTCCGTGCATTCAGACTTGCACATTTTGATGGTCCTAACACTTGACCGACCCACTGCCAGTTCCTGCATCAAGACTTTATTTTGTTGTTTGTTTTGTATTTACGCTGTTTGTACCAACAGTGTTTTATCACTGTTCGTGATGTAACATCCCAGTGTCATGAGCACTGTATGAACAGATGAGTTTTCTGTAATGTACAGTTATCATGAGATAATCCCGTGGCACAGATACTGCTGCCGTGAAGTGATCGGACTTCACATCGAGGTCACGGTAGTTTGAGGTAGGGTGACCTGCACCTTGCTATATTTTCTTCACACAGACATTGTTGGCGCAAATTTCGTTCAGCCTCAAAAACACAGAGAAGAGAATTAGAGACAGATTAATAATACAGGGAAGAGGCAAAGGGAGCTGAAAGAGGTAGCCATGGATGGGAAGATGTGGCCTGAATTGGTTGAGGGTTCATTATCAAATGATAGGTAAAGGACATTAGAAGATAGCCTCAGAGCCACACATGTTTGATAAAAATAACATATCAACCCCATCCTCAGCATGAGATTGTACCCAAACCCTTGAGCTGGTGAATGAATGGTTGGCAGAGTGCGAGATCTGGTTTCAAATTCTCGGTAAGGTGTGGATTTTTTTCTGTCAGTGGCAAAAGCAAAACTATAATCTGCACAGTTCGTGGTGGCTGAACTAGCCTTGCAGCCTTTCCTCAGACTCAAGATCCCCCTTCCTCGCCCAACACATCAAGATGCTATATACAGGCAGTGGATGACAGTTTTTGACATTGACATATAAAGCAGGAAGTGCAAATGCTCACATATGTGTCTATACTGTGAGTTCACATATTGTTTCTGACTGCCAATTTCCCAGCATCTGCACTCTTATGGAGCTAAGGTGTATAGTGGTTAGTACACTTGCCTGCCAAGACAAAGGTCTAGGTTCAATCCTCAGCAATGTAGTATTGTATTCTCTGACCTGGTTTAGCTCTGAGGATGCCCCAGTGACATAAATTATGCTCCGAATAATTAGCATTTTCTGAGTTTGTCAGGGAAGAAAGAGTGCCGAGAAAGGAAACTGGACATCTCACTTCATTATGCCTTGACCTAGAATAGATGAAGACCTGACACTTCACACCCTGAAGATAGATACCTTGACCTTTCTCTCATACTTATGGTGCAGCCCGCCAGCTTTGATTTCCGTGACTGTCCAGCTGAAAGAACAATTTGTTTCCTCAATATTTTTGCAATATATGTTGGTTGATGGTTTGTTTTCTCCTGTCACAGGCAACCTGGCATGTCTCTGATGCTGACTATGGTAGTAAGAGTTATTTTACTGATGTAAATAAAATGAAATATGAAGATAATGTTTCCCTGGTTGTCTAATTTTGTGGAGAGTTAGTTTTTGTTTGTTGTATTTTGTATAAGAAGAGTTAAAGCCCAGATTCCCAAATAGAGTACAGCTCATTACAGGGGTCATAAAGTGTTTTCCCTGAGTCTTTGTTATCATAAGTTTTATAGGATACTTCAGCATGAAGTTGTCAACATATTTATATCCCTTTGATGGATCATGGTGTATTTGACTGTTAGGGAAGGTGTTGATTCAGGGTTATGCTTAGAGCAGCAGAATGTGGGTATCACATATTGGTTGATGGGGCATGAATGACTTAGAGACCTGGTAAATGTGAGTTTAAAAAAACCCACAATAAATCAGTGCAAATAGTTGGCAGTCATCATTCGAGGATCAGCAGTTAATGAGTGGACTTCAGAATATTGAGGTGCTGTGTGATGAACTCGTCTCCCTGGCCTAGGAGTTAACGTCTTTCTCCTTAATCCCGTATATTCTAATTAGTAATGTAACCTGCACAAGAATCCGTAGCAGTTCTCGTCGCATTGGTAACTTATGGGGTATGTGAGCCGGTCACTCAGAAAGCAATGGCAAACTACTGAGCGTAATCTTGCCTAGTACATCAACAGCAGCTGAAAAATGCTGGTGTTGACTGCAACATCCTGTAAGGGATATAAATAAAATGTTTGCATATCCTTTACAGGACATTGCTATCAGCATCTTTCAGCTGATTGTTGATTTCTTGGCAAGATTACGCTCAGTAGTTTGCCATTGCTTTCTGAGCAGCCGGCTCACATACCCTGTAAGTTACCGAAGTGAATCAAACCACTGCTGATTCTCACTGTCGTCACGTTACTTACGAGAGTATACGAGATTACGAAGAAACGTCGCTAACCTCTAGGCCAGGAAGCTGGCGTAAGGGATATGCAACATTTTAAAAAAAAAGCGTGATGAAACTTAGCGACAACAAGGATGCAGAGATCTTGCTTTAGAATGTTTCAGGCACCTGGAGCAAAGAGCTGCACACCTGCAAAGTTGTGTTATTATTTCTTGATATTTCAGTTTATAATGTAGTTGACAGGAACCATAGTGCAGTGGGTGTTATGCTTGCCTGTCAATCTTATAAGCATATGTTCAAATCCCCATTTACCTGAACTCCTGGGTCAGCCCTGTCTAAAATGGGCAGCACCATATGCCAACACTACACCTCAAGGCATAGAAAAGGCTTTTTTACTTTAATGTTGTCAACATTTCTGACTGTTCATTTGTATCTTTGATGCCCTTTAGCTCTTTTTCCCCACAACTTTATCCTTCATTGTGGTTTTCAGTAAATTCTCATGTTGTTTAGTATGGTGAAACTGTTTTGTCTTTCTCATGTGTATGTCTTCCTGCAATGCTTGTTTCATGTTGAGTTATAGAACTTCCTTGTTAGTCAGTTTCATCTATGAAATGTGCTCGTTTTCTGAAAATCTTTATTTCAATTGTATGCTTTTTTAATCATGGTTATGTTTCCCTTCTATACATTAATGTTGAATACTTACTGCGTTTGACATGCGTCAGCTTCATTTGTATTATATCTCTTTGTAGAGAAGTTGATGATCAATGCTGCTGAACTAGCACTTTGCCATTTTGATTCTTTTAGTAATTTGCATGCCATAACTGATTAGAGTCATTAGACGTAGACAGTCGAAATTTTTTGTTTTGGGCATGTTATGAGAAGAAATGAATTGGAGAACTTGGTGACAACTGGCAAGATCGAAGGGATGAGACCAAGGGGAAGACCTAGAAGCAAATACCTGGATGGCTTGGCCATGTGGCATGGTCGAGAAAGGAACACAGAGCTGATCCACGACTCTGGTGATCGAGTGAGATGGCAGAACATGACCGCCCACGCTTTCCGGCATGGCACATGATGGATGGATGGTAAAGAGCAGGATGGATTTGTTGAAGGCAGAGGTAGAAATTATACTGTATACACATTACGAACACTAATATAAAGATTAACAGAGGCACAGAAATACATATACTTGTGCTTTATAGATTACCAAAGTTAATAAAGAATTTCAGGAGTGTAGACAAGACCTACAAAAGGACAGACAAAGAGAAAGAAAAAGTACTCACTGAATGATGCAGCAAACAAACCTGTACATGATATTGTGAAAAAAGGTTAGCTGCAATAAATATGCTCACAGAACTATGTACGGGGATGACAATGATTGATAATTACCATCAAGAATATCTAAGGTACAATTAAGACCTAAAAAAAAAATAATCTGCATCTGGCCCCTGGCCCTGATGGCATGTGATGCCAGGACGTTGGCAGGACACGAGAAGCAGATTTGCAGGACAATAATGGCAATAATAACATTCTAAATGACACCATCTCCGAAAGCTGGCTACATAACTACTTAATTCCAATAGTCAAACCTGTTGAAAATGATACTCATAATGGCTGCTACAAAATCATCACTGTGCAGGATTCATTCATTTGTTAGCATGAGTGAAGAAGACACCCACCAAGTATGCAGACCAACCATCAATCATAGAAGGGAGTGAATTCCAATGCAAGAAGATACCCGTACTACCATCGCTGTCCATATCACTCTTGCCACAGGTAGCAGCAGTGGACATTCATTCATTCAGTAGCATGTCCTTTGCAGAACCTTGCTGCCATAACAACCTTCCGGAGAACTTCTCGGTCATAAGCAAGATGTCCCGCGTCCGATACTCCCATTCTGCAAACATCTTCTCTTTGGCCTTCGTCTTCCTCTCTTACCGGGCATATACTCCTCCATTATTGTTCTCTCCAAACTTTCATGATGTTTCAAGTGACCGAAATATTTCAATTTGGTTTTGTAGCCAACCTTCTTCAATATTCAGATCTTGTCGTATGGATGCATCTGTTCTTTTCTGTATCCAAGATATTCTTAGAACCCGTCTATAACATTTATATTCAAAGGCATTTATGCGCTATTCCGCTTGTTTAGTAAGTGTCCAGGTCTCACATGCATATTTAGCAATGGAAAAGATGCACGCTCTTAAAAATCTAAGTTTTATAGGCCTATCTATCCACAGCCACTGTTTATTCAATGGACACTGAGGTGAAAACGCCAATACACGAAAGCACTGCAAAAGGTAGTATAAAGGAATAAAGGTGTTTACGGGTGGACCGCATGGGCATTTTCAGCAAGCTGGAGGTGCACAATTGTCCAGGAAGCAAGTGGAAATTGGAGTGAGCCGGGGCGCCGCCTGTCATAACCATTGTACCAAGTGCACATGATATTTGATTAACCAACACAGAACAGTCGCTGTACGCTAGCGAGGATGTAAAGAAGGAGATTTTAGAATCCGGAGTGCTATAATGATGATCTTCACTAGTCACATCTTTGTTACCCGGGATACCCCCCCCCCACCCTCGGGATAGCCACCCACCCTTCTCCTCCCATCTTTCAAGCCAAGAAAAACTCTAATATTATCTAGCTATATTGTTAAGTAGTTATTGTGTTAAAATTTCATGAAAGACAATTTAGGATGGACATGGACAGCAAAGGACACACAAGACAATAGACATATTGGAAATTACAATAACAGAGCACTTGAATTCTCGGCCTACAAACTTTAACTTACATATTTAACAACACATTTATTCGATTTACGATGTTTATATGCGTATATTTCAATAATAAAATTCATGCAAGGAAAATGGGTAATTGTCGTAAAAACCGTTTTAATTACGCAGGCCAGTTTGTATATCAAGCGACAGATGTTCCTTGTTATAGGAATGCCCAATGTGCAGGGGTGTCGATTTTGAAAACATAACACAACAAGATGTAGTTGTAAATAACCTATCGGTGAAAATCTAGCAATATAGTTTTAATTATATAATACAATGTGAATATTAGATCGTTATCAAACGCTGTCCGGATAGCCATTTTCTAGCCGCGGTTTGTCACCATAGAGAAGATGAAGCGTGAGAAAATCACAATTGTGTTTCTACTTTGTTTCATTTACCTGGAGGTGCACGGCATGCAACGTAGGTATTAGATACAGAATTATTAATATATAGTATATCGTCTTTATGTTTACATTTAGTTCCAATATTAATTGTAAAATGCAAACGAGGCCTCAGATATAAATCTCATGTTACGCGAAATAAAATAGTTCATGCCGCGTTTCGGTGTAGATTCCCGTCTTAGGTCGTATGAGTTACGAACGCAATTTGCGATCCCGCATACCGCGTTCGAAACGGCTACATGAGAAATGGAAGCCGACCGGTGCTTTGATTTAGTTTTCATACAATGGTATGAGTGTCGGTCGTCCCGAAAGCAATTGCAAACTACTGAATCTAAACTTGCCAAGAAATCATAAACAGCCAAACAATGTTGGGTTGGACGTCTATGACCTCCATCAAGGATATGCTACTACCGAACTAACTTATGTCGTAGGCGAGGTTTTGATTCTCCATCACTATCGGCATGTCGGTGAATGTGGGCATCTCCATCTGTCCTGGCGCTCAGTCAGCGATAGCACCATGACATGATTATGAGAACACGTCTAGCAGAATGCCAGATGCGCCATGATGCTGCAGAAAAGCAACGCTACTCTGCTTTGTCGTGGACAGCTGCTGCTGCCAGTTCCAGAACATTCATGATGAGACAGATACAGACACAGACACCACACACAAATACAGAAACGGTTGCCAAAGCCAAAGAAACACTGTGGGGCTATTGAAAACGCACCGACACGCACTGCACCCGAACACAGGAGATCACTGTCAGTGCTAAATATAGCTGGTGACCCTAAATATAGCTGGTGACGGTTGGGGTGAATTAAGGCATAACATAACATAACATAACATAATAGAAGTTAACTCACAGAGAGAACTGGCTACTCGCGCCTCAAGAAGGTAGTCGACATTATGTGTGCTTACCCGTTTGTCCGCATGCTTTGTGAACTTTCGTTGTATAAGTTCGGGTACTTTGGCGATGAAATATCAGTTGCACCAGTATACTGTATACAATAAAACCATTCAACCACGCATACAAACAGTTAGCAAAGCAGTGTCGGCATGAGCACATACTTAACTTGCACTGTTATTCATTCTACCAACCGCGGAGATTCTTTATTGTTCTCCCTCCACGCTGGCCGACAGACATTTGCACAAAAGAACATTGAGAAAACTGATAATAGTATTACTAGAAGGGCGTTCATCAGGAATTCACAGGGCTAAAGGAAAAGAGGAAGACCCAAATCATGCGAAGAAGAGAAGCAGAAACAGAAATTAATAATATACATTAACTGAGCTGCATGGGATAATTGGGATAGTTCAGGATATGGACACTTGGAGTGAGATGGGAGAGATTCTTTGCCCCAAATGTATATACAGAGGGAAAGAAGAAGAGGAGATCAATAAATTCTAATATTTACAGGCAATCATAATATCGAATGGAAGTCGCGTAACAGAGATAAAGCAGAATATGCTAAAAATAAGATGCATTTCAGAAGACGGAAATTATCCTTTCTTTTATGTCACTTATCCTTGAATGTCAAAAAGCGAGTGCTGAGAAATTATGTCTAACTGTATTTCTGCATGGCAGTGAATGTTTTAATATGAACGAATACACACAGAAGTGCACGGAAGCAGGGAGAGGCGTGCTTTCTGAAGCTATCTTGCGAATACCATAGATGGTAGAACAAATGCAAATACCTTGATGGCCAGGGTACCTAACAATGATTGACAGAAAGAAGCTAAATAAAGTAGAAAATTATACGCAATAATAAGAAAGAGACACTGTTCTGTGGTCATAATAATGAGAAGAGAACTATCGAGAGAAATTATGATAGAAGGTCTAAGGCCATTAACGAGGTGGACTATCTATATCTATAAAAGAGACTATATTTGTGGTTGGGGATGTATTTGCTGCGTTCGATAACGGTACATCCGATTGAGATGAAATTTTCTACACGTCTTCCTTTCATTCCAGTGCAACCAACTGTAATAGTTTCTTAGGGGGCAATCATCTATTTACTTACTAAAATTTCATTTTGTAATTACATGACTTAACATAAGAAATATTCTATAAAGGGATATAACTTTTAGTAGCATTGCTATATCTTAGGTTAAGTCCCCTGGCTAAATCAAATCAAATCAAAAGCTATAGATAGCTAGATAGATAGATAGATAGATAGATCTGACCCGATAGAGAGGGTGGGATAGACGGAGGGAGAGACGGACGGACGGGCAGGCAGACAGACAGATAGACAGACAGACAGACAGACAGTCGGGAACGGGAACTTATATGACTACTTATATGAATTAAATTAGATGCTCCCCACCAGAGACTGGGTGAAGCCGGGCCGGGTCAGACAGACAGATAGACAGACAGACAGATAGTCGGGAACGGGAGCTTATATGACTAATTATATGAATTAAATGAGATGCTCCCCACCAGGAGCTGGACGAAGCCGGGCCGGGTAAGACAGACAGACAGACAGACAGACAGACAGACAGACAGACAGACAGACAGACAGATAGATAGATAGATCCCTGCCAGGACCTGGGCGAAGCCGGGCCGGGTCAGCTAGTCCTCGATAAAATTAACTTAGAACACAAAGGACCCAGATCTGTGGAGAGACATCAACGCCTACGCAATGTAATACGACACGCGACGGTGATGAATTCCTACTATTTTACCTACATTCTGAAACAAATAATTAATTACATTTTTATTTCACATACCTTCTCTAACAGACACAAATAATCCATTCAACTTCATCTGTCTCATGTAAAATACTGTTACCCAATTGCCTTTTTTTCATGTGTCTCATGAGACACACAATTACCCAATTGTCTCTATTTCATTTGTCTCATGTAACACACGGTTACCAAATTGCTTCTATTTCCCGTGTCTTCTGTAACATCCAATTACTCAATTGCCTGTATTTCATATGTCGTATGTAACACACAATTACTCAATTGCCTCTATTTCATCTGTCTCATCTAACACACAGTTACCCAATTGCCTCTATTTCCCGTGTCTTATGTAACATACAATTACCCAATTGCCTCTATTTCATCTGTCGTATGTAAAACACAGTTACCCAATTGCTTCTATTTCATCTCTCTTTTGTGACACACTGTTTCACAACTGCCACTATTTCATCTGTCGTATGTAAAACACGATTACCCAATTGCCTCTATTTCATCTGTCATATGTAACATACAATTACCCAATTGCCTCTATTTCATCTGTCGTTTGTAACACACAATAGTCCAATTACCTCTATTCTATCAGTCTTATGCAACACACAATTACCCATTTGCTATTACTTCATCAGTCTTGTGTAACACACAATTAGCCAATTGCCTCTATTTCATGTTTTATGTAGCAAACAATTATCCAATTGCCGCTATTTCATCAGTCTTATGTAACACATAGTTACCAAATTGCTTCTACTTCATCAGTCTAATGTAACACACAATTACCCGAGTGCCTCTATTTCACCAATCTTATGTAGCATACAATTACTAAATTGCCACTACTTAATCTGTCGCGGTCATGATTCGCCATGTCACTCGATCACTAGAGTCATGGATCAGCTCAGTATTCTTGTCTCGACCATGCCACGTGGCCAAACCATCCAGGTATTTACTTCTCTGTATTCCGCTTGTTCTCTTCCCCTGGACCTTGCCAGTTGTCACCAAGTTCTCCAATTTATTTCTTCTCATAACATGCCCAAAAAATGTTAACTGTCTACGTCTAATTTCTCTAATACGTTTACGAATTTCATTTGTTTCTTGTAGGTCTTAGCCGTTGGCTTTTCTGTCTGTCCATGATATTCTTTGCATTCTCCTTAGAAACCACATTTCCACAGCCATCATGTGTTTTTAAGTTTGACGGCTCATTGTCCACGCTTCACATCCATACAAACGTACAGGTTCTATGCAACACCTCAACACTCTTTTTATAGTAGCAATTGACATCTTTTTATTGGTCAGTATGTTTTCCATCTTTCAAAACGCTACGTTCGCCATGGCGATTCTTGTTCTAATCTCTTCAAGGCATCTCAAATCAGATGTTATGACTGTTCCGAGATAATTGTACCGATTCACTCGTTTAAGAATATTTTCATTTACTTGTATATTGCATTGTGGTATTTTCTTGCCCAAGTGACGACCATAATCTGTATCATCTTACAACTTAATTCTAACCCTAGTTGTTCACTGTGTGCAACAACCGCATCTACTAAATGTTGCAGATTCTGCTCATTGTCTGCAATCAATACTGTATCACCTGCATTTGTAATATTATCGATGTTTCGTCCCCCAATGGTAATTCCTTTAATATCTTCTATATTTATGAAAATATTTTCACTGTACTGGGAAAAAAATCAACACGCTAACTGTTTGTAACACACAATTACCCAATTGCCTCTATGTAATCTCTCTTGTGTACCACACAATTACCCAAATTGCCTCTATGTCATCTCTAGTTTGTAACACCATTACCTAAGTCTCATCTCATCTGATCATGTTCCTCTTGTACCTTGCGGTGTCGAGGTGAAGTATAAACATCGTGAGTGTGTCCGATTATGGGCTTTATGTATCGACATTCCCATGGACTCTGCTATTCCCTCCGTCCAACGTTTACGTGGTCGGCCTCTTCCTCTGTTTCCATCTGGTCTGAACATCATTGCTAGTTGTGATATGCTGTTGACTGGTAACCTACTTGCATGGCAAAACCATTTGACTTTCTGCTTTCTAATAAAATCATCAATTACCCAAGTGCCTCTATTTAATCTGTCGTTTGTAACACACAATTACCAAATTGCCTCTATTCATCTGTCGTATCTAACACACTATTACCCAATCGCCTCTATGTCATCTTTCTTGTGTACCACACAATTACCCAAATTGCCTGTATTTCATCTCTCTTTTGTAACACACAATTACCCAATTGCCTCTATTTCAGCCTCCTTCTGTAGAAAATATTTCAACCCAGGCCCGTGTTATGATTACAAAAAGTTTTATTACTTCAGCGTAGCGAACCAGATGTGTCAGGGATTTCTGTACGGGGGATGTGGAGGAAACGACAACAGGTTTCCAACACTGAAATTATGTCACATCATCTGTGAGCAATCAATGGATGAAGGAGAGATACCAAATTACCCGTTGTTCTATCATTAAACGCATCGCATAAAGTGATATTACATGTGTTTTTATTTAATTGATATTGTCATAACACTCCCTGGGGTGAGGGGAATCTGCTATCACACTTTAACAACGGGATACCTTTAGCCCTGGGACATAGGTGACCTCAGTCCACAAAACCCCTTCGACCCTGGGAACCCTATCTCCCTCACTCTCAACCAAGGGACGTTACCCCTTTCAAACTTCGTCCTGAACTCATGACGCAACTCTGGCAGCTAACTATGTTAACCATATGGTGTATTATACAAGATGAATGGATGAATGAGAATGATGATGATGATTCTAAGATAGGCCTTGCAGTATCTATGAGAGATAAGACGTGGCAAGGATCGAGTAGCCTCCTGGAGGAAATGTCATCATCGTCAGGGCCTCAAGTCACACTATTGGGTAAGTCAGACACGCTCACCAAGTCTCTCAGGCCTCCCTCCAGGTATAGGTTTCTCCACTTGGATAGGATGGCTGGCGAGTCGACTCACTGGTACTTGGGACCTCCGGTGGATGACGTCCCTGAAATCTAGATCACCTTAGGGTAAGGATAAAGACGGTCTCTTGGGAGCTGAGGAACTAGAACACTCCTCTGAAGCGTCTGGAAGTATCAATGGTACTGCGGGTATAGCAAGAGGGTGATCTCTCACTCAATGGTAGTAGCAGTCCTAACTGTCTATGCAACCCGCGCAGATCTTCCAACTCATAGCGCAGATATCACAGCACAGATACCTCCCTCGCTGAAACGTGGCACTGTAGATAAATTTCAAAACAGACAAAAGTTCTTCCACAATATCAGGCACCACAGGGTACCAGGCACTTGGTAGCGGAGACATCATATCTATGTGGCATGAAGGCAGTCAGTCAGGCTCACAGTGGGGACACTAACAACAACCAGATACTTGCCCAGCTGGAGTAACGAACAAGGCGATATGGTGCTGTCATGGCACATAACCTGGGCTATCAGACGTGGAGTGGGCGAGGCGTTAGCTGGAGCCCATCCTGAGACGTACTCTCGATTGTAAGTACTGCTCGCTGAGGTAGTGGACTTCCAAGCTGTTCACACCGGCTATCGCCCTAGTCCGGATCACTGGACTCGTCCCCAGATCATGGCTCTGCTCTCAACAAGATAGAACCTGTGGAGGAGAGCACCATGAATCAGACTTACCCACAGCCGATACACTTAAGTCTCCCTTACTCAGACGTGTGGACCCTTCCCATAAGGGCCGCACTCCTTCACTGGCTGCTCAAATGGTCGAGGACAGACTGGACCTAGAACCAAAGTGGCAGCTGTCCACCTATATCCTCTTTCTCAGACGACCGTAGGACTGGGCCAAGGTGGGTGTCTGAGTTATGGGTCTCTGCTGAAACATAGCTAGACAACACATGTGATTAGTGAGTTAGTGGTACTTATAGATAGAAGGGCTCTGAAGGAGGGCCGATGGCAGTACTTCCTCACCTCCTTCCTGTTATCCGCCAACGCTGATGTCGTACCAGGCCGTAGGCACCATCCAATAACTCCAAATAACTATACAGGGTGATCCCCTTGTAGCAGAAATCCACACCCCGTTCCCACCTCGCTGGTCCCAGGTCGGGGCATTTAGAACGGTGTCATGTTCAATATGAACAATTCTGTCGCAATGGTCCCTTCTCCCTCTATCAATCTCTCAGGACACCACTATAGTAAGCTGGTATGCCATCGAGGGAACTAATTTACAAGACAGATGTGAGATAAGCCAAGAAGAAAGCCAGTGGTCGGCCACCAGGTGATCAGACGCTCGACTCCCGGTACGACCTTGAAACGACCTCGGAGGTTTCAGCCGACCGGTGCATTCAATTCGTGGCACTTGCCCGCGGTAATCGATATATCACTCGATATATCCGAAGCGACTCCTTAGTCTACTTCCGTTAGCGCTGTGAGTAACGGTTCGGCCGCGTTGGCCCCACCGACGCTCGAGGTTATAAAGTTGGCCATGTGTGAACTCGAATTATAGGTCTCACTTCCCTGAACCCGATTGTCCCGATCAACAGGGGCTGTAAATAAGCCGCGCGTGGCTAACCTATGAAATATCTTAGCAGTACAATGCTGCTACACACGCGTGTGCCACAGGCTTAATTTTACAGTCGTAAACTACAAGCTTGCCACTGTTCACACGTGACCTCCTTTGCCGCGCCGGTCAGTACACGCGTTAGCGAAATCACATAATTCGAATCACCGCACTAGTTAAGAAAAAGGTGGTACACATACCTTCACACAAACAGCACGACAGTGGATACAAGAAGCCATGGACATGATGTCAGAAGTCTTTAACCCTCATTAAGACACGGCGTCCCGCTCTCTCTCTCTCTCTCTCGTAGCACTGGGGCCAAAATGTCGACTGCCTGCCTGCAACCTTCGTCTCCAACTGATCATGTGTTCCGGGACAATCGACTGCGTCAGACATGCGCAGTCGGTCTTGCCCTTAAACCTGTTCCGCCACCAACCTACGGGAATAATTTTAAAGGGCGAGCAACGATTCGGGTCGGGTTGAGTCAAATTACTGGTTACTTCCCTTTCACTGGTAAATTTTCGTCACCCGAATCTCCGATGTCTCACCGGACCTTTCCTCAGCAGAAACATCACGAGGCGGACCCACTGAGTTCTGCGACAGATATCTCATTCACTTGGTAAGAATATTAATGCGCATAATGCGGTAGGATGGCGTCATATATGGATCAAGTGTTCTTCTTACCTTGTTATATTTTTATTTAGCGATCAACGTAAGACGAAAATAACTCTAAGCGTTGGTGTCCCAGTTATATAAATTCAGTCAATAAAGAGGAACATGAGCCCTTATTTAACAGCTACGATGTGAGTAAGCCGCAAAAGGTCTGGATCGCAGATTAACTTGCTTTCACCTAAGAAAACATAAAGCTCAAGAATTGGCACTTATAATGTTAAAACTGCGTACGAATTAACAAAAACAGCACATGTGACAGAAGAAATGAAAAATTAAAAGACTAGCATATTAGGATGACGCGAACCAATTTGGACCCTGGGAAGGTAAAAAGCTTCTAAGCGAAGGTAAAATAGAGTTGTCATCTGGTCATACAGAGGAAAATCCCACCTCCTCATATAGTGAAGGAGTGGCCCGAATTTTACCTATAGAGGCAGATAAGGCATAAACAAAGCGCAGAGCAATGAGTTCTAGAATAATAACAAGTATTTGAAATTATTAAAAAGATGAGATCATCATAGACGAATGGATATCAGTGCTCGCTATTAAACTTCAGATCTTCTTCTTCTTCTTCTTCTTCTTCTTCTTCTTCTTCTTCTTCTTCTTCTTCTTCTTCTTCTTCTTCTTCTTCTTCTTCTTCTTCTTCAGCGTTCCGAGCCATTGAGGTTCTTTGCTGCAGATACAATCCGTCCCCATTCGTCTCTCTGGTTGACCCTCTCTTGCCAGTCGTTGATTCCAAGTGCTTGTAGGTCTGTATGTATATTATCTCTCCATCGTCTTCTTGGTCTACCTCGGGGTCTACGGTCAATTAAACTGCAGATGGTCAGAACAAATACAAATACCTTGGACGGCCAGGGTAACTAACAACGATTGCGTGAAAGAAACTACAGAATGTAGAAAATTATACGCAACAATAAGAGAGAGACAGTAATCTGCAGCACCCTGTAAGGGATATAAATAAAATGTTTGCATATCCTTTACAGGACATTGCTGTCAACATCAGCATCTTTCAGCTGATTGTTGATTTCTTGGCAAGATTATGCTCAGTAGTTTGCCATTGCTTTCTAAGCGGCCGGCTCACATACTCTGTAAGTTACCGACGCGATTCGAACCACTGCTAATTCTCACCGTCATCACGTTACTTACGAGATTATGGAGAAAAGTCGCTAACCTCTAGGCCAGCAAGCCGGCGTAAGGGATATGCAACATTTAAAAAAAAAGTTTGATGAAACCTAGTGACAGCAAGGATGCAGAGATCTTGCTTTACAATGTTTCAGGCACCTGGAGCAGAGAGCTGCACACCTGCAAATTTGTGTTATTATTTCTTGATTTTTCAGTTTATAATGTTTATAATGCACATGAAAGCTGGCAAGGCCCCCGGTGCAGATAACATCACAACAGAAATGATTAAAGCTTTAGAAGAATTTGGACTAGAGCAAGTCACTAGACTGCTGAACACATATGATACTGGAGATATACCTTCTGAATTATGTAACTCTGTATTTATTGCAATCCGAAAGAAATCAGGAGCCTTGGAATGTCATCAACATAGAACAATTAGTATAATGAGCTACATCACAAAGATTTTGCTACAAATTATCATGCAAAGAGTGAGGAAGAAAATACAACCTGAAATAGGGGAAGAACAACGTGGGTTTGTAGAAGCAAAGGGAACAGTAAATGCTGTGTATATGCTGCGAACAGTTATTGAACGTGCTGTAGAAGTAAACAAGGATATACACCTTTTTGTTTTATTGACTACACAAAAGCTTTTGATAGAGTTAGACATGTCAACATGGTAATATGCTTGCAGATCTACAAATTGATGGGAAAGACATTAGACTTATAAAAAACATATATTGGAAACAACAAGCTGCCATAAGGATTGATAATGAAGTGGGACAATATCAACCTATTAAGAGAGGTGTTAGGCAGGGATGTGTAATGTCTCCAGATCTTTTTTCCCTATACAGTGAAAATATTTTCAGGAATGTAGAAGATATAAATGGAATCAGCATTGGAGGACGAAACATCAATAACATTAGATATGCAGATGATACAGTATTAATTGCAGACAATGCACAAGATCTACAACAATTAGTAGATGCAGCTGTGGTTCACAGTGAGCAGCTGGGGTTGGAATTAAATTGTAAGAAGACACAGGTTATGGTCGTCACTAGGAAGAACGAAGTACCACAATGTAATATACAAGTAAATGGGAATATTCTTCAACGAGTGAATCGGTACAATTATCTCGGAACAGTCATAACATCTGATTGGAGATGCTTTGAAGAGATTAGAACAAGAATCGCCGTGGCGAAAGTAGCCTTTAGCAAGATGAAAAATATTCTGACCAAAACAAAGATGTCAATTGAAACGAGAAAAAGAGTGTTGAGGGGATACATAGAGCCTGTTCTTTTGTACGGATGTGAAACTTGGACAATGTGCAGTCAAACTGAAAAACATCTGATGGCTGCAGAAATGTGGTTTCTGAGGAAAATGCTAAGAATACCATGGACAAACAGAAAATTCAATGACCAAGTACTACAGGAGACAAATGAAAATCGTAAATTGATTAGAGAAATTAGGCGCAGACAGTCAAAATATTTTGGACATGTTATGAGAAGAAATGGATTGGAGAACTTAGTGACAACTGGCAAGATCGAAGGGAACAGACCAAGAGGAAGACCGAGAGGAAAATACCTGGATGGCTTGGCCACATGGCATGGAGGAGACAGGAACACTGAGCTGATCCACAACACTGGTGATCGAGTGAAATGGCGAGTCATGACCACCCATGCTTTCCGGCATGGCACATGATTGATTGAATGTGGTTGACAGGAACCATAATGCAGTGGGTATTATGCTTACCTGTCAACCTTATAAGCATATGTTCAAATCCCCATTTACCTGAACTCCTGGGTCAGCCCTGCCTAAAATGGGCAGCACCATATGCCAACACTACACCTCAAGGCATAGAAAAGGATATTTTACTTTAATGTTGTCAACATTTCTGACTGTTCATTTGTATCTTTGATACCATTTAGCTCTTTTTCCTGCAGCTTTACCCTTCATTATGGTTTTCAGTAAATTCTTATGTTGTTTAGTATTGTGAAACTGTCTTGTCTTTCTCATGTGTATGTCTTCCTGCAGTGAGTGTTTCATGTTCAGTTGTTATAGAACTTCCTTGTTAGTCAGTTTCATCTATGAAATGTGCTCGTTTTATGAAAATCTATATTTCAATTGTATGCTTTTTAAATCACGGTTATGTCTCCCTTCTATACACTAGTGTTGAATACTTATAGCGTTTGACATGCGTTAGCTTCATTTATATTATATCTCTTTGTAGAGACGTTCATGATCAATGCTGCTGAACTGGCACTTTGCCATTTTGATTCTTTTAGTAATTTGCATGCCATGTGGTAAAGAACAGGATGGATTTGTTGAAGGCAGAGGTAGAAATTATACTGTGTACACATTGCGAACACTAATATAGAGATTAATAGAGGCACATAAATTTTCACTAAACGATACAGCAAACAAACCTGTACACGATACCCTGAAAAAAGGTTCGCCGTAATAAATATGCTCACAGAACTATGTACAGGGATGACAATGATTGATGATCTTCATCAGTAACATGCAGGGTACAATTAAGACCTAACAAAATCATCTGCACCTGGCCCTGATGGCGTCTGATGCGAGGACGTTAGCCAGATACAAGAAGCAGGTCTGCAGAACCTGTGTAATGGCAATAATAGCATTCGAAATGACACCATCCCCGAAAGCTGGCTACATAGCTACTCAATTCCAATAGTAAAACGTGTTGAAAATGATACTCATAATAGCTGCTACAGAATCATCACCATGCAAAATTCATTCATTCGGTAGCATGTTTAGTTTAGTTAGTCGTTTAGTCGTTGGATCAACATCACGGCACACGGTTTAACCCGTAAGTGCTCCGTTTTCCCCCTAACTCAAACCTGAGTCTGGAGAAACTCAGCTCAATGTACGAACTCCGTTGCATCGGCGAGGATCCTGAAATATTTGGGTAGATTTTTAACTCGAAATCTTCCCCGGGCAGCGCCGTTAGGCTACTCTTTTTCGATTTCCAACTGCCAAGGGATTTTTTACGTGCGCAACAATACACACGGGCATCAGATCTCACTACCCAGAGACCAGGGGGAATTTTTACTAGAAGTCCACGTGACAAAAATCCCGGTTCTCACCGGGGCTTGAACCCGGGACCTCCAGCACTCGAGGCGGACACCATACCTCGAGACCACTCAGCCCCCGTCGGTAGCATATCCTTTACAGAACCTCGCTCCCATAACAACCTCCCGGAAAAATTCTGCAAAGGACATGATACTGAATGGGTGCAGGATGTTGTGGTCGTGTCAGATGGCAAAACATGACCGCCCACGCTTATCGGCATGGCACATGATGTGATAACTTCAAAATGAAAGCCGATATTCGACACTACACGCTACCCTGTCAACACCCAAATGGGCAAATTGTGGATGGGATAAGTGAAGACAACACCCACCAAGTATGCAGACCAACCATCAATCATAGAAGGGAGTGAATTCCAATGTCAGAAGATAACCGTAATACCATCTCTGTCCATATCACTCTTGTCACAGGTAGCAGCAGTGGTTAGTTAGTTAGTCGACAGATCATCCTCATTGCACATCGAACCATTCAGTCCATAAGTGCTTGGATCCCCTCCTCAGCAAATCCCGCAGCGTGTAGCAGCTAATGACACCAGTTCTGTGTTGGTTTATCAGTCTTATTTGGCTTCCTGTGTAGTGTTCTTGATTGGCCACTCCTCTTTTAATTTGCTGTTCTCAGTCTGGCCATGGTTGTAGATTCACAGTCATCACTTGGTTCTCGCAAAAGTCTTACTTCTCGTAGAGCATTCAGAATGTCAGCCTGGTCCATGGCGCGTCAGCCCTCCACAGTAGCGTTACCTGCGAGCTTGTAAGCCCGCTCATTCCCTTGTACTCCCGCATTCCCTGGCACGAAGATGAAACTAATCTTTGCCAGCCGAGACCGCTCCAGAGACAGCAACCAGTCTCTTCGGACCCCCCCCCCCCCCCATCTCTATCCTCTTGAGCATGTTCATTGAGTCGCTAAGGAAACATGTCCTAGTGAATATCTGTGTCTCGAGCCATGTTATTGCTTTACTTACTGCCATGACTTCCATAGTCAGGCTACTTGTGGTCTCAGCAAAATCACCAGAGTCCTCCTTCACAATTCTCCCCCCGGCCTGAGCCGTAAAGGCCCATGAGCTTCTTACATGTCGGACGACCGACCCATATGTGTAAATGACAACATCACCGTCTAGCGAATTCTCGAAAATCAACGCTTGTACTTCCGCCTCCACAGCTGCCGGGTTTTCTTGTCTGCATTTTCTGTCTAGTTGGATGCAAACTGAAAAGGATGTGCAGAAATTTGTTGACACATGTACGCACTCCTCGCCAGGTTCTAAGTCCTCAAGTGAACACACCTGTAGAAGAATGTCTTCGGCTTGACCCATCCACGACCGTCCTCTTTTTAACCTGCTGCTCTTCACCTTCATAATTTCACTATGCAGTGGATGTTGTGTGTTTGCGTTAACTCTGAGGTAGGCGCGAGCTCTGCAGACTTGTATTCTGTCTTCAATGGTTGGAAAATCAAGAAGGTAGCGCATCGCCCTGCATGCTGTATCTCTTGTACATCCAAGAATAATGCGCATAGCTTCATTCTGTATCCTTTCCATCCTTTCTATCTGCTTACGGCTGAGAGTCAGGATTGCCATCGCATACTCAAAAACAGACATGACCAGCCCTTCGTATAGAAGACATAGATGGCGCTGCTCACAGTTTGCTGCCGCCATCACCCGCATCGCAGCCAACCCCCGCTTGGCCTTTGTTATCACCTGGTCTATGTGCTCATTATAAGCAAGGCTTCGATCAAACCGTATCCCCGGGTAATTCATTGCCTGCATTCTTCCCAGCGTCTCTGAACACAGATTTACAGTTGGTGTTGGAGTGTTGACAATATGATTATTCAACGAGAACCAAGTCACTGTTGCCTTTGTTGGATTGACCATTGCCCCAGCCTCAACACACCAAGTACTTATGCGATTGAGTTCGGTTTGTAATTCCACAGCAACCTGATCTCTATACTTACCCTGGCGATACACTAAAACATCGTCGGCATATGACAATGTCCTACCAGGTCCAGTGATCTGCTCACTGGTGATTCTCACTGTGTAGGCGTTGAACAGTACCGGAGATAATGGTGATCCTTGTGGTAGGCCAGGATATATTGTTGTTGGCATCTTGAGGACGCGTACAACAGAGTACCATTGGATTTTTTAATGCTTCAGCTTCTTGAACTCAAAATAAGTCCATTCCTCCTTAGTTGGATCGCTGCAGCTCTCTTCCAAAGGAAAGCAATTTTTAGATGTGGCAGTTGGAGCAGCAGTGGACATTCAGTAGCATGTCCTTTGCAGAACCTTGCTGCCATAACAACCTTCCGGATAACTTCTCGGTCATAAGCAAGATGTTCCGCGTCCGATACCCATCTGGAGATCATCTGCCACATTCTGCACAAATCTTCTATTTGGCCTTCGTCTTCCTCTCTTACCGGGCATATACTCCTCCATTATTGTTCTCAACAAACTTTCATGACGTTTCAAGTGACCGAAATATTTCAGTTTGTTTTTGTTTTATGGTCTTTAGTAGCCAACCTTCTTCAATATTCAGATCTTGTCGTATGGATGCATCTGTTCTTTTCTGTATCCAAGGTATTCTTAGAACCCGTCTATAACATTTATATTCAAAGGCATTTATGCGCTATTCAGCTTGTTTACTAAGTGTCCAGGTCTCACATGCGTATTTTGCAATGAAAAAGATGCACGCTCTTAAAAGTCTTAAGTTTTATAGGCCTATTTGTCCACAGCCACTGTTTATTCAATGGACACTGAGGTGAAAACGCCAATACACGAAAGCACTGCAGAGGGTAATATAAAGGTGTTTACGGGTGGACCGCATGGGCATTTTCAGCAAGCTGGAGGTACGCAATTGTCCAGGAAGCAAGTGGAAATTGGAGTGTGGCGGGGCGCCGCCTGTCATAACCATTGTATCAAGTACACAGGATATTTGATTAACCAACACAGAACTGGTTCTATCAGTCACTGTACGCTAGCGAGGATGTAAAGGAGGAGAATTTAGTATCCGGAGTGCTATAATGATGATCTTCACTAGTCACATCTTTGTTATCCGGGATACCCTCCCACCCTCGGGATACCCACCCACCCTTCCCCTCCCATCTTTTAAGCCAAGAAAAACTCTAATATTATCTAGCTATATTGTTAAGTACTTATGGTGTTAAAATTTCATAAAAGACAATTTAGGATCGACATGGACAGCAAAGGACACACAAGACAATAGACATATTGGAAGTTACAAGAACACAGCACTTGAATTCCCGGCCTACAAACTTTAACATACATATTTAACAACACATTTGTTCGATTTACGATGTTTACATGCGTATATTTCTATAATAAAATTCATGCAAAGAAAATGGGTAATTGTCGTAAAAACCGTTTTAATTACGCAGGCCAGTTTGTATATCAAGCGACAGATGTTCCTTGTTATAGGAATACCCAATGTGCAGGGGTGGCAATTTTTATAACAAACACAACACGATGTCGTTGTAAATAACCTATGGGTGAAAATCTAGCAATATAGTTTTAATTATATAATGTAATGTGAATATTAGATCGTTATCAAACTCGCTGTCCGGATAGCCATTTTCTAGCCGCGGTTTGTCACCATAGAGAAGATGAAGCGTGAGAAAATCACAATTGTGTTTCTATTTTGTTTCATTTACCTGGAGGTGCACGGCATACAACGTAGGTATTAGATACAGAATTATTAATATATAGTATATCGTCTTTATGTTTACATTTAGTTCCAATATTAATTGTAAAATGTAACCGAGGCCTCAGATATAAATCTCATGACACGCGAAACAAAATAGTTCATGCCGCGTTTCGGTGTAGATTCCGGTCTTAGGTCGTATGAGTTACGAACGCAATTTGTGATCCCGCATACAGCGTTCGAAACGGCTACATGAGAAATGGAAGCCAACCGGCGCTTTGCATTAGTTTTCATACAATGGTATGAGTGTCGGTCGTTCCGAAAGCAATTGCACACTACTGAACGTAAACTTGCCAAGAAATCATAAACAGCCAAAAACTGTTGGGTTGGACGTCTATGACCTCCTATCAAGGATATGCTACTACCGAACTAACTTATGTCGTAGGCGAGGGTTTGATTCTCCACTATTGACCAAAAAAGTAGTAAACTTGGAACAAATGGCTCTCCTAGTAATGAGAGTCATAGTACTGAATAGTCATAACTCAGCCATATTTTGCATAATACGAAATACAAATATAAGCAGTCATATACGGGCCAAAATGGAACTAGAAGAAGAGGCCGACTCTGAAACATTGTAAACGATGGACAAAAGGAACAACAGAGTCTATGGGGAAAGCGATATATGAAGCCCATAAACGGGCACTCTCTCGCTGTTTATGCTTTACTTCGACACAGCAAGGAACAAGAGAAACAATATGTGATGAGATTAGATAAGATTAGATGAGATACAAATACAGATAAGGCTCACGACAATAGCCACTGAGCTGCCGAATATAATTGTATAAGAAACTGGTAAAGTTAAAAAAAAAAAAAGTAAAAACACCCTCTTCTTTCACTGAGAAGTACTGGATATGTATTTAGCCATACGCTATCGTGGCTGCCAATTTCGAATATCTTGGTTCATTTCTGACGGGCGATGGAAATATGATAACACAATTGACAAGCTGTTCAAACAATACTTCGAAAAAACTAAAGCAATTAAACCTTTTATTGATTGGAGCGAACCTACAATGCGAACCAGAGGAGTACCCTTTGACCCAACTGAAATAATTAACAGCGAAAATGGAGAACCAATAAGTGAACAAAAACACATCCTAATAAGATGGAAGCAGTATTTCGAACAACTTCTCAACATCCCATCAGATGTCACAGGAATTCAAGAGACCTACACAGATGTCACCGAGGAACTAGAACCAGACATACTAAAAGAAGAAATTATAGAAGCCATCAGATTAGCCCCACTGAACAAATCACCAGGACAGGATGAAATACCAAATGAACTAATTAAAGCAGCAAGGGAAGTAGGAACAGCTTGGCTACATAGACTATTCAACCATGTTTGGGTAGAACAACAGACACCACGAGACTGGGGAAACGCCATAATTATCCCAATTTGGAAAAACAAAGGCAGCAAAAGAGATTGCACACAATACAGAGGCATTTCACTGTTGAGTCATACTGGGAAAATATTTTGCAAAATTCTTGAAAAAAGATTACGAACTACTTTAGAACCCCAGCTAAGCGAAACGCAGCTTGGATTTAGGAAAAACAAAGGATGCACAGATGCCATTTTTGCTCTTAGACAACTTATAGAAAAATCAATTGAATTCAATGAAACACTCTACTTAGCCTTTGTTGACCAAGAAAAGGCATTTGATTGGGTAGATAGAAACAAGCTGTGGGAAATCCTTAAACAATATGGAGTGAGTACACATCTAACAAACCTATGTAGAAGTTTATACGACAACAGTGAATGCATAGTGAGAGCAACTGGAGGACACTCAGAACCCTTCACCATAAGATCTGGAGTACGACAAGGTTGTGTCCTGTCCCCTCTCTTGTTCATAACATATATAGACAACATATGTAAAGAAACCAGCCAAGCAGAGACAGCAAGAATACCGCATGACGAGAACACAGAAGAAGAACCATCTGCAAATCTAACCATTAGAGAACTCCTGTTTGCGGACGACCAAGCACTAATAGCAAAATCAGAAGCTGAATTACAAGACCACATGAATAGTCTAAACGAAATGTGTAGGGAACATAACATGAAAATTAGCACAAGCAAAACAGAGGTAATGACTATAACTAAAGAAGAACAAACAGCAACAATTCACCTAAACGAACATCCCTTGAAACAAGTAAAGAACTTCAAGTACCTAGGAAGTATAATATCATCAAATGGCAGATCAGAAGATGAGATCGAAAATAGGTGCAATAAGGCAAATCAACTCATTGGACAAATGGCACCAATACTAAAGAACAAACATGTATCAATAACTACTAAGAAAGCACTTTACAACACAATCTTCCTACCAACTCTGTGCTACCAATGCCAAACCTGGACAATGACAGAAAAAGAGAAAAGAAAAATCACAACAACAGAAATGAGGTTCCTGAGAAGAATACTCAACGTATCAAGAAGAGATAAGATCAGAAATGAAGAAATCAGGACTAAAGTGGGGGTTAAAGCTGCTCTAGATTTTATTAGAAAGCAGCAAGTCAAATAGTTTGGCCATGCAAGTAGGCTACCAGTCAACAGCATGCCACAACAAGCAATGACGTACAGACCAGATGGAAACAGAGGAAGAGGCCGACCACGTAAACGCTGGACGGAGGGAATAACAGAATCCATGGGAATGTCGATATACGAAGCCCATAACCGGGCACTCTCACGAAGTTTATACTTCACCTCGACACCGCAAGGTACAAGAGGAACATGATGAGATGAGATTGATTGGAGCAGTTAGTTGCACATCCTTTACAAGACGTCGCAGTCAAGCCCAGCATTTTTTGGCTCTTGTGATTTCTTGGCAAGTTTACGTAGTTTGATATTGTTATCTGAATGACCGACACTCATACCATTGTATGAAAACCGACGCAAGTCGGTCTGCTGCCAAATCGCCTGCAGCGGTTTCGAACGTGGTATGCAGGATTACGAATTGCGTCCGTAACGTCTTCGCCAGAGAACCGATCGGAACAGATAGAACATCAAAAGTCAGAACACTAAGAGCATGCTTGTTTCCTGTGGCAACTCAGGGCCGTGAAACTGGATATTTAACAATTCGGCTGGAAAGCATAACTATGCTTTGTAATATCAGAGTTTTTTTGTTTTTTTTTTACAGGACATCGCTGTCAACAGCAGCATCTTTCAGCTGTCTGTTGATCTCTTGGCAAGATTACGCTCAGTAGTTTGCCATTGCTTTCTGAGCGGCCGGCTCAGTTATCCCGCAAGTCACCAGCGGGAGTAGAACCGCTCCCAGTTCTCGTCCGCTACGAGACTGCGTGATAACCGGGATTACGGAGAAAGTATTGTAACCCCCACTTACAATTTCCCAGGTGAAGAATATACTCTGCCGTTTATTTTTGTTACTCAATGTGAGGAAACGAGTTCTTAACTAATTCAGTGCCCAAGGATACTATATAGCAAAATGTGAACGCACATTTGGACAGAAGGACGATATACCGCCATACTATGGGTATCGTATTATTTGTTTTGTTTGAGTTAGCTTCCGCAGTTCTAATGCTCAGTGAACGGAACTTTAAATTATAAAAAGTCGCTTAAAAGTCAACAGGGTCGACTTCATTGCACCGGGTTATATCCCATATCGCTCAGTCTCTTCCCACAGCGCGGAAAGCGTCGCACAAAGCACGAACTCCGTAGCTCCAGCGACGACCCTCGGGAGTCTCCGAAAAAATGCACTCGTGAACCGAAGGACGCGGCCCGGAATAAAACCCACAACCTTCAGAGCCCAAGTCAGACGGCTTGACTACTTCGCCAGGGAGACTCCCTACTTTACAGTACAATACTTGTTCATTGGTTGCGTACCATGTTTGGCCCAAACATAATTTTTGTTTGATACTGAATCAGTTAACTGTATTGTGCTAACCCCGATGTTCAGCAAATCAGAGACAACTGCCATTCAAGAGAGGAATTATGTGGAAGCCGAGGAAATGTGTCTTATAGAAGGATGACCAGAACACCGTGGACGGATAGAAATAGCAATGAAGATAGCTTCAATGACGTTAACTTAAGTGAGTAAAGACACTTTGAGATAACTGTTGCAACTGAGGTCTGAGCACGCATGGGAAATCCCGATGTGCAGGAATGTCGATCGTGACAACATAACATAACATAACATAACCTAACATAACAAACATAACATAACATAACATAACATAAGATAGCATGGTACTTTTGCCTTAATTCACCCCAAACAAACGGAATCCCAGGGGTTCCCTGTGTTGCGCCGTAGCTCGGTGAGAAATTTTATCGATGTGCAATGTTCTATGCGGTGTGCTATTCTTGCGGTGGCCAGAATCGAACAATGTCTTCAGCAAGAATGGTGTTGAACACATCGAGACCAGCGCATGTAGCCTGTCGACGCCACCATGAATTCGCACATGTAGGACTCTAGTAGATGCCTGTGTGTTCCATTCTGCCTCTTGTTTCTCTCCTTGGACGTTCTCCACATGCGCTCGATGCATTGAGTATGTACACCGGTGGTATGGGACCTGCGGACATGGTGAATGTCGGCATCTCCATCTGTCCTGGCGCTCAGTTAGCGATAGCACCATGACATGATTATGAGAACACGTCTAGCAGAATGCCAGGTGCGCCATGATGCTGCAGAAAAGCAACGCTACTCTGCTTTGTCGTGGACAGCTGCTGCTGCCAGTTTCAGAACATTCATGATGAGACAGATACAGACACAGACACCACACACTCATACAGAAACGATTGCCAAAGCCAAAGAAACGCTGTGGGGCTATTGAAAACGCACCGACACGCACTGCACCCGAACACAGGAGATCACTGTCAGTGCTAAATATAGCTGGTGACCCTAAATATAGCTGGTGACGTTTGGGGTGAATTAAGGCATAACATAACATAACATAACATAATAGAATGCCAGAGGCAGTCAATGGGGGAATTGCATCACCAATAGACAGGGAAAAGATCTGGGGGACGCCCTGGCATCTGCTGCCCTAATCTGTCTGAATGATGGGAAGGTCACTAGAATAGCCACTCGACCAGGTGACTCCGACAGCGTCATTGACTTGGCTCTGGTGTCGCCCACCATCGCACCAAGGTGCCGGTGGGGCACACTGGGATACCACGATAGTGACCACTACCCTTGTGTCATCCTGATCAAGAAAGACAGGGCCATGAGTCAAAGAAACAAGACAAATGCCTTCCCGTACGATAACACTGGTCAAGACGCCATAAGCAAGATCAGAAGAAGAAAACTAACTTCCTCCCGCAGGAGACAAGAAAGATGGTTGCAGCTACCATGGTGGAATGGAGAGGTCGAGAAGGCATGGCTGGGAAAGAGGCAGGCTGTCAAAGACTGGCAAAAGGCCAGAAAGGCTAACATGCCACAGGTTGAGTTGGTGAACCTGAAGACTGAGATCGATAGGACGATGACTTTATTCAAATCCTGCGCCAAACAGGCCAAGACCGAGAAATTGGACGAGTTCTGCAGGAAGGTGTGCTCCGAGCGATCTCTTACGACATTCTGGCGCCTCCACAAGAGCATGAACGTCGGCGCACAACGTAGGGGTATTCCAGACTTTCAAGGCACAGACCTCGCATGGAAAAAGTCGGATGCGGATAAAGGTAAGGCCCTTCTTGCACGCTACATAGAACAGACTGACCAGAAAGACGAGCCCGCCAGACAGAGGACCACAACGACACTCTCTCAGTTGTGCGAGGGGGTCGGGACAGACGAAGAATGGATAATCACAGCTGAGATAATGCGTGCGATGCTCAAGAAATCACCTAACACCGCCCCAGGCCCAGACGGCATCCGATATGGTGACCTACTAGTGATATCAGATGATGACATGGAAGAACTGGCCAGAGAATTCAACACCATTATCCAGAGGGGTCAGGTCAAAGAAGAATGGCTACACTGCTACTTTCTGCCGCTGCCAAAACCGAACAAAGACTATTCCAAGATAAGCGGCTACAGAATCATTACGATGCAGAACACTGCTGGCAAGCTACTAGAGAAAATTGTAGCACACAGACTTGCTTGTGACTTGGAACAACTCAGCTGCTTCCCGCCCACACTTGGAGGATACAGACGCAACAAAGAGTCATGGCTGAATGCGGCGGTCTTTGCTCAAGATGTTTACGAAGGATTTCAGGTCAGAGAAGAGACATGTGCGGCCGCCATAGACTTAGAGGACGCATATAACAGAGTATCTTTCGAGCACTTGATGCAAACCCTCCTCAGACTGAAAGTGCACCCTCACCTTGTAGGATGGATAGCTGCAGTTCTGCTCCAAAGGAAGGTGGTGCTAAGATGCGGGAGTTGGTCTTCTGAGCCGATAACGATATGTCCAGGATTGCCGCAAGGTTCACCACTGTCACCAGTACTATTCAACGTGTATACGATGCCGATCACTGAACAACAGTTGGACGGGAGGGGTCCACAATGTAATATACAGGTTCTATGCAACACCTCAACACTCTTTTTATAGTAGCTCTGTCATTCGTTGACGACATCCTCGTGTATCGACAGGGTCGAGATAGACAGGCGGTTGCCAATGATATGCAGGGCGAACTAGATCGAATTTCCTCATGGTGTGCTGATGCCGATGCCCTTGTCAACCCTGCAAAGGCATCAGTTACATGGTTCTCACTAAACAACCATATTGTGAAAACAGACCTGCCGGCAGTAAGAATGGATGGGAGCATTTTGAGTAGAACCCAGTCAATGACATATCTTGGCGTGAGGCTTGATCGTAGCCTGTCCTTCAGAGATCATGTCGATTATGTCATAACGAAGGCTCGAAAAGGTTTGTCAGCAATGAGAGTCATGGCGACTGCCAACATCGAGCAAAGACTGCTAATACTTCTGTTCCAAGGACTTGTGCTTTCACGCATCGAGTCTGCCCTGGCCATCCTCACTGTCAGCCCTACACAGATTGGAAGACTTGAAAAGGTACAAAACGAAGCCATGCGCATCATTTTGGGCTGCACGAGAGACACCAGCTGTGTAGCAATGAGATACCTCCTTGACTTCCCGACAATGGAACACAGGATCAAGATCTGGAGAGCTCGTGCATACTTAAAAATAAGTGCAGATGAGCAGCACCCTCTGCATGACGCAATATTCAGAGAAAAGGGTGACAGGCTAAAGAGAGGCAAATCATCGATGGGTCGGGCGGAAGATGTCGTCAGACAAGTCTGCAGTCTTACCAGTATCAACCCCGGCAAGGAATGGGTGCCGTTGCCTCCAGCTTTTAAGTGCACTTTCTCCTGCATTATCACACTCGACAGACGGTGCAGAGAGCAGAACCCTGACGCTGTCAATGCAGAGGTTAACGCGCTCATCTATGAACACTCAGATAGCCCCGAAGTGCTCATCTATACAGATGGATCCGTTGTAAAGCAGCAGAGAAGTGCGTGGGCATTTACAGCCCGTTCAGCGGGCCGAACCGTTCAAGAATCCAGTGGTGCCCACTCTATGACCACGAGTAGCATGACGATGGAGGTGATGGCAGTTACACAGGCTTTCATATGGCTAGAATCACAGCATTATACCAACGTGTGTGTACTAAGTGATTCAATGAGCATGATTCAGAAGGTCGAAGCTGGATCTGTACGTAGACAGTGGACTGAGTCGCTGCGGAAGTCTGTTGTCCGTAAAGTCACCTTCATCTTCGTTCCGGGACATGCGGGAGTCGAGTGAAATGAACGAGCTGACAAACTGGCTGGCTCTGCACCCCCTGTAGATGGCCAGCCCATGGATCGTGCCGATGTTATTAACGTACTCAAAGATATGGCGAGAACAGGGGACTTTGACGTCAGTGATTCCACATCGTTGTCCAGGATGAAAGACCTGGGAGTAAGAATCGGCACATCCAGACGCGAGAGATACATCGGGAAAACAAAGCGCCTCGTCAACCAACACAGAACTGGCACTATTAGCCACCGGACGCTGATGCATATGCTGGGGGGGGGGGGGGAGGATCTGAGCACCTATGGACATGTCCGGAGTGCAATGAAGATACCCCAACCGATAACTGACTGACTGACTGATAACTGATAACTGATAACATAATAGAAGTTAAATCACAGAGAGAATTGGCTACTCGCGCCTCAAGAAGGTAGTCGACATTATGTGTGCCTACCCGTTTGTCCGCATGCTTTGTGAACTTTCGTTGTATAAGTTCGGGTACTTTGGCGATGAAATATCAATTGCACCAGTATACTGTATACAATAAAACCATTCAACCACGCATACAAACAGTTAGCAAAGCAGTGTCGGCATGAGCACATAATTAACTTGCACTGTTATTCATTCTATCAACCGCGGAGTTTCTTTACTGTTCTTCCTCCACGCTGGCCGACAGACATTTGCACAAAAGAACATTGAGAAAACTGATAATAGTATTACTAGAAGGGGGTTTGTCAGGAATTCACAGGGTTAAAGAAAAAGAGGAAGACCCAAATCATGCGAAGAAGAAAAGCAGAAACAGAAATGAATAATATACATTAACTGAGCTGCGTGGGATAGTTCAGGATAGGGACACTTGGAGTGAGTTGGGAGAGATTCGTTGCCCCAAATGTATATAAAGAGGGAAAGAAGAAGAGGAGATAAATAAATTATAATATTTACGGGCAATCATAATATCGAATGGAAGTCGCGTAACAGAGATAAAGCAGAGTATGCTAAGCAAAGGATGCATTTCAGAAGACGGAATTTATCTTTTGTTATATGTCACTTATCCTTGAATGTCAAATAGCGAGTGCTGAGGAATTATGTCTAACTGTATTGCTGCATGGCAGTGAATGTTGTAATATGAACTAATACACACAGAAGTGCACGGAAGCAGGGAGAGGCGTGCTTTCTGATGCGTATCTTGCAAATACCACAGATGGTAGAACAAATGCAAATACCTTGACGGCCAGGGTACCTAACAATGATTGACAGAAAGAAGCTAAATAAAGTAGAAAATTATACGCAATAATAAGAAAGAGACACTGTTCTGTGGTCATAATAATGAGAAGAGAAATATCGAGAAAAATTATTATAGAAGGTCTAAGGCCATTACGGGGTGGAATATCCTCGATAGAATTGACTTAGAACACAAAGGACCCAGATCTGTGGAGAGACATCAACGCCTACGTAATGTAATACGACACACGACGGTGACGAATTCCTACTATTTTACCTACATTCTGAAACAAATAATTAATTAAATTCTATTTCACATACCTTCTCTAACAGACATAAATAATCCATTCAACTTCATCTGTCTATGTAAAATACAGTTACCCAATTGCCTCTATTTTATATGTCGTTTGTAACATACAATTACCCAATTGCCTCTATTTCGTCTGTCGTATGTAAAACACAGTTACCCAATTGCTTCTATTTCATCTCTCTTTTGTGACACACTGTTTCACAACTGCCACTATTTCATCTGTCGTATGTAAAACACGATTACCCAATTGCCTCTATTTCATCTGTCATATGTAACACACAATTACCCTATTGCCTCTATTTCATCTCTCTTTTGTAACACAAAATTACCAAATTGCCTCTATTTCATCAGTCGTATATAACATACAATTACCCAATTGCCTCTATTTCATCTGTCGTTTGTAACACACAATAGTCCAATTACCTCTATTCTATCAGTCTTATGCAACACACAATTACCCATTTGCTATTACTTCATCAGTCTTGTGTAACATACAATTAGCCAATTGCCTCTATTTCATGTTTTATGTAGCAAACAATTATCCAATTGCCGCTATTTCATCAGTCTTATGTAACACATAGTTACCAAATTGCTTCTACTTCATCAGTCTAATGTAACACACAATTACCCGATTGCCTCTATTTCACCAATCTTATGCAGCATACAATTACTAAATTGCCAGTACTTAATCTGTCGTATGTAACACCATCTATCCATCCATCACGTGCCATACAGATTAGCGTGGGCGGTCATGATTCGCCATTTCACTCGATCACTAGAGTCATGGATCAGCTCAGTATTCTTGTCTTCACCATGCCACGTGGCCAAACCATCCAGGTATTTACTTCTTTGTATTCCGCTTGTTCTCTTCCCCTGGACCTTGCCAGTTGTCACCAAGTTCTCCAATTTATTTCTTCTCATAACATGCCCAAAAAATGTTAACTGTCTACGTCTAATTTCTCTAATACGTTTACGAATTTCATTTGTTTCTTGTAGGACTTAGCCGTTGGCTTTTCTGTCTGTCCATGATATTCTTTGCATTCTCCTTAGAAACCACATTTCCACAGCCATCATGTGTTTTTAAGTTTGACGGCTCATTGTCCATGCTTCACATCCATACAAACGTACAGGTTCTATGCAACACCTCAACACTCTTTTTATAGTAGCAATTGACATTTTTTTATTCGTCAGTATGTTTTCCATCTTTCAAAACGCTACGTTCGCCATGGCGATTCTTGTTCTAATCTCTTCAAGGCATCTCAAATCAGATGTTATGACTGTTCCGAGATAATTGTACCGATTCACTCGTTTAAGAATATTCCCATTTACTTGTATATTACATTGTGGTATTTTCTTGCCCAAGTGACGACCATAATCTGTATCATCTTACAACTTAATTCTAACCCTAGTTGTTCACTGTGTGCAACAACCGCATCTACTAAATGTTGCAGATTCTGCTCATTGTCTGCAATCAATACTGTATCACCTGCATTTGTAATATTATCGATGTTTCGTCCCCCAATGGTAATTCCTTTAATATCTTCTATATTTATGAAAATATTTTCACTGTATGGGAAAAAAATCAACACGCTAACTGTGTTTGTAACACACAATTACCCAATTGCCTCTATGTCATCTCTCTTGTGTACCACACAATTACCCAAATTGCCTCTATGTCATCTCTAGTTTGTAACACAATTACCTAAGTCTCATCTCATCTGATCATGTTCCTCTTGTACCTTGCGGTGTCGAGGTGAAGTATAAACATCGTGAGTGTGTCCGATTATGGGCTTTATGTATCGACATTCCCATGGACTCTGCTATTCCCTCCGTCCAACGTTTACGTGGTCGGCCTCTTCCTCTGTTTCCATCTGGTCTGAACATCATTGCTAGTTGTGATATGCCGTTGACTGGTAACCTATTTGCATGGCAAAACCATTTGACTTTCTGCTTTCTAATAAAATCATCAATTACCCAAGTGCCTCTATTTAATCTGTCGTATGTAACACACAATTACCAAATTGCCTCTATTCATCTGTCGTATGTAACACACTATTACCCAATCGCCTCTGTGTCATCTCTCTTGTGTACCACACAATTACCAAATTGCCTGTATTTCATCTCTCTTTTGTAACACACAATTACCCAATTGCCTCTATTTCAGCCTCCTTCTGTAGAAAATATTTCAACCCAGGCCCGTGTTATGATTACAAAAAGTTTTATTACTTCAGCGTAGCGAACCAGATGTGTCAGGGATTTCTGTACGGGGGATGTGGAGGAAACGACAACAGGTTTCCAACACTGAAATTATGTCACATCATCTGTGAGCAATCAATGGATAAAGGAGAGATACCAAATTACCCGTTGTTCTATCATTAAATGCATCGCATAAAGTGATATTACATGTGTTTTTATTTATTTGATATCTCATTCACTTGGTAATAATATTAATGCGCATAATGCGATAGGATGGCGTCATATATGGATCAAGTGTTCTTCTTACCTTGTTATATTTTTATTTAGCGATCAACGTAAGACGAAAATAACTCTAAGCGTTGGTGTCCCAGTTATATAAATTCAGTCAACAAAGAGGAAAATGAGCCCTTATTTAACAGTTACGCTGTGAGTAAGCCGCAAAAGGTCTGGATCGCAGGTTAACTTCCTTTCACCTAAGAAAACATAAAGCTCAAGAATTGGCATTTATAATGTTAAAACTGCGTACGAATTAACAAAGACAGCACATGTGATAGAAGAAATGAAAAATTAAAAGACTAGCATATTAGGATGACGCGAACCAATTTGGTCCCTGAGAAGGTAAAAAGCTTCTAAGCGAAGGTAAAATAGAGTTGTCATCTGGTCATACAGAGGAAAATCCCACCTCCTCATATAGTGAAGGAGTGGCCCGAATTTTACCTATAGAGGCAGATAAGGCATAAACAAAGCGCGAAGCAATGAGTTCTAGAATAATAACAAGTATTTGAAATTATTAAAAAGATGAGATCATCATAGACGAATGGATATGAGTGCTCGCTATTAAACTTCAGATCTTCTTCTTCTTCTTCTTCTTCTTCTTCTTCTTCTTCTTCTTCTTCTTCTTCTTCTTCTTCAGCATTCCGAGCCATTGAGGTTCTTTGCTGCAGATACAATCCGTCCCCATTCGTCTCTCTGGTTGACCCTCTCTTGCCAGTCGTTGATTCCAAGTGCTTGTAGGTCTGTATGTATATTATCTCTCCACCGCCTTCTTGGTCTACCTCGGGGTCTACGGTCATCTATTTCCTTGAGTGTAAGCGAGTTTTGTTTCCCTATTATCTTCCATGGCCGGCTTCGTGGCTTAGAGGTTATGACTTTTCTCCGAAATCTCGTATACTCTCGTCGGTAACGTGATGACGGTGAGAATCAGCAGTGGTTCGAAGCGCATCGGTAACCTACGGGGTATGTGAGCCGGCCGCTCAGAAAGCAATGGCAAACTACTGAGCGTAATCTTGCCAAGAAATCAACATACAGCAGAAAGATGCTGGTGTTGACAGCGATGTCCTGTAAAGGATATGCAAAATAAAAATTAAAAAAAATAAAAAAAAATATCTTCCATTCTTTCTATATGCCCCAGCCATTGTAGTCTATTAGCCTTTATGATACCAGTGATTAGCGGGGACTTAAATAGATCATAAATGTCTTTGTTACTTCTTATTTTCCACTCTCCACTTTGTGTATCCCTAATGGGTCCAAAGATGCGTCTTAAAACTTTGTTCTCAAAGCTTTGTAATAAGGATTCGTCTCCTTTAGTTGTACTCCAGGTTTCAGAGCCATACAGCACAACTGGTATGATCAGTGTTTTGTATATTGTGATTTTGGTGTTACGAGATAACGCATTTGATTTTAGTAGATGTTGTAGTGCATAGTATTTCTTATTTTCAGAATTGATTCTACTTTGTATTTCTTCCCTTATGATGTTGGAGCAGTTGAAGATTGTACCCAGGTATTTGTATGTTTCCGTTCTTTTAATGGTAATATATGTATGTGGCCAGAGTTTTTAGCCATTCATTCTCTTGAAATTACCATATATTCTGTCTTATCTTGGTTGATAACCAGCCCCATCTTTTGGGCTTTTCCCTTTAAGTGAGTCAATATTTCCAATGTCTTTTGTTCATTTTGCCCTATTGTACTCGGCTCGCGATGATGGTGGAATTCTGCAAGAGGGCGTCTGATTGGTCTGGAACTCTGGGACCCCAGTATATAAGGCCCCGCACAGGTAGAACTGGCCCTTTTTCCGTAGTCCACCACACTGAGTGACGAGGCGCCAATGCCTATTTCTAATGTGTGTTTAGTAGTTAGACCCTGAAGTTTTGCAGTGGTATGTAACCATAATTAATTTGTTTTATATTATATTTCTTTTATATGTATTATTTTTAATTTTATAAGGCCACGTATGACATATAGTACTTTGGTTATTTAAATGTATAGTTCAGTAAAGCTATGACAGTATAATAATAATGAAGTGATTATCAAACTAATTAGATTTAAAATATAGCTAATCTTATACTGATTCCTAGCTTTAATCTTTAAGTTAATAATTTCTCTAGCAGTAACTAAAATTAACAAATTAAATCTGTAAGCTCGGCTGCAGAGAATGGCGTGCAGAACCCTCCCCAGCTCGCGTGAGTTATCGGTTCTTGAAGAAAATGGCGCAGACCGATCTGGACGTCAACAAGTTATTTACAAGAAACAGATTAGAAGCTACTTGTGTTAGGGAGTTTTATGAGTACTGAAAAGTGGGAGATTGAGGAACAGCACTTGGAGAATTGACACGTGGGAGGCCAGCTCAGCAAATAACATCTAGCCTTTGTTCTCGAGGCAACTTAAAAGGTAAATTTGGAATATTGGCTAGTGATAAAGGAGCAGACAATGTTTAACAGGTTAGGAGATAATTGGGCACACAGGGGCTTAGTAATACTTTATAATTATTCAGAACTAATGGTTTATTTTACAGCGGTGTAAATTATTGAGTTCAAGAATCTTGTTGTGGTAAGAGCTGGGCAAATATTGGTTGTATGAATTATTGAAGAAAATAATATACAGAATATTACTATTAGTGGAGTGGCTATGAGTGAATAAAGCAAACACACTTGGACTGCAGTCAATGAAAGACAAGGTACATTACAATATAGTTAAGTATTCAATATAGTATAGGAATTTGTTGTTCAGCAGTAAGTGAAGTCTGGCATCACCTCTGTCAACAGGAGGCAGTAATATTTGTAGGTGTATCAAGTTATTGGTGGAATCAGTGACTGAGATTCTGCTTTAAGTTAAGCATGGTGGTTGTCGCACGGGGGAGAGAATGTGATTTAATGCTACGTACCACCTTTCGCAAATATATTTATATGCACTTGCTATGTGTCTAGTCACAAGGAATAGTACACTAATGGTGTTGGCCTCAATCAGTGCTTGCTGGTTATTAATTTGCAATAATATTAGGAATAATATTAATGGCAACAATATATATTATAATTGTTTTAGGCATTATTTTATCAGGTACAACTGATTTAGTGAGGTCAGCTTGATCATGATATATGATACAGATAATGTAGATGAGTGATTTGGTGTCCCTGAAGCTTTAGGAGAATAACATTTAACAGGCTAGTACAGAGAGATGTTAGCAATCAGGTTTGGTGAGGTTCAGTGGAATATGACCGGTGTAGGTGTTTCCTATAACTAAATTAAGATAGACAGTGTAACTGATTTTGTGGTTTCCCTATGTAGATATCCCAAGGTAGCAAAAGTGGGATATACCATGAGTAGGGGAAAGTAACCAGGATGATGGGTAATATTTATAACATATGTAGAGCAGAGAAGAGTACTTACATGTTAAGTGTGGCTTTACTGAGGGGAGGAATGTGATTTAGTGCTGCGTACCACCCTTCGCAGAGATATTAATATGTAGTTGTCATGTGGCATAAAGCGTAAGATAGCAAAGTTTATAACCGGGGTATCATAGGAAGAATGATGGGGAACAGAGCGCACAACTGTACATTTGCTGTCCACTCACAAATAATATTACACTGATTGTGTTGGGCCTTGAATAACACTTATTGGTCATTAGTGTGTAATAGTGACATAATATATATATAGTACACTGTTTATTATATTAGAACTAATGTTCTGTATCCTGCCATGGACATTGTTGTTCTTGGATCCTGCCTCATATGAATGAGGCACTGTGGCCACTATTTTGTGTACTTTCACTTGGTAATATTGTGTGTTTATTTTATGAGCTATCTTAGGGGCCTCAAAGAGTGCCTCAATTGAGTTCCTGTGTAGTACATGTTTATCCTCAACTCTCTGTGAATGTTGTGATTCTTTTATGTGCAAATGTTACATTGTCACATTCTACAAATATGGTAATTCCACTGGGTATATGTGTCCATTGCTTTCCACGGTTGAGCATGTTTTGCTTGTCGGCTAGTAATGTGTAATATCATGCGGTAATGTGTGTGGTGTCATGTTGTTGATATCCTTTATCATAACATGGGCATCACAGGAGAGGTGTGCCCTGTGTCATATGGCATCCCTTATGGGTCTAGGTATTTAAATGTCATGATGGTGAGTTAGGGTTGATTCCTGACATATGGTGCATCAGGGTGCAACTGAGGTAGACTGGTGGATTTCAATGCTGGCTTCATTGAGGGAACATTAAGGAATATAGTATTGGGAGTTTGTGAAAACCGGTGTTGGTGGGAAAGCAAAAGTTAACTAGAAAGTAAAACCCATCAGGTATGACATGCATGGACAGAGCAATTACTGTTATAAATGAGGTTATGGTAATTATTATCAATGACTGGGTGTAGTGATGTAGGTACCGGATTGAGTGCTACTTGGATGGACATTGTGTTATAAGTATCACATGATGATGACTATGCTTGTGATGGTGGTGGTCATGGGATGATGATGATAGCCATGATGAGGATGATGATTATTATATCCGCCAGGGGTTGAAGTGGCCTGTGATGATCGAGGCGGATGTATGTAGACTATACTGTGGTTTTGGCCACAATCATGGTCATGGTGTAGGATTGAGGATGTGTGGTGAGTGTAGAAAACATTGGAGGCTGTTGAATAGGTGCTCCCTGTCATTTATATTTTATGTGGAGCACATCCTATAACCTATTCATATCATTGTTGTCCAGTTGAAGCATCATGTGGTTGGTGTGAATTTACACAGTCCATGTCTATGTTTGTGCCACAAAGACATTGTTTACATACACCAGTGTTGTAGTGGTTGTCCATGTGTTGATGCAAATAATGAGTCTTTGATGGTTAATAATTAGATGTTGTGTTTGCCTACAATGTCTGATGTATGTTGGCCAGGTCAGTGTTGAGATGTTGTGTTTGCTCGTGATGTAAGTGAATCTAATGAATGTGTCAGGATGTTGCGTCTTGTGTCTATTCGTCACAAGTACAAGAGTGTTGTCTGTCTTACGTAGAGAGACTGGGTGTTGTTGTTGTCTTGTTGGGCCATCATGTTGAGATGTTTGACTTGTCTTTGCCTAATATCTTTGTTGGTTTTTATTTTATCTACAGGAAAAGCCAGAATTCTAGCTTTAGATTTTAGATTTTCCTGGGTTTTTAGTAGACTGGAGGTTTTTTTTGTGGACTAGAAGTTTTTGATAAATTAGGTTTAGTGGATCAGTTTTTGGTGGATTAGTGTTTGGTAGATTTGTAGCTTTTACTGGATTAGAAGTTTTTGCTACACTTATGAATTTGGTTTGTTAGGTTAGTGTCTTCGCTGTTTGATGTTTGCTGTATCCTAATTTCTTTGTTGATGCTACATGTCTGTATATTATTGTGAAGTTTAGAAGTTTAATAAATAAATGATGCTTGTGTTACTCTTACTTTGTTGTTTAGTTGATAGACTCTTGTTATAGTCATTGGTGTTAGAACAGCCCTCGGAGTAATTCTTTGTCTGGGATTGGAGAATATTGTTCTAATCCCCTGTCGGCCCACCCTGGGATCTTCTTAAACCTTAATTCTTTTCTATTCTTGTTAACCGAGGACGGTGAGAGGTTCTTTCACTTTATTCATTTTCTTCTTTGGCCCTACGCAGTCAGGGTTTGCGCTCTTCTCCTCACATCACCGTA